>CP139506.1:235046026-235646026 GCA_021014915.2 Artemisia tridentata subsp. tridentata
ACCACTCAGTCATTACTACAAACAATATCCCCGACACTTCAGACTATGGTCCTAATATATTTTCACACTCATTATAAATGATATAAGAATTATATTATTAATTTACCCAGTGTTTTTAAATTGTTTACTATATTTTCCGTTAAAAGCTTATAACTACGTCGATTTGCGAAATTTCAACACGACAACTATTTGAACACCCGATTCTTGCAAGGAATGTCATTTTATAATTTTTACAACTTCGTCATATTTTATTTTATCTCGTCAAGATTTATTTCTAATTAACTCGGTATCCGGTAACACCTAATGCACACTTAAACTAAACTAGCACATGTGTTTTGCGGACAAAGGCTTTAATTAGCCCACACTTCTCTTTTTTCTTTCATGTTGCTGCCCCCCCCCCCCCCCCCCCCCCGACCCCCTAATTCCATATTTAACTTAAGTGTTTTGACTACAATTAATGTAGCTAGATACATATATTTTCCATGATTTATTTACACATACAAGTAAACCAAATAAACTAGCTAACATCACAAAATCCACTCATCCTTTTCTCCATCATATGGTTCTGCCAACATCAAGAACAAGCAAGAATCCACCAAAAATTCAAGAACAAGTATTATTCAAGCTCCATTAGTGTTACTAGTTAAGGTTTTGAGATAAAAACCTCAAAGTTTCTTAAGCATTTCCTCCAAAACTCATCAAATCTTCAAGTAAGTGTCTACATATATTTTCCAGTCTTTTATACTTTTATTTGATATATTTTCAAGTTCTAGTAGCAAGTCATGCAAGTATATATGTATGTTATATACCACTTGATGTTTAATTTTTCTCTCTAAAAATAGATCCAAGGATTTTTATTTGTAATCTCATGAGATCCACCATTTTTAGTGAAGACTAGGAACCCATGACACCCTAAGAAGGTGCTGTCCATTTTTGTGAAATCTGGAAAACTCAGTAGGTCATGGACTATTTTGGCCTAAATATTTAGAAAATACTTTCAAAAACGAAACCGTGGCCGCCGGAATGAGCAAAAACGAGCTTACGACGAAAAAGATACGCTAATTCTAAGTTTGACGACGAAAACTATTTTTCTGAAAATTACGTGCTGTTACACGAATTTCGACGAGTAAAACGAGGCGTTGATCATGATCTAGACGAGCCGATACACCAAGAATCTATTAGTTAGATGTAACACGAAGCCGTGGATAATAAAGAATTTCGCGGAAAAACAGTTTTTGCAAGTGATCATATTGAGAGCCGTTTTTTTCATTGATCGAGACGCGTATGGACAAAATACCAATGATACGACTTCAAGATAATATTGCAGGGTTTCTAAAAACGCCGAGCTTATTTCCTAACACTCAACGTACACCATTTTATGGCTAGTTTTGCGAGGCCATTTGGTCATTTTTATAAGTTGCGAAAAATGCTAATTTACGACAGAAAACACTATATTTATCGATAGATCACCAAACGACGATCGTGGGATATCGTTGCAACGTATTTAAACGAAAAGTGTTTTATAACTTAACGAGACGTTAAAAATGTATTTTTCGACGATAAACATTATTTTCAAATTTCACAAGTGGTATCGATAACATACGTATTTGCATGTGTACCATAAATTCATGACTTACATTAGATCATATCATTCCTATTAGGTTGCGGTTAGAGACCGAGCCTCATTTCAGCATATCCATTATTGTCATTGTTGCTATAGCACCTGGTGAGTTTTCATAGCCCCGTTTTCAATTAATTATTTAATTTCTAAACTCTCGGGGGAGAATACATTGCACCATTTTTACATACGGACCAAAGTATCAAACTCATTTACATTGCTTAAGTTACATCATTGCCCAGATTAAAGTCCCCTATTATTATCATGAACCGTTAATTGTGAGTAAGCGAGGGTGAGTGAATAGATCTATTGAGGGTGACTCCTCCGTCCGGGTTGGTCGCTCCAACTTGTCAAATGACGCATTTCATTTGAATCATATTAGAGTGACTGAAAAAACACTCAGATGGGGCATTTCATTTCAGTCTAGCTTCGGGATCATGAGCTTAAAAGCTAATGTATTATTTTATGTGGCATATTTGTCATTCACTTTATACTTGTGGTTACCGTAGAAACATTTCATTTACATAAACCTATGAACTCACCAACATTATTGTTGACCATTTTTAGCAATGTATTTTCAGGTAATTAAGGCATGAGCATCATGGTCTGCTTTTGGAAATTTCATAGAGTCGCGGTGTCGACGCGTCTCACTGTATTTATATGCACTTTGAATTATCGTTTGGTTTTGTAATGACTTATTTCCGCAAACTTGAAACACCTTTTGGGACCTAACTTTTCTAACTCTGAATGTTTTAATCAATCAAACGATGTATTTTTAAACGGCACTTTAGGTCGTTCAGTATAACTGTAACTGTGATGCTATGACAGTCATGCCCCCAAGTCTTCCATTCTGCTGCAAGTCATATTTGGGGGTGTGACAGATTGGCATCAGAGCTAAGGTTATAGCGAACTAGGTTGTCCTTGATACCCTAGACTATAACCACATTATCATAGCATCTTATCATTTCATCATAAGTGCATATTCATTTTACATGTGGTTTCATACATACATCATTTCATCATAACCCGCATAATGTAAGTGGTTATTTACTTTATTTCACGTTGATTGTCACAGAGATGTCTTCAGACACCCATCCCATCATCATTTCCTCAGACTCTGACACAGACGAGGTCTCATCACCACCCACCATAGTACTAAAGTCAGTTGTCTCATCACCACCTACCATTATATTATCATCAGTGGACCCTACACCGAACTCATCACCTGTATCATCTGAGGCTGAGACCGAACCCTTCGAGGAGGGCGAAGTCGCTCCTACACCACCCTTGTCACCAGTGATCCGCCGTGGGCCTAGAGTTGTTCCTATTGATGAACTCAAATAAGTACATTTTATTATCATCATTTATCCTATTTATTTGACTTGTTTTGTTATATTATATATGAGAATCGATACATTAATGTTTACTTTAGTGATTCTCAGGTAAAAACAAGCATTATGTGAAACTTGGCGATTTTGAACTAATTATGGAGCAAAACAAGCAAGATGTCAAAAGCCTACTGAAATCCAGAAGATCAAGCTCGTTCTACTCCAGATACGCCGCAACATACTTCTAACATACGGCGTATCACTATCAAGATTTCACAAGTTATAATCCAAGACAGCTAAAGTATATGCGCCGCATACAAAGAACAAGATACGCCGCATCTGAAGACGGTGTACGAATATTCCTGAATATATTAATCTTGGACCCCACGCGAATTTAAGTCAATGCGCCGCATCTATCAACTCAATGCGCCGCATCTATCCCTCATACAGAAACTATAAATACCCCAAGGACAGACGAATTTAAGAGCTCTCTCAGATACATAGAGTCTTGGACAGTGTGAAGAAATAACCCTAGAGCCGAATTCAGACGACCAAGCAGCACAAGACACACACTAAACGAAGATACAAGAGCTGTAAGAAGGTCCTGCATGTATTCAATTCATTAAGTAGTTTTGTTTTATTGTATTAGTATGCTTTAATTCATCAGGATTGATGGGCTTGTGTCATGTGACTACGGAAAATCATGCACTCCCCTTAATATTGCTTTCCCATTAATTAAAGTTTATATGTTGATGTCTTTGGTGACTTTTATTAGTGCATTGATAACCTCTGTGTCTAGCTGAGTCTTGCTTGGGTCGCCATGCCCCTTCCTCGCCTATTTGTTTTAGCGTCTCTTAAATAAATAGGATAGACATAAGTAATCATTTTGGGTTTACTCGCCGATAAGATTAGAGCCAACGAGAAAGGTTTAATTATATACGCTTCATATAAAACTAGCAATAAAACAAGTGACAAGCTACTTAATTATCAGGATAGGTCTTCTTATTGTCTCAAGTATCTATCTGTGTACGTGTATGCTAATCGCTGATTCGTGTTCATTAGTTTAGTTTTCCACTTAATTATAACCAAACCGTGCCAGTCTCTCAAGCTGAACCCCCTTGCGTTAGATTAGGTTGTATAGCTAACTTAGGATATTAAAATACTGATTAGAATAACTAGATAATACGTTCCACTCTTAGTGATCGACACTCTACTTACCATTATATTCATACTGACTGGGTACATTGCTCGTTAAGTGTGTGTGTTATTGATATGTCGGCTAAATATAAATTTAAAACTTGAGTAGGCATTAATACTGCTAAACCGCAACGACACATCACGCGCATCACCTGTCATTCAGCCAGGACAGCAGATACCTCTTGGTCGGGTATACTGACTACGTCCGGATGGACCGCGCATGAAGCGCACTGCTGCGAAGAGAGTTCGTCCTATTGTTAGATCACCAGCTGCATATGTATCATTACCACCACCATCATCACTTACCCCTACCACCAGTGTTCGTTCTTATCCACTCAGACGCCGCTTGGCAGTGCGGAGGAGTGTAGCATTCCGTACACCATCACCATCACCATCATCATCACTACCATCTCTATCATCATTATCCTCATCCTTACCAACATCTGGAGCACCATCAGCACCATCGCATCCCAGACCCATATCTGACTTGCCGCTCAAGAAGCATACACGACTTGACCCATCATCGCCAGCTACTACAGAGATATCAGAGACTGCACCACCTAGGAGGTTTGAGGTTGGTGAGAGTTCCAGAGCTGTTGCCGCTAGACAGCCTACTGCTTCTACACTTGAGACGCGATTAAATCAGTAGCAAGAGCAGATTGACAGAGCATTAGGTCAGTTGGAGGAGATTCCAGTGAGCCGAGTTGAGGCTATGGAGGAGGAGATTGAGGGATTGGTGTTAGGCAGGGTTTCCATCGATGTATCATATCAGGGATTGGAGAGCAGGGACGCTGCTACTCAGCTTAGGATTCAGCATCTGGAGGAGATTCTGGTCGCTATGGATAGGGAGATTCGAGAGCTTCGACGTTGATTAGGTAGAGCACCAGGAGATGCATAGATTTGACTTGTATCATGTTAGCTTGTACTATTATTTTCCTAGTCCCGGGGTGTGGGACATAGTTTAAAGAACTTGTATGTCTTTTGATTGTTGTACAAATAAAATGTATCAAGTGTGACTCTACTATGTAGGAATGGTTGTGCTACCTATGATATCGGTCCATGAAGGCCAAAATTTTCATGTATTATATTCATGTGCGTTGTGATTATATTTATGATATTTCGTGGTTGTTTCTCGTTGTGATTTCATTGTATTTATACATGTTGTGGTTATATATACATGTTGTGGTTGTATATATTGTTCATGATGATCGTTTCTATTGTGAGTTCTCATTGTTGTTATCTTTTGTGATTATGAAGAACCATGCCGCCAAAGAAAACCACTTCAGCGATGACACCAGCTGAGATCAGAAAGCTTGTTGCCGACAGTATAGAGGCAGCACTAGTTGCTGAAAGAGAGGCTGTAGCTGCAGCCGCTGCTGAAGCCGCTTCTCGGGCAGAAACAGCAGAAGCTGCCGGGATGGCTGCTAATGGTACTAATGGTCGTAAATGTACGTACAAGGACTTCAAGAGTGGTGATCCCACAAAATTCAAAGGCACTGAAGGAGCCACTGCTATGATTCGTTGGTTCGAGAAGATAGAATCTGTATTTCTTCTATGCAATTGTCAAGAGGAGTAAAAGGTAAAGTTCGCTACGAGTACACTAATTGAGGAAGCCATGTCATGGTGGAATTCTTATGCAAAGCCCATGGGAATGGAAACGCTTACAAGCTCACGTGGGAAGAATTCAAGAAGTTACTGTCTAAGAAGTTTTGTCCACGCACCGAGGTGAAGAAGTTGGAAACAGAGTTTTATGAGTTGGTGACTACAGGTAATGAGATTGAAGTGTACATCAGGAGATTCCAAGAGTTGGTCGCGTTATGTCCGACTATGGTTCCAGATAATGAGAAATTGTTGGAAAACTTCAATTGAGGGCTACCACACAGCATCCGTGGGGATGTGACTTCTTTTGACCCACAAACATTGGACGAGGCTATCAGAATGTCTCAGAAGCTTATGGCTCAGGTAGTAAAGAAGGGAACCACTGTCAATAACAACAATAACCGTAACTACAATAACAACTCCAACAACTACCGAAACAATTCCAACAATTACAACAACAACAACAACAACAACAACAACAACAACAACAACAAGAGGAGTTGGGACAACAATCAGAGTGGCAATGTTGCTCAACAGCCACCAAAGAGACAAGAAACTGCCAAAGCCTATGCTGCAGGCCAAGCTGAAAAGAGAGGTTACAATGGTACCTTACCCAAGTGCAATAAGTGTCAAAGCTATCATAACCCTGGAAATTGTCCTAATCCATGTGGTAACTGTAAGAAGGTTGGTCATTCGACCAGAGATTGCAAGATTCTGATTGTAGCTGATAATCAGAGACCCCCAGTGACATGTTTTGGCTGTGGAGAAGTAGGACACTTCAAGAATAAATGTCCAAAAGGAAGAATCAAGGAAACGGGAACCAAGGTGGAACAGCTAGTGGCAGAGTGTATGTTATAGGAGGTGAAGACGTCAAGGAGGACCCGAGTGTCGTTACGGGTACGTTCCTCATCAATAATCGTTATGCATCCATTTTATTTGATTCAGGAGCCGATAGAAGTTTTGTTTCTACTGCATTTGCACCTTTACTCAACATTGAACCAACCATACTAGACACTCCTTACCACATCGAACTAGCTAACGGTTCTTTAGTTGGCACCAACACGATCATCCGTGGTTGCACTCTCAATTTTCTAAATCACCCATTCAATATAGACCTCATGCCCGTAGAACTTAGAAGTTTTGACATCGTTATCGGTATGGATTGGTTATCCCGACATCATGCAAGAATCATTTGTGATGAAAAAGTTGTTCATCTTCCTTACGATGGCGAAACCTTGATCGTTCGTGGCAAACAACACGGAACTAGACTTAGTATCATATCATGCATTAAAACCGAGAAGTATATAAAGAAGGGTTGTTATGCTTTCTTGGCACATATCACATAAAAGAAGTCGGATGAGAAACGACTTGAAGATGTACCAACTGTTAAAGATTTTCCAGAAGTCTTTCCCGAAGACTTGCCTGGACTTCCACCTACTCGCCAAGTAGAACTTCAGATTGACTTAGTGCCAGGAGCTACACCAGTCGCAAGAGCACCTTATCGACTAGCACCATCATAAATGCAAGAGTTGTCTAACCAATTGCAAGAACTCTTGGACAAAGGATTCATTAGGCCAAGTTCCTCGCCTTGGGGAGCACCGGTCTTGTTTGTAAAGAAGAAAGATGGATCTTTCAGGATGTGTATAGACTATCGGGAGCTAAACAAGTTAACGGTGAAGAATCGTTACCCACTGCCCATAAACGATGATTTGTTCGACCAATTGCAAGGCTCTAGTTTTTACTCAAATATCGACTTGAGATCAAGTTACCATCAGCTTAGAGTTCGGGAGGATGATATCCCGAAGATAGCATTCAGAACGCGTTATGGTCATTATGAGTTTCAATTCATGCCGTTCGGATTAACCAACGCACTTGCGGTATTCATGGATCTCATGAATAGGGTGTGCAAGCCATTTCTTGATAAGTTCGTAATTGTATTCATCGATGACATCTTGATTTATTCGAAGAGCGAAGAAGAGCACAGGGAATACCTCAGAACGATCTTAGAACTGCTCAAGAAAGAAAAATTGTATGCTAAATTTTCAAGTGATTTTTGGATCTGAAGAGTAAAATTTCTTGGTCACGTCATTGGTAGCCAAGGGTTACAGGTTGATCCTACAAAGATTGAGGCAGTTAAAGATCGGGCGATGCCCAAGACTCCAACATAGATTCGTCAATTCTTAGGACTTGCCGGATATTATAGAAGGTTCATTGAAGGGTTTTCCAAGATAGCTAAACCTTTGACCAAGTTGACACAGAAGAACCAGAAGTACGAGTGGGGAAAGAAACAAGAGTCCGCTTTTCAGTTATTGAAACAGAAGCTTTGTAGCGCACCGATTTTGGCACTACCTGAAGGGATTGAAAACTTCATGGTATACTGTGACGCATCACATAAAGGACTTGAAACCGTATTAATGCAGAACGAGAAGGTGATAGCATATGCTTCTCGACAACTTAAGACCCATGAGAAGAATTACACCACTCATGACTTAGAGTTGGGTTCCGTGGTTTTTGCTCTCAAGATTTGGAGGCACTACCTCTACGGTACTAAATGTGTAGTATTTACAGACCACAAGAGCTTACAGTATATACTTGATCAGAAAGAACTTAATATGAGGCAACGTCATTGGTTGGAATTGCTTAGTGATTACGATTGTGAGATTCGATATCACCCAGGAAAGGCTAATGTTGTGGTAGATGCCCTTAGCTGGAAAGAGCGACTCAAGCCTTTGAGAGTCAGATCATTGGGAATGATGATCATTTCACCTTTACCATCAAGAATCCTCGAGGCTCAAATGGAAGCACTCAAGGAAGAAAACTGACCAAATGAGAAACTTTATGGAATGACAGAGAATGCAAATGGCTTTGTAAAGAGGGCAGACGGAGTATTATGCTTCAAGGATAGAAGCTGGATACCTCTCTATGGCGGGATACAAGAGTTGATTATGCATGAGTCGCACAAGTCAAAGTACTCCATTCATCCAAGTTCTGATAAGATGTATCAGGATCTCAAGAGACTTTATTGGTGGCCAAATATGAAAGCAGAGATAGCTACGTATGTTAGCAAATGCCTTACTTGCACTAAGGTAAAAGCCGAATACCAGAAACCATCAGGATTACTTCAGCAACCAGAGATTCCCTAGTGGGAATGGGAACGTATTACAATGGATTTAGTCACTAAACTTCCCAAGACATCAGGCGGTTATGATGCTATTTGGGTAATTGTTGATCGTCTCACTAAATCAGCCCATTTCATCCCAATCAGAGAGACTTATTCTATGGATCAACTTACCATACTTTACGTGAAGGAAATAGTCTCAAAGCACGGTGCACCAATCTTCATCATTTCTGACAGAGATAGTCGCTTTACTTCAAACTTTTAGCAGTCACTACAAGATTCATTTGGAACCAAATTAGACATGAGCACTGCCTATCATCCCCAAACCGATGGTCAGAGCGAGAGAATGATTCAGACATTGGAAGACATGCTCAGGGCATGCGTGATTGATTTTAGAAATGGTTGGGCTAACCATTTGCCATTGATCGAGTTTTCTTACAACAACAGCTATCATACCAGCATAAAGGCAGCACCATTCGAGGCACTCTATGGTCGCAAGTGCCGGTCCCCTGTTTATTGGGCCGAAGTTGGTGAAGCACAACTCACTGGTCCAGAGTTGGTTCGCGAAACAACAAAAAAGATAATCCATATCCGAGAAAGACTCCGAACAGCCAGAAGTCGACAGAAAAGCTACGCTGATGTTCGACGCAAACCATTAGAATTCCAGGTTGGAGACAAAGTCATGTTGAAGGTCTCGCCTTGGAAAGGCGTGATACGATTCAGAAAGCGGGGGAAGTTGAACCCGAGATACATTGGGCCATTTAAGATTCTGGAAAGGATCGGTCCAGTGGCATACATACTTGAGCTTCCGTTAGAGCTCAGCAATTTCCATAACACGTTTCATGTCTCAAACCTCAAGAAGTGTCTTTCGGACGAATCGCTCATAATTCCATTAGAAGAAATTCAACTCGACGATAAGCTTAATTTCATGGAGGAACCAGCAGAAATCATGGACCGCGAGGTCAAACAGTTGAAGCAGAGTTGAATTTCTATCGTGAAAGTTCGCTGGAATTCTCGAAGAGGTCCGAGTTTACTTGGGAGCGGGAAGACCAGATGCGTCTTAAATATCCACATCTGTTCACCGAGTCCACTCCAGAGACCAACACCAACTGAATTCAGGGACTGAATTTCTTTTAGGGTGGACGACTGTGACAAATCGTAAATTCAGATCATTTTCCAAACCTCGACAATTTACTATTCATCATTTACTATTCATCAATCACTATTCATCATTTCACTATTTATCGTTTTTAAAGTCAGTTTGAGACTTTGAGATGTTTTCAAAAATTTTACTATTTACAAAACACTATTCATTCTCGGTGGGAAATCACTATTTATGGTTATCATTCATCATTTCGTCAACTAGGTTTACGGGTATTCAAATTCGCGTAACCATTATGGTTTAGCTGCGTATTCATGCATCATCATTAAGGACAAAATCATATAGACTAGAGTAGTCTACATATCATCAGTAACATCATCTGCATGTCAGGTCATGCACGGGTTTGCATAATTTCAATTAACGTATGTTTTTTTTATTTAATAAACGTTACCACTCAGTCATTACTACAAACAATATCTCCGACACTTCAGACTATGGCCCTAATATATTTCACACTCATTATAATGATATAAGAATTATATTATTAATTTACCCAGTGTTTTTAAATCGTTTACTATATTTTCCGTTAAAAGCTTATAACTACGTCGATTTGCGAAATTTTAACACGACAACTATTTGAAAACCCGATTCTTGCAAGGAATGTGATTTTATAATTTTTACAACTTCGTCATATTTTATTTTATCTCGTCAAGATTTATTTCTAGTTAACTCGGTACCCGGTAACACCTAATGCACACTTAAACTAAACTAGCACATGTGTTTTGGGGACAAAGGCTTTAATTAGCCCACACTTCTCTTTTTTCTTCCATGTTGGCCCCCCCCCCCCTCCCCTAGACCCCCTAATTCCATATTTCACTTAAGTGTTTTGACTACAATTAATGTAGCTAGATACATATATTTTCCATGATTTATTTACACATACAAGTAAACCAAATAAACTAGCTAACATCACAAAATCCTCTCATCCTTTTCTCCATCATATGGTTCGGCCAACATCAAGAACAAGCAAGAATCCACCAAAAATTCGAGAACAAGTATTATTCAAGCTCCATTAGTGTTACTAGTTAAGGTTTTGAGATAAAAACCTCAAAGTTTCTTAAGCATTTTCCTCCAATACTCATCAAATCTTCAAGTAAGTGTCTACATATATTTTCCAATCTTTTATACTTTTATTTGATATATTTTCAAGTTCTAGTAGCAAGTCATGCAAGTATATATATATATATGTTATATACCACTTGATGTTTAATTTTTCTCTCTAAAAATAGATCAAAGGATTTTTATTTGTAATCTCATGAGGTCCACCATTTTTTGCGAAGACTAGGAACCCATGACACCCTAAGAAGGTGTATGGTAGGCTTAGACTTGTTATGGCGTTGATTGGAAGTGATATATTCAAGCCTTGAACCATAAAATTGATTTTTACAACATATAGAAAAGGTGCTGTCCATTTTTGGGAAATCTGGAAAACTCAGTAGGTCATGGACTATTTTGGCCTAAATATTTATAAAATTCTTTCAAAAACAAAACCGTGGCCGCTGGAATGAGCAAAAACGAGCTTACGACGAAAAAGATACGCTAATTCAAAGTTTGACGTCGAAAACTATTTTTCTGAAAATTACGTGCTGTTACACGAATTTTGACGAGTAAAACGAGGCGTTGATCATGATCTAGATGAGCCGACACACCAAGAATGTATTAGTTAGATGTAACACGAAGCCGTGGATATAAAGAACGCGGAAAACGAGCATATAACGACCATGATACGAGCATTTGAAACCCGACGATTTCAACATATTTTTATCAGCATCTAATAGAAAAATATTTCTAAGTTAAAGACAGTTTTTGCAAGTGATCATATTGAGAGCCGTTTTTCTCATTGATCGAGACGCGTATGGACAAAATACCAATGATACGACTTCAAGATAATATTGAAGGGTTTCTAAATACGCCGAGCTTATTTCCTAACACTCAAAGTACACCATTTTATGGCTAGTTTTGCGAGGCCATTTGGTCATTTTTATAAGTTGCGAAAAATGCTAATTTACGACGGAAATCACTATATTTATCGATAGATCACCAAACGACGATCGTGGGATATCGTTGCAACGTATTTACAAGAAAAGTGTTTTATAACTTAACGAGACGTCAAAAATGTATTTTTCGACGATAAACGTTATTTTCAAATTTCACAAGTGGTATCGATAACATACGTATTTTCATGTGTAGCATACATTCATGACCTACATTAGATCATATCATTCCTATTAGGTTGCGGTTAGAGACCGAGCCTCATTTCAGCATATCCATTATTGTCATTGTTGCTATAGCACCAAGTGAGTTTTCATAGCCCCGTTTTCAATTGATTATTTAATTTCTAAACTCTCGGGGGGGAATACATTGCACCATTTTTACATACGGACCAAAGTATCAAACTCATTTACATTGCTTAAGTTACATCATTGCCCAGATTAAAGTCCCTTATTATTATCATGAACCGTTAATTGTGAGCAAGCGAGGGTGAGTGAATAGATCTATTGAGGGTGACTCCTCCGTCCGGGTTGGTCGCTCCAACTTGTCAAACGGACGCATTTCATTTGAATCATATTAGAGTGACTGGCAAAACACTCAGATGGGGCATTTCATTTCAGTCTAGCTTCGGGGTCATGAGCTTCAGAGCTAATGCATTATTTTATGTGGCATATTTTTCATTCACTTTATACTTGTGGTTACCGTAGAAATATTTCATTTACATAAACCTATGAACTCACCAACATTATTGTTGACCATTTTTAGCAATGTATTTTCAGGTAATTAAGGCATGAGCATCATAGTCTGCTTTTGGACATTTCATAGAGTCGCGGTGTCGACGCGTCTCACTGTATTTATATGCACTTTGAATTATCGTTTGGTTTTGTAATGTCTTATTTTCGTAAACTTGAAACACCTTTTGGGACCTAACTTTTGTAACTCTGAATGTTTTAATCAATCAAACGATGTATTATTAAACGGCACTTTGTGTCATTCAGTATAACTGTAACTGTGATGCTATGACAGTCATGCCCCCAAGTCTTCCATTCCGCTGCAAGTTAGGTATTTGGGGGTGTGACACACTGTTAGTGCAAATATTACGATATTTAAACTAAACGGTTTCTTCGGTTTTAATAATGACAAACATGTAACTTGTAATACATAACGTAAAATGTGCAAGTTACTTGTAAACACAAATCAACAATGCATACTTACATCAACACCTCCCGACGTCTCAAGTATGCTTCAACGAAGTCGTAGATTTCCATCCCGACGTAAATCGCTCAAGGTATGGACAAACAAATCTACTACTTGACAAATGATCAAAGGATTATATTTTTCTAAACTTCACATTTTTAATGTGACAAAACATTTTTTCAAAAATATATTTTACCAATTATTTTTGAATTAAAAAGAAATGTTTTATTCGAAAAATAAGTTTAAAAATCCCAACAGTCAATTTTCCCCCCAAAACAGCTTCAACATTCCTAAATAAACCTTCCCCACTAAAAACAAACGAAGGAGCGTCCATGGTACCACTAAAGTACCGACGGCTCCTCTAAATTTAGTGCAGCCGTCTGACAATTAGTGGAGCCGTGCCTCTGTAACGGCTAGTTTTCCCTTTGCCTATAAATAGTGGACCATTTTACACTTCCAACTTGATTTTTCCTGTCAGTTTTTCTCTGGTCTAATCCCTCCTCACTTAGAACACTTTTTTTGATCATTTAGAGAGTCTTAGTTTGTTTAAGAGTGATCATTTCATTCCACCAAAAGATCTTCTTCATTCCTCTTCAAGTGCAAGAGAAGAACACAAGGTATCCAAGTAGATACAAAGTGTTGTCATTCCTCTTCAAGTGCAAGAGAAGAACACAAGGTATCCAAGTAGATACAAAGTGTTGTAGTTGTAGGTAGAAGCACTTGTAACATTTGTTACACTCTTGATTGTATCATAGCATACATCAAGATCATTTTTCTTTTGAGAGTTTGTGAGGGAAGATCATTGTGATCTTATAGAGATATTGAATATCTCTAGTAGCCATTGGGCTAGTGTGTTGATCAAGTTGATCAAAGGTAGATAGGGTAGATTGAGTAAAGTGAGGGTTGATCATTGTGATCTTGTCGAGATCTTGGAGATCTCTTGAAGCTTGTGGGCTTGCGTGATTGATCAAGAAGATCAAGGATAGATTGGGTAGATCGAGTCAAGTGGGAGTAGATCATTGTGATCTTGTTGAGATCTTGGAGATCTCTTGAAGCCATTGGGCTTATGTATTGATCAAGTGGATCAAGGGTAGATCGGGTAGATCGTGGTAGATTGGTGCTAGCTAAGATTAGCACTCGACATCTAGCTTAGTGTCGGAAATAGGATAAGCGACGTGTACTGTTTTCTCCGCTTGAAGGGAGCTTGTTGATCAGTGAAGTAATTCTCGAGTTGGGTACTCGGGGTGTGGAGTAGGGCGAAGAGGAGCTTTGTGACCGAACCACTATAAATCACCGTATCCGGTTTGCGCCTTCTTACTTATCTCTTTACTTTCATTTCATTCTTTATCGCTTTACATTTATATTTGCATTGCTTTTATGTTTGTGTGGCTAGTTGCTTATGTTATGCTGATTAAGTATGTGTCATGGTTTGATTGTGCTTGTGTTTTAGTTTACTATATTCATCTCTAGATGTTATATGACCATAGTTGACACTTTTCATATTACGTCACACTTGATCGGGTGTTTGATACAAAAAGTTTTTAAGTTTTTAAATGGAAATGTATTCACCCCCCCCCCCCCTCTACGGTTTCCACAATTGGTACCAGAGCCACGTCGCTCAAATTTTTAAAACAAATGGTTTTCAAAATTGAGTACGATCCATGTATCAAATTACCTATGAAGGTGATAAAATATGAAAAGTATTTAGTTGCTTAATACTTACAAGTTTTTTTGTTAAGTATACTTTGTCATACTAGCTTGAAGGTTTTCTTAAATCACTAAAAGAATAGAATTTTAAGTGTCCGGTCATGTTTTCAGAACGAGTCATTAAGTCATGAAGTTTTGAAAAGAATACAGAACACGGTACCACTAAATATAGGACGGTACCATTATATTTAACGGCACCGTGGGGTATTTAATGGTACCGTGCCTCTATCTGTCAGTTTTCAGTATTAGGTCATTTTCAGAAATTCTTATAAAATCAACCATAAGTCCGTAGGAATCGTGTCACCCATCATTTTAAACAAAGTTGAGTCTACTTTCATTTGAAAAATACTTTTATGAATTTGTTCTAAATGAAAGTATGTTAAAGTCCTTGATTTTCAACTAAAGGTCTTTTCGGTTATGCCGTTTGCATAAATTTTTGGTTAAACTGAAAAAGGGCATTTCAACTATTGAACCTTGACGTGTTCACAAAGTGATTTGGTAAAAATCTTTGAAATGGAAAGGAAACCAATACGTTTTCAAATAAAATCAAGCTTAGTATACATTGTTATACTTAATACACAAAATGACGATAAGTATTTTTGTGTGTTAAGCTAAATAACTATTTGCTTTTCTTTGTGTCTTAGTATTGTTAGTTAATATTTTTGTATGCTTATTGTTATCTTTAGTTGAGATAATTTTATCTATAAGCATAAGTGTCTTTCATGCCATGTTGCTATTTGTTTATTATAGTTTTCCGGTTTATGCGTTTATAAGGCTCATGCTAAATTACTTGCACTATATTAAGTAATTAGTTTGCATTGCATATAGGCATAGACCATTTTTCAAGCATTTGTTGCAAGTTTTTAAAATGGTTTAGTAATCTTCTTAGGAATAGAAACTAAGTTGGTAGATCATGTGTGTTGAAAGATATTGTCTTACACAAATATTTTTCCAAAGGTTTAAGTGTAAAAAGTATATCACCCCAAAATACTTAACACTTTCATAAAATCCGTAACATGATCTCTAAAATATTACATCATTTTGTCTTGCTTGACCATGGGTTGTCTAAACAAGATAAAAAATCATATTAATACATTAGTATTTAAGTAAAAGAAAGTGTATTAAACTTGCATTGATCTAACACACATACAAAATGTTTTAAACATTTAGTATTTTACGTATTTTGTATAAAAATAGTTAAGATAATTATTTTTGTACTAATGAGGTTTCGAAAAACTAAGAATATTATACTTAATAATATAAATAGTTTTTCTCAAATAAAAATAAATGACAATATCAAAGTAGTAACTTAATATGTCATTAACCTCACACATACAACTAAGTATTAGAATAAATGGAACACATTCCTTAAATTTTTATTTTCTTTTTAAAAGGAGTGATTGTGAGGGTCAAGAAAGATTTCGAATACATATCAATTCATTATTCAAATTATGATTGATATCATTATCGAATCTAATTGACAAGTTTTCGAGTGTGGACATGAAATTGGAGTCATTATTTGTCTAGCTTCAAGATAACATCAAAATATGATGAAATATATTATCTTGAATCTACATACTCAATCACACTCGATTGTTATGAAAATAATGACGTCCTCTCAAGACGAAAATAATATGCATCGGATCATAACTCACACTTGTGTTGAAGATGCCATATTGAGTCTTCTTGTCCAATGGTTGTGTTCCAAACATTAAACTAATATGTTTAAAAGATGCATAAAATACACAACTAAGTAGGATTGACAACTTGGATGTTTCATCCGAAATATACAAGTAATTTACATTGCAATGCAATAAGTAAATGTGTCATTTCCGAAAAACCAAACACGAGAAAACAAACAACATATGTAAACTTTGCTCATGAACGACTCAACACTCAAAATCACATGTATAGTAAAAGTGTCACACATAATATGTTATTAACTATTATGTACGTCATCAATCTTCGAGAATATCACATGTATTTCTCTTATCAAAAGATAACTTATATCTTATGCATCTTATTTTCTTTGTAACATGAATGGTTATGTTACATGAGAATACATTGCATCCTGTTAATAAATATAGGATATTAGAGTTGAATAAAAACCTAATACAACATGTGTCATTGCATAAACAAGTAAACTTGGTCATACACTAAACTACTTGTTTCACTAAGCATTCGTAAGAGTGATAAGTTTCTTCTTAGAAAAGCATACTTGTTTGTTGATGCAAATAATGTTATAAAAACGTTATTTCTATCTTTCGATAACTTCACGTTTTGAGGATGACAAAATGTGAAAACACGTTACGTTAAAATTAACGTAAACAAGTTTTTAATCGAAAGATCCCGTTTCTACACAAATCACTCTAGAACAAATTTACAACTTAACTAATGATCAAAGAAGTGAATTTGAGTTTTAGACATCACATTTTTATGTGACAAAACATTTCTTTCAAAAATATACTTTACAAATTATTTTTGAATAATTAAGAAATGTTTTAATGGAAAAATAAGTTTAAAATACATAACAGCTATTTTTCCCCCCAAAATTAGCTCCAAACTTCCCCAAGTAAGTTTTCACCAGAAAAGACAAAAAGTGGAGCGTCTTTTTCTGACACGGTTCTACTAAATTTAGTGGAGCCGTCCCTTTATAACGGTCATATTTTTTCTGCCTATAAATACCAGCCCTGTTCACAGTTCTTGGGCATCCTTTTTCACACAGAACTTTCTGAGTTTAATACTCTCTTCACATTTTCTTTCTTTGATCATTTAGGTTAGTTTTTCTTTTGTTCAAGAGTGATCCAATACAACTTAGAGATCCTCTTCATTCCTCTTCAATAGCAAGAGAAGAACAAAAATTATCCAAGTAGATACATAGTGTTATCATTCCTCTTCAATAGCAAGAGAAGAACTCAAGGTATCCAAGAAGATACAAGAGTTATAGTTGTAGTTAGGCAAGTAGTAACATTTGTTACACACTTGATTGTATCATAGCATACATCAAGATCATTTTTCTTTTGTGAGAGTGAGTGAAGATCATTGAGATCTTATAGAGATATTGATTATCTCTTGAAGCCATTGGGCTAGTGTGATTGATCAAGAAGATCAAAGATAGATATGATAGGTTGAGTGAAGTGAGAGTTGATCATTGTGATCGTGTCGAGATCTTGGAGATCTCTTGAAGCCATTGGGCTTATGTGATTGATCAAGTGGATCATAGGTAGATTGGGTAGATCGAGTCTTGTGTGAAGTAGTAAAGGATCAAGTGGATCGTGGTAGATTGGTGCTAGCTAAGATTAGCACTTGACATCTAGCTTAGTGTCGGAAATAGGATAAGCGACGTGTAAGGTTTTCTCCGCCTAAAGGGAGGTTGTTGACATAGTGCTTGAAACTCTCTAGTGTGGTACTCGGGGATTGGAGTAGGGCGAAGAAGAGCTTCGTAGCCAAACCACTATAAATCCTTTGTCCCGGTTTGATCTTTCCATCTCTACTCTTTACTTCCATTCATTACTTATTATTAGTTAGTTTAGTGTGTAGTTCATATTGGTGTTGATTGATTGCACATAAGAATCGAATCAAAGGTTTCCAATAGTAAAGTTTTTAAGAAGTCTTAAAAGAATTAAAAGAACTTAAAAACCGGTAAAACTATTCAACCCCCTCCCCTTCTAGTTTTCTACAATTGGTATGAGAAGCCACGTCAGTCAAGATTTTAAAGTAAATTGTATTTTAAAACTTGAATCGATCAATGGATTCTGACAAATATCTAGAAGGGCAATCTATGCAAAGACCACCACTTTTCGAAACCGATTGTTTTATCTATTGGAAAACAAGATTCGAAACGTATGTGAAATCAAAAGACATTGATCTTTGGCATATTATTACCGAGGGTGACTTTCAACCGATTCAAATGATTCCAGAAACTAAAAAGGATGAAATAGTTTCTTATGATAAACAAAGTGATGAACTTAAAAGAAAACTAACCAAAAATAATGAGGCTAAAATGATGATTTATAACGCTTTGCCTAAAAAGGAATTTGAAAGAATTTTTATGTGTAATACGGCAAAAGATATTTGGAAAACTTTGTTAGTCACTCACCAAGGTAATAATCAAGTCAAATAGAACAAGATAGATCTTCTTCTTCAACACTATCAACACTTTTCCATTTCGGAAGATGAATTGATAGATAATGCTTTTGCTAGATTTAATACTATTATCACAAGTCTTAAAGCTCTTGATGAAGGTTACTCTAGCAAGAATTATGTTAGAAAGTTTCTTAGGACTCTACATCCTAAATGGAGAGCAAAGGTCACCGCCATAGAAGAGTCAAAGGACTTGGCGACATTATCACTCGATGAACTAATAGGAAACTTGAAAGTTCACGAGATGATAATCAAGAAGGACTCCGATATAGATAAAGGCAAAGGCGAGAGAGTTAGATCTCTAGCATTGAAAGCCAAGAAGGAGTCTAGTGATGAGGAATGTTCGAGTTCCGATAGTGAAGATGAAGAGTATGCACTAGCCGTTAGAAACTTTAGAAAGTTCTTTAGGAGGAAAGGTAGATTTCCTAGACAACCTCGCGATAAAAAGTGGTCATTCCAAAAGAACCAAGATGATAGGAAAGGGAAAAGTGATAGGAAATGCTTTAGATGCGGAGATCCTAATCACCTCATAGGAGAATGTACCAAACCACCAAAAACCAACAACCAACGAGCTTTCATAGGAGGCTCTTGGAGTGATATCGGTGAAGAAGAAGAGAAGAAGCTCAACGACGAAACATGTCTAATGGTTCAAGCTTCTAATGAGGTACATTCCGACTCTTCTTATTATAGTGATGATAATTCATCAATAGATGACAATAGATTACATGATGAATATAATAAACTATGCGAGGTTAGTTCAAAAATTTTAGGTAGAAACAAAACACTAAAATTAAAATTGCATGAACTTGAATTGCAAGTGTTAGAACTCAAAGATCAAGTCAAAAGACTTGAGAATAATAAAGAAGTAGACGTAGGATGTAGGTCATGCATAAGTCTTCAAGTAGAAAATGAGAAACTCAAAGAAAATGCTTTGAGAATCATTATATTCGAAGAAGGAACAAAAGTACTTAATGATATGCTTGAAAACATTAGGTATAATGAACATGACCGTGCGGGTTTAGGATTTGACCCAAATCAGACTTCAACAAATAGTACTAAACAAGTAAAATTTGTAAAGCCTAAAATGTCTAAGTCTGAAGGTGACGGCACCACTAAAGGTACAGACGACACCATTAAATTTAATGGTACCGTGGTACTGTCTGGTGCTGAAGTCCGATCAGGGTCAATTTTGAAAAATAACTTAAGTCCTAAACCAAGTCACATAGTTGTAAATGGTACTAAAGTACCTATTGCTAGCATAGAGGAAGTAAAAGGCTTTTACAAACCCTTGTCAACTCCCGGACTTGGATTTGTAAAGCCCGACACTAGGTCAAAGACTCCTTCACCTAGAAAAACAAATTCTCCCAAACCTCGGTCAAGAACTCCTCTACCGAGAGGTAACTTTAGAAGACAAAGTTATCCAAGTAACTTCCCCGTAACTTGGAATGACAGTCAATCACAAGGTTACTTACCATGGGAAATGTGTCCTCCATTCTCACATCCTAAACAATTGCAACAAATGCGTAGGATGTTTGCCACTAACAACTTTGGACCCATGAGATATTGGGGATTAAATATTTGAGCTTCTGTATTGCTAGATAAACATGTTTGTAAATAAACTGGAAGTCCAACAAATTGAGTGTGATTAGTGATTACACTAATCTGGTGATGAAAAGTCAAGTCGTGTGTCATATGCCTAGCTTTCAACAAAGGTAGTATAGTCTTCAAAGTTTTAAGGGCAACACCTCAGGCTCAGGTACGCTTTCTCAAAACACCCTTTGTTGGTAGAAACGCTAAGCATGTGGTGTCATTAGAATCTAACATAGTAGGCACTATAACAAAGAAACGAAATTCATTTTTCATCATAACTCAAATATTTGTCAAAAACTATTATGACAAACTCAACTTGTCCAGAAATGTACAATGATCGCTCAAAGATCATGCGTGAGAAGTTTGAGATGAGCAATGATGAGTGAATCAAGTTTCTTCCCTGGCCCGTATATAATACTACTTGAAGAAAGTATCCTCATAAACCTAAGTATACTATATATGTATAAGATACTTAGCTTAGAAAAATCTTAATTCATTTTAATGCCCATATCCGCAAAACTGAATCTCACAAGAGACGATGAAGGTGAGTGCGCGGATAGTACTAGGTTAGGGGCATGATAGGTAATTTAATTTACCTAATGGAAAGTAGGCCCGGCATCATGTATAGTGTCAGGCGTTGTGCCCGCTTGTAAGAAGGATCTCAAAACTTCTTAACTTAAATCGTTTGATGTATCTTCCGATGCATTAATGGCGCTACACACTTGAGATTATGATATCTCGAGGAGATTGGTGTAGAAACTGTTGTCTATACCAACTCTGATAATGCGGGAGATAATGTGGATTGATAAAGAGAGAGTGATGTTTGTACCCTCATAGGTTATTTTCAAACTTCTTGGTTTTCCAAGAAACAAACCATTCTTGCTATCTCCATGACCGAAGCCGAATACGTAAGCGCCGAAAAGGCATGATAACAAGCACTATGGATGAGACAACCTCTAATCAAATGAGACGTCCATCTCAACAACACTCCTGTGAAGAGTGATAGCCGAGGTGCAAATAGACTTGACCGAGAACACGGTGGATTGCTCATGTACTAAGCTTATCGAAGTACGTCATCTCCTCCGTCACGATGATGTCAAAAGAGAAATCCTTTCTTGGAAAAGCTTCCTTTAAAGGACAACATCATCGATATTCTAACCAATACATTCTCCACTCCCCTCTTATGACTATTTGAATATTTCTTCGGAAATATTGAAGTCATCTCTCACATCTCATCTCATGACTTTATAAATATTTCACTGGAAATATTAAAGTCATTTCTCGCGTCTCGTCTTGTGACTTTTTAAGTCATCCTTCTCATCCCACTCATGACTATTTCAATATTTCACTGGAAATATTAAAGTCATCCCTTACGCTCTATCTCATAACTCGCTCAATACTTCACTGGAAATATTGAAGTAACTCCTTACGTCTCGCTTTGTGACTTTTTAAGTCATATCCCTCATTCATCTGATGACTTCTAAATATTTCACTGGAAATATTAAGTCATTCCTTACGTCTCGTCATGTGACCTTTTAATATTTCACTGGAAATATTGAAGTCATTTCTCTCATCTCGCATCATAACTCTATGAGTCATTTGTCTAATTCCGCTCATGACTAATTAAATATTTCATTGGAAATATTGTAGTCATTCTCTAAATCTCAACTCTTGACTTCTACTTATTTCACGGGAAATATTAAAAGTCAATCCTCATTTTCCTCCAATGACAACTTAGGCATTTCCTTGGAAATACTAAGGTCATTCCTTGTCATCTTGCCTAATCGTTTTCGTCAAAGAGTTTATTAAGTATAAACTTTTTCCTCGCATAAAAAAGTCTTACTAAATAAGTAAGATTAATCAGTCAAGAGTCGAAACAGAACAAAAATGGGTCTCACAGACACACGGCTCCACTAAAGTGGCACGGCACCACTAATGTTTAGCGGTACCGTGGTACCGTATATCTGAGAGAACCCATTTTTCTTCTCTTTTCCCTCTGCATACTCATTTCAAACAAACAAAACCACTCACACCTGCTGTCAAAACCGAACCCAATACCAAAATCCAATTATGCTCTTGCTAATCAAGATCGAGGCATTGCAATCAAATAATCCTAACCACTACAACACAAATTGTAAGTTAATTATCTATAATTTCTTTTCAATTTGAGTCTAGGGTTTGTTCTTGTGCATAAAATCAAATTGGGGGTTTTCATTTTTTGTTGAATCTTTATGAAATTAGTACTAGGATTAGACAATGTAGTACTTACATGATTCCCTAAACCTAGGATTTTTATAAACCCACTCATACTGCATAACCTAGTCCGAATTTAACCATTTAAATCGGATTAAGATTAATTATTTGTAGTGGAATCATGTCTAGGATGATTAAAATTGGATTAGGAATGATTAACATCGAGGCTTTTCAATTTTAAGATTTTTGGCGCCAAGTTGAGGCATTTGCCAAACACCCCAATTCCATCTTTTTCGAAAAAGTTAACGTGTCTAGGATCATGAAACCTTTTTCGTGCATTGTTGATGCAAACCAAAAACGTTTTTGCATGTATACATGATCTCACAAATATTGATCGAATTACATAACTAATATGTATTCTTCGACGTATTTGCTTGAGCAAAATTGAAGTTAGGAGTGTTTAGGTAATCTCATTAGGGTTTTTTTTAGAGTCGAGATTACCGTACCTCCACATTGTTTGCATTTAGGCACACACACACTAAGAATGTGATCATTAAAATGCAACAAGTTAACATATACAAAATTATATTTTTGTAGGTAACAATGCCTCGTACGAATTATCAAGATACCAAACCTTACATTCCCCGTCTATTAGACGATCCAAACATCCCCGATGAGCAAAAAGCTTATCTTCCTAAAGTCCAAGATCGATATATACATGAAGGTCGTGTAGTCGATGCTCATTTCGTTCTCTTGGATAACATCAGAGCTTGCTTCCCTACTATTGACTTTGATTGTTTATACAAAATAAACGATCAAATTTGTCCTCGTTTTGTCCTCGAATTTTATAGTCGAGTCCGCACCTTCAATGATCTTGAAGGTAATGTTTTCCTTGATTTTTGGATCCGAAACCAAAACATCATCTTGTCCATCTCCGAGCTTGGTGAAATTCTCGGTGTTCCTTCGTATGGTCAGTGTGCTTACACTGAAGACCATTCCCTAGAGTCACTCTTCTATAATCTTGAAAATCAAGGTGCTTATCGTACCGAAATCCCCAACCTTGAAGCCATAAAATACCACATCCAAGTTCCTCGAGTCGCCAACATGTATCAAAAGCGTGATGGTTCCATCGTCCATCTTGACCCCAACCGCATCTACCTCAAAGAACTCCTTCCTGACCTCAGAAGTTGGGAACTTCTTCTACGTGAGAACGTGTTGAGCCTTGCGGGCAACCGGGATCACGTGTCAGCGAGTCTCGCCCTCATGCTTTATTGTCTTAGTATCGAGGAGCCATACAACCTCGCATACTACATGGCCAAAGGATGACCAACATCCATAGTCGTTCTGATAAGCTCATGCCATATGGTATGTTGCTTACTCGTCTCTTTAGATGGGTTATGGAAAATTTCCCACATCTTAATGATGTCGATTATGTCCTAGTCAATCCCTTCATGAAACCCCTTGGTGGACCACAACGTTGTACAAAGCAACGTAAGGACAAAGGGTCCAAACATGGTCGTAAATCCACTTCCGATATCCCTCTCTCTTCTTCCTCCTTCAGTCATGGTTCGTCATGTCAACCTATGGATGAGGATGATGATGAGGTGAACGAAGAAGGAATGTCTCATCCTCATACTCCCTATCCGACACCTTCTTTCGCAACCTTGACACATCATCATTCACACAAACCACCGACCTTCCCTTCAACCAAACTGATGAACTCAAATAAGTACATTTTATTACTATCATTTATCCTATTAATTTGACTTGTTTTATTATATTATGTATGAGGATTGATACTTAATCGTTTACTTTTGTAATTCTCAGGTAAAAACAAGCATTTGGTGAAACTTGGCGATTTCGGACTAATTATGGAGCAAAACATGCAAGAAGTTAAGAGTCTACTGAAATGAACAAGATCAAGACTATTCTGCTCCAGATGCGCCGCATCTCACTTATGACATGCGCCGCATCACTATCAATATTTCACCAGATACGATCCAAGATACAAGAGGACATGCACCGCATCTATAAATGGAGTTACGCCGCATCTTCTGGCGGTGTACGAATATTTCTGAATATTATAATCTTGGACCCCACGCGAAGTTAAGTAAATGCGCCGCATCTACTTACTAGATGCGCCGCATCTTACCCTCAGACAGAAACTATAAATACCCAAGACCAGACGAATTTCGAGAGACATATATTAGTTCCGAATTTTTAACAGAAGACCGAAGACCAGAAACCTAGGACGAATTCAGTCAAGGCAGCAGCACAAGACACACCCAAATCAAAGATACAAGAGCTGTAAGAAGGTGCTGCATGTGTTTAATTCATTAAGTAGTTTTGTTTTATTGTGTTAGTAAACTTTAATTCATCAAGATTGGTGGCTTGTGTAATGTGACAACGGAAAGATTGCACTCCCTTAAAACTGCTTTCTCATTAATTAAAGTTTATATGTTGATGTCATTGGTGACTTTTATTAGTGCATTGATAACCTCTGTGTCTAGCTGAGCGTTGATCGGGTCGCCATGCCTCTGCCCTCGCCTATTTATTAGATCGCCTATGCATTCTATGGTCTGTAGAAAAGTAGGAGAAAGATAAATAGGATAGTTATAAGTAATCATTAAGGGTTTACTCGCCGATAAGATTAGAACCAACGAGAAAGGACTTAATCTCGGTGCGTTGCATCGAACTATACACTTCATATAACACTAGCAATAAAACAAGTGACAAACTACTTATCATAAGGACAGCCCTCTTATTGTCTCAAGTATTTATCTGTGTACGTGTGTGCTACTTGCTGATTCGTGCCTATTGGTTTAGTTTATTATTTAATTGCAACCAAATCGTGCCAGTCTCTCAGGCTGAACCCCCTTGCGTTAGATTAGATTGTATAGCTAACTTAATATATTAAAATACTGATTAGAATAACTAGATAATACGTTCCACTCTTAGTGATCGACACTCTACTTACCATTATATTCATACTGACCGGGTACACTGCTCGTTAAGTGTGTGTGTTATTGATAAGCCGGCTAAATATAAATTTAAAACTTGAGTAGGCATTAATACTGCTAAACCGCAACGACACATCGCACGCATCAAGTTTTTGGCGCCTTTGCCGGGGAGTGAATTGTTATTATCTGTTAATTTGATTAGTATTTTAATTAGGTTTTTAATTTTTTTAATCTAACCGCTAATTTTGTTGTGTATTAGATTAATTTGCATTCATTGTACTATTTTGCATATTTTCTGTTTTTGTGTGTTATTTGTTTGCTTTTATTTTGTTTATTTTCGTGTGTTTTATTTGTTTTTAATTTTTCGTATTTTTTGTATTCTGCTATCGTTGTACTGAGCTAAATCGAACGATACGGCACATCTGATCTCTCAGATACGGCGTATTGTGTTTAATTTTTATAAAATACAACACGTTTAATTAATTCGATACGACGCATCTTTTCCCCAAGATACGGCGTATCTGTTTTTGATAAAAAAAAATTCTAAACGTTAACGCCATACGACGCATCTGCTTCATCAGATACGGCGTATCTATTATTTTAATTAAAAACAGTTTTCGAATTATTAAACAGATACGGCGTATCGATTTTTATCGATACGGCGCATCTTCTGAATCAAAAATCTTATATTTTGAAACGTAACGAAAATACGGCGCATTAACTTTTGTTAATATGACGCATCTAATTTTTAATAAATATCGATTTTTGATAATTAAAATTGATATGGCGCATTCTAATTTATAAGCGGCGTATCTATTTTCTGAATAAAATCTGATTTAATTTTAACGATTATAAGATACGGCGTATCCAACTTTTTGGATACGGCACATCGTCCGCAGATATCAGCCATTTTTATTCTTTATATCCGTTTCTAAATTCATTAATTTATCTTCTAGCGAACAGATGCTACTGACGATTTTACCTATGATAACAGGTTTTGCTATGGAAGATATGTCAATGAACGGATATCTTGCTAAAGGAACAAAACAACATGATTAATGGATTGGCAATTGAGTGCACCAATTGTCAACGGTGCTTAACAAAGTTCTTTTGGTAAAACACGATTTGAAAGGGATTACAACTAGAGGCGGAAAATCAACCTTTCAAATGTGATCGGTATTAAGGAGCTGAACATGAGTCTAACTTGAAGACTCTGGAATAAAGACAAGTGCTGACCGGGAGACAACCCGGATTTATCTTTTAATTTTCTGTTTATGTGTCGAGTCAGTCAGGCCGCAGAGGATACGGCGCATCTCAATCCTGAGATGCGACGCATCTCCTGCAATGGTCATATCTTATTTTATTTTTCTGCATTTTTTATTTTCGAATTTAAAACTTTTTATCAGTTTATTTCAATGCGGCGCATCCCTGGTTAAGGATGCGGCACATCTTCTATTCTGATCCGTATTTATTCCAGGCTCGATACGGCGTATCTTCTTCCATAAGATACGGCGCATCGACTGACCTGATGATTTTCATCTTAATTTTTTTAGTTTTATTTTTCCTAACTACTAATGTGTTATGCAAGTTGAACCTTTCTTATCTTAGGTGTGTTTTGAAGCCTTAGTGGTATTATAGATTCCTGCATTTCCTGTGGATACATCTATTATGAAGCTTGAACGTTCTAATCCACAAGAAAGATGATTTTTGCTCTTATACAAATGGAGGATCATACCGAGCAAATCTCAGGGGAGTTTTTCTGTTCTAATTCTTTTATTTTCCAGTTTTTAACCTTTAATACAAACAACGAGGACGTTGTTTAACTTAAGTGGGGGGATTGGAGAATTAGAACACTTAACATTTACTTGTCCTAAACTTTTCAAAATATGCTTAAAAAAGTGCTTAATATATCAAAATTTAAAATTTTTAGCATGTTTTTGTTTAAAGTCTAAGTTGCATAGCTGCACACATGACGTTAGTTTCAAAAATTGTGATTTTTCAAAATTCACAAATCTATGAGTGTGCCGGTGACTTGTAAACTTTAGAACTTGGCTTGTATACTATTCGAGACCACCATAATAAGTATTATATTATATAATTGGAATGACTTGTCTAAATTGGTAAAATTTCTAGGATTACACCCAAATAGCCTTATATGTTATGTGTTATTAGCTAACTACACTGGTTAGTTAACCCCGTATAAACCCTTTTGTTACTCTCATTTTTAGAGTAAGATACCCCTAGAAAAACACTCAGAGCCATTCCTTTCGTTTCTTACACCTTTGTTAAAATGTTTCGTTACACCCTTACACCTTAGCCTACCCTGTAGATTAAAATCCGTGGTTGGTTAATTGCTATAGGAAAATTGTGTTTCCTTACATTACCTGTGTTCGCGTGCATAATTCATTATCTATGGTTAGGTCGGGAAATTGCACAATGCAATTGGAGTGAAAGTAAATATTGTATATCTTTGAGTTTATTTTTCGTGTGTTTACTACTTTCACTATTACCGTTATTTCTGAAGTCATGAAAAGTATGGAAAAATTATCCAGAATTATCATTATAGTGATGTGGTGAAATTTTACACATCTATGTTTATGTTTCTTAAAAAAAAAAAAAAAAAAAAAAAAAAAAAAAAAAAAAAAAAAAAAAAAAAAAAAAAAAAAAAAAATCGAAAAAATGAGAAAAGAAAAAGAAAAAGTTGGAAGATTGATTTAACCAACGATGTAAAGTTATGTAAGTGGTCGATATCACCACTAGTTGTTGTATATTATAGCTATGGATTGAATGGGAGTTGGCAGTTATGGGAACGTCAACTAAGGTTTATTCTTTGATTGAGATCTTGTTGAGTATAATTCGTGTCTACCTAAAGCGTGTGTTTCAAGTGTTAAAGCGTGAGTTATTCAATGATATGAGTCTTATTCATGGGATGGTTGGGATAGTGATTAACCACACCTAGGATTTTAATTTATTTGTTTTGTTTATTTTTCATTTTACACCAATTTATATCCCAAAAAAATTATCCATGCCCTGTATTATTCTTTATCCAACCAAACCTTTGATTTATTGAGATTAGGGATTTGAGCAATCTTAAGTATCGTAGTCGTGGATTCGGCTATGTATTTATGATTTTGTCGCCCTTTTTGATATATTATTATTGGTGAAGTTTGGACCTATCTTTAGCCTATTCGAGTTAAGGATTTGAGCAATTGCAAGTATCGTGTTCGTGGATTCGATCATGTATTTGTGATTTTGTCGCCTTTTCTGGAATTTGAGATCGATAGAGATTAAGAATAATTAACCCTTAAGCCTAAAAACCCTTTTTACCGCTTTAGACTTGTTATTCCTTGGCTTTAGTGGAGGAGATGTGTATACTTGCTAAGCTTATGATAGAATATTCGTCGCGACTGGACAGTTAAACGATTAGATTTGCTTTTATCAAAATATTTTATTTTACTTCTAATTCGTTAAGTGTTTAGTTGTGTGATTATGACAAAAATGAATACATGCTTAAATATAAAAATAAATCCTAATATCTTTTAGGATACATTTTCATAAGATTAATTCTAAGGTTTACTTGGGGACAAGTAAAGTTCAAGTGGGGGGATATTTGATGAACTCAAATAAGTACATTTTATTACTATCATTTATCCTATTAATTTGACTTGTTTTATTATATTATGTATGAGGATTGATACTTAATCGTTTACTTTTGTAATTCTCAGGTAAAAACAAGCATTTGGTGAAACTTGGCGATTTTGGACTAATTATGGAGCAAAACATGCAAGAAGTTAAGAGTCTACTGAAATGAACAAGATCAAGACTATTCTGCACCAGATGCGCCGCATCTCACTTATGACATGCGCCGCATCACTATCAATATTTCACCAGATACGATCCAAGATACAAGAGGACATGCGCCGCATCTATAAATGGACTTACGCCGCATCTTCTGGCAGTGTACGAATATTCCTGAATATTATAATCTTGGACCCCACGCGAAGTTAAGTAAATGCGCCGCATCTACTTACTAGATGCGCCGCATCTTACCCTCAGACAGAAACTATAAATACCCCAAGACCAGACGAATTTCGAGAGACATATATTAGTTCCGAAGTTTTAACAGAAGACCGAAGACCAGAAACCTAGGACGAATTCAGTCAAGGCAGCAGCACAAGACACACCCAAATCAAAGATACAAGAGCTGTAAGAAGGTGCTGCATGTGTTTAATTCATTAAGTAGTTTTGTTTTATTATGTTAGTAAACTTTAATTCATCAAGATTGGTGGCTTGTGTAATGTGACAACGGAAAGATTGCACTCCCTTAAAACTGCTTTCTCATTAATTAAAGTTTATATGTTGATGTCATTGGTGACTTTTATTAGTGCATTGATAACCTCTGTGTCTAGCTGAGCGTTGATCGGGTCGCCATGCCTCTGCCCTCGCCTATTTATTAGATCGCCTATGCATTCTATGGTCTGTAGAAAAGTAGGAGAAAGATAAATAGGATAGTCATAAGTAATCATTAAGGGTTTACTCGCCGATAAGATTAGAACCAACGAGAAAGGACTTAATCTCGGTGCGTTGCATCGAACTATACACTTCATATAACACTAGCAATAAAACAAGTGACAAACTACTTATCATAAGGACAGCCCTCTTATTGTCTCAAGTATTTATCTGTGTACGTGTGTGCTACTTGCTGATTCGTGCCTATTGGTTTAGTTTATTATTTAATTGCAACCAAATCGTGCCAGTCTCTCAGGCTGAACCCCCTTGCGTTAGATTAGATTGTATAGCTAACTTAATATATTAAAATACTGATTAGAATAACTAGATAATACGTTCCACTCTTAGTGATCGACACTCTACTTACCATTATATTCATACTGACCGGGTACACTGCTCGTTAAGTGTGTGTGTTATTGATAAGTCGGCTAAATATAAATTTAAAACTTGAGTAGGCATTGATACTGCTAAACCGCAACGACACATCGCACTCGGTGATGAGAAGGCAAACAAACATGTACAATCGACAAGTGTCGATGCATAAGCAAACAATCGGGGGGTTCAAGTCCATTGGCAAGGCAGTCAAAGGGCTCGGGAACAAGATAAAGAAGTTGGGGAAGAGAAGAGATTAGATAGGACTAACTTAAGTAGTATTACTAACTTAAGTATTATTAAGCTATTATCAATGGGGTCACGGCAATGTCCATCTAACATTAACAAGTTTAAATTATCTTAACAATTTTTACTTGACATTGGTTACTTTAACAAGTTAATCAATCTTTATGTTTTATTACCCTTGTGAGCTTTGTCTAGTTCATAAATTTTCTTTTATTTTATTACATGCACTAGATGATAAAATTGCCTAGAATGATGCATGCTTAATAGTTGCCTAAACTTAGAACATCACATGATAATTTTAGTTACTAGTTTAGACTAGTGTTAGGAAATTTATATGATTATTCCTAAGTAGATTGAGGCTTTGGGATTTGCTGCAAAATAGTCCACCCATAATTACTCATTTTAGGCAGCCTAGAACCTGCAGAACTGAAAAAAGAGTCAACTGCAGGCCACGGCTCCACTAAATTTAGTGGTGCCGTGGTACCTTTAGTGGTACCGTGGCCTGGGAAGACGAATTTAACTGTTCTCTTCCACTTTTTGACTCTCTTTTCCTGAAAATCTGCAAACACAACCTGATTTCAATACACCCAAATCCCCAAATTCACCATCCTATCCAACCTTGCATGTTTTGATTTGGCTATATAAGCTAACATCATACATTGCTCATCCTTACCACTTCACATTCACCTCACTATTATCATGCCTTCAACCATTGCTACCACTTCACACAAAGCCAAAAAGCCAAGGCTTAACCTCAAACCAACCAATGAGACAATTCTTATTGATCAATGGATCAAAAATGTCCACACACCATAAACCTCAACCAAACCTTCCAATGAGATAATTCTCATTAATTTAACTTTGGATGATGATGAAGAAACCCACACACCACAAACCTTAACCAAATCAACATCCTCAATCTCTACACCCCAAGCTCCATCAAAGGCCAACTCAACAAGGCCAACATCATCATCCACCTCCACCACAAGAATTACCACATCCTTGTCTCAACCAAGTCCTATTCAACCACTAGCCTTAACACTCACCTTATCACCATCAACTCCCTTTGAACTTGGCACTAACACATCATATTCATCACTTTCACCATCACCACAACCTTTAATGGGTCATCCCATTCTTTATCCCCTATAACCACATACCCTAAGTTGTCCTTGTTGTCACCACAACCAACACCTCATCATGTGCCTTAGAGATGAGTTGAGCCTTCAATTCTCCTACCTTGAGCACCTCATCACACCACCACAAGGACTGATGTGTTTCAAGGGAGACACCCGTTAGGAGTCCAAGTTTTAAAAAATTTAACACGATTTACCAATGATTCAAACGAAACACATACGAGCAAGTATACTCGTCCGTATGTAGTAAGAGATAATTGAGGTAAGCCGCGGTCGTTCACTAGGATTTGTTTTGTTTGTGTGATGTGAATTTTTGTAAATAAATAGCAATCCAACTAAGCAATTCTAATTAGCAAGCAAATAAAGATGATGAAAATTCAATAATTAAAAGGCTACACTTGCCTAGACTAGTTTGCATAATTCCTTTGACATGATTATGACATTGGTTCCATTTGATTATGATCAACAAATTAGATGGTGTTCTAATTCGATTAGTGGTGTACTAACTATATTGTTTCAAATACTTTCAATCCTCGTCAAGATTTAGGGATTATAAAAACAATATTTAAGAATTGATCAATCCAAGATTAACACAACTCAATTACCCGATTCACTTTCGTTTCACAAATAATTGACAACCACACTATTTAGCTTTCCAAGTTAAATTAAGTTTCTTATGAAATGGTCAATACATAAGGTAAAGCCCTCATAGACAAAGGTTTACAACTAACTTACTAACAATGTCTTTTTCAACCCAATACATCATTAGAAATTACCCAAACTTAATAACTCTTTGGTGGAGAAAACTTAAGATAGCACAACTCGTTCTTAGTGTTAACTTTTCTTTTGTGTTAGAACCAATAAGTCATAATCAATCAAATGAATAATAAATCAAACATCATCTAGGCAAGTGCATAAGGCACTTAGCCACTCATGGTAAATAAAGTAATAACCATAAGAAATTGATCAATAGTAAACATGATTGAATAGTCTTACAAAATATTGTAATGATGATTACAAGTAATGAAGAACACTTGTGAAATGATCAACAATGATCCTTGCGTAATTGAAGTTATGATTGGTAAGAGTTTTAGTCTCCTTTTCCTGCGTTTTCCTCCTCTTTGTCGCCCCAAATGTAAGAGAAAATAGTGACAGAATTTTGTTGTAGTTTATTGTATCTTGATTGTCTCCTCTCTCTATGTTTTTCTTATCCTTATGTAGGGAGATTACCCTTTGCCAACAAGAAAACAACTTGGGCTCCAAGTGTCATAATGATGCAGGAACTTTAGTGATTAGAAGTAAATGATTGGCCTTGGTGTTAATGGTGCTTAAAGTGAAGAGTTAATGCAACTCTTCATGTCAATTTTTCTGCATACCTCAGGTATGAAAATGTAGACCCTGGGTATGGGTGACAGCGACGGCTATACCTCAGGCATGAATTCTCATACCTCAGGTATGAGCTCCCTTCTTTAAACCTTGGGTCTAGAAACTTAAACCTTGGGTTTAGACCAAGTCTTGCACATAACTTTCAACTCAGAGCTAGCATATAATTCCCACTTGTAACACACTTCTTGGCACTTATTCTTGACTTCATTTCCACATCTTTCTTTTGAACTTGAACATAATCATAGCATGAATCTTTGTCTTGAACGGAAAACTTCACTTCGCGCATATTTACTTGATTTTGTCGACTTTTCTTCATCTTTTTCTCTATTTCATTCGACATAGTTGTACCTGAACCTAAACACATCTTTTGCACCTTTTAAGCGTAAAATGTTCATAAATACAACCAAATAACATGCATAATCATAAGAATAACGCTATAAAAACATGTTCAAAATGAGCGTTATCAAATCCCCCACACTTACACATTGCTTGCCCCCAAGCAAATCTAGCTTTTAAGAAAATCCATATGATAAAAACGAGATGCAAATCTATCCAGCACAAGTACAAGATAAGATCCATCTATTTTAGGCTTATAAATGAAAAGATGAGATGTTTGACAATACCTTAATGATTCTCTTGCCTGATAACATATTAAGACACCTCACGAAAGGAATATGAAGTATGATTCACTCAACACTCATTTGTAGTGATTGGAAAATATAATATAATCACACTCATTGCACAGATATAATCCAAATATTACCATAGGCTTGAACAAGAAACAAAACTCAACCGACGTGGCATAAGCACCAAATGTAAACATCTAAGAGGACTTTTATTCGGGTTTAAGGTTTCAAGGGTTATATGAGACTATTGTATCACTATCTCATGTAAAACATAATAGCTCGCTAACAACGAAGTCCCGAATTATTAAATAACGGATGGTCACTAAGGATAACCTTAGCTCGCTAACAACGCTATCTCTTCCTCAAGAAATCGGATGGTCACCACATGTCATTACACTTGATAACTTCACAAAGTCAAAAGCGGTAAGGATAAGACATGGGATATATATATATTTGGTTTTAATATTGTAAAACTTTACAAATAGCCAAAGTCTACAACCAAGTGTTACTAGCTACATTACCACTTTCCTTTGAAATTGAGATTCTTCCTTGATATCATACATTCATAGCTCATTGGCTATCCATGTCATCAAACAACGACGATAACTTATTCTCTTTTCTCTTTTTTTTTCTTTTTTTTTTTTTCATACCAATATATAATCCATGAGATTATCATGGAGTTCGCAACTTTCTCATTTTCAAGGATTCCCACATAACAACCATCTTTCCAAGTAGCTAGTAACCAACCAAGACTTGACTAAGGGTAAGGTTAAGGCTAAAGGTGAGAAATATTTTTATATTTTTCTGGTGTAACAAAATGAAAAGACTGGCTCGGAGGGTGAACTAATGGAATCTAGCACTAAAAATGAGTGCTAACAAATGGGTCCATGGAAGTGGTTAACTAACCAATGTGGCTAGCTAATATATCAATATGTGTAAAATGGAAGGCCATTTGGTTTAATTCCTAACGTAGCCTCTTATCACGCGAATACATTTATATCACACGAATGTGATCTCACTACGGTCTGGTAATGATTTGCATGTACAAGTTCTAGAATAAATAAGATCACTGGCACACTCATAGAAAAAAGATTAGAGAATAAAAGATATATGCTATATAAGAATAGGCTTCAAATCCTCACAATTTAGTGGAATGGGTTATAGTTGTGCTGTCAATGTTATCAATCCAAAAAAAATGGATTGCAATGCCAATCAGGACACATCTCAAATTTTCAAAAATTACATGTTTTATTAGTGGATGAATCTAGTTATTCTTTATCAATTATTCTCAACGTGCGAAAACAACTAGATAAAAGGGGCAAACAGTTTAAAAGTCGGCTCAAATTTATAGAAAAATTTAAAAATCTAGATCATTTCCTATTTCCTCCCCCCCCCCCCCCCACACTTAAGTTTGACATTGTCCTCAATGTTAAGAACGATAAATCATAAAAATAGAGAAATGAAACATAAGAGAAATGATATTGCCTGAGCTTAAGGAATAGGAGGATTTCATTTGATTTCAAGATCAAGCATCCTAACCTGCATAATCATCAAAACAAAAACACACAAAAGTGCAAAATATTTTTGTATTTTATGATTCATAATATTAAGGCCCCCACACTTATGGTGAAACCATCGGGGCATAAAAAAAACACACGGGTTGCCTCCTTAGAAGCGCTAAATTTATTAATGAGTCATCAGCCCGACTCATTCTTTCTTACTTTGGTGGTTTATCTTTAGGATTCTTTCCTAATTTCTTTGGAATATACACCACATTTCCCTTTACTATTCCTTTTCCAGCTTTATCAATATCATGCAACTTCGCGGTGTTACACGTTCTAGGAAGAACATCCCAGATGTAACCAGTTTCCGCAACCCATTGTATTACTTTTTTATAATCGGCTGGAAAAGGTGCCATGAAGGGAATAGCAGTATATTTCTTTTTATCGAGCATTTCAAGTGGAATTTCCTCACTTGACATTTCATTTAATTGCTCCTCATCATGGTATAGTTTAATTCGATGTCCATTAACAATGAAAGTTCCACCCTTCTTATCATATAGTTCAACATATCCGGATGGAAAACCATGTTTTACCACGAATGGACCAAACCATTTTGTTCTGAGTTTAGGAGCTTTGAATTTATACTTTGAATTGAACAAAAGAACTTTGTCTCCAGCCTTGAATTCTTTACGGATTCTTAGTTTCCTATCATGATAAGCTTTTGTTCGAGCTTTGTATAATTTTGAGTTTTCATATGCTTGGAGTCTCAATTCATCGAGTTCATGTAATTGTAAAAATCGTTTTTCTCCAGCGATTTTAAATCAGGATTACATTGACTCAATGCCCAGTAAGCACGATGTTCAATTTCAAATGGTAAATGACAATTTTTTCCATATATAAGTCTATACGGGGTTGTACCAATTGGAGTTTTATATGCGGTTCTAAATGCCCATAGAGCATCATCGAGTTTCCTTGACCAAACAGAAGGATTATCCTTAACTGTTTTTTCAAGTATTCTTTTTAAAGCTCTATTGGTTTTTTCAACTTGACCACTGGTCTGAGGATGGTATGCTGTTGAGAAACGATGGTGGACCCCATATCTTTTCATAGCTTTTTCCATTTGATGATTGCAAAAATGAGTTCCTCTGTCGCTTATCAAAGCTTTTGGAATTCCGAATCGAGAGAAAAGCTTTTTCAGAAAATTCACAACTACTCGAGCATCGTTAGTGGGTAAAGCTTCTGCTTTCACCCATTTGGAAACATAATCTATTGCAACGAGGATGTATTCAAATTTATGAGATTTAGGAAAAGGTCCCATGAAGTCAATTCCCCAAATATCAAATATTTCAGAAACTTGGATACTTTTTTGTGGCATTTCGTCTCTACGAGAAAGATTACCAGATTTTTGGCATGCATCACAATTCTGCACAAGTGTATGTGCTTCTTTAAAAATCATTGGCCAATAAAATCCCGCATCAAAAACTTTTTTAGCGGTGGTGGATGGTCCATAATGTCCTCCGGTTGGGCCGTGATGACATTCGTCAAGAATTTTTCGAGTTTCGGAACCATACACGCATCTTCTTATTATACCATCGGGGCACATTTTGAATAGATACGGTTCATCCCAAAAATAATATTTTAAGTCTGTAAAGAATTTACTACGCTCAGCATGAGATAGACCTTTTTGTAATATTCCTCCAGCTAAATAATTTGCATAATCAGCAAACCATGGAATTTCTTCATCTTCAATTCCCATAAGAGTTTCGTCGGGAAAGTAATCATCAATCTCGTTTTCACCTAATTCCTCTAAATTTGGATTTTCTAATCTAGATAAATGATCTGCCGCCACATTTTCTGCACCTTTCTTATTCTGGATTTCAATGTCAAACTCTTGAAGCAATAAAATCCATCGGATAAGACGTGGTTTTGCATCTTGTTTAGCAAACAGATATTTCAGAGCTGAATGATCGGTGAATACAATTGTTTTTGATAAAACAAGATAGGAATGAAACTTGTCGAATGCAAAAACTACAGCTAAAAGTTCTTTTTCAGTCACTGTGTAGTTTTGTTGGGCACTATTCAAGGTTTTGCTAGCAAAATATATAGGAAGAAAATGTTTACCATCTCGCTGTCCTAATACTGCTCCAACAGCATAATAACTTGCATCGCACATGAGTTCAAACGGCAACGACCAATCTGGTGAAACCATAATTGGTGCAATTGTTAGCTTGTTTTTTAATGTTTCGAATGCCTTGATGCACTCTTCATTGAAATCAAAGACTGAATCTTTTTCAAGCAATTTCGTCATTGGACGAGATATTTTTGAAAAATCTTTAATGAATCGACGGTAAAATCCCGCATGTCCCAAAAAACTTCTAACGCCTTTAACGTTAGTTGGGGGTGGTAACTTAGCAATAGCATCAATTTTTGCTTTGTCAACTTCGATTCCTTTACTCGAAATCTTGTGACCAAGGACAATTCCTTCTGTCACCATAAAATGACATTTTTCCCAATTAAGTACGAGATGAGAAGTTTTGCATCTTTCAAGCATTTTATCAAGATTGAAAAGGCACGACTCAAATGAGTCTCCAAATACTGAAAAATCATCCATGAATACTTCCATTGAGGTTTCAAGCATATCTTGAAAAATAGCAATCATGCATCTTTGAAATATTGCTGATGCGTTACAAAGACCAAAAGGCATACGCCTATAAGCATATGTGCCGAACGGACACGTGAATGTGGTTTTTTCTTGATCAGCTGGATCAATTGGAATTTGAAAGTAACCAGAAAATCCATCGAGAAAGCAAAAGTATTTGTTCCCCGCAAGTCTTTCCAACATTTGATCCATGAACGGTAATGGAAAATGATCTTTTCTGGTGGCATCATTTAATTTTCTATAATCAATGCATACCCGCCAACCAGTGGTAGTTCTTGTAGGAACAAGTTCATTACGTTCATTAGTTACGACAGTTGTTCCTCCTTTCTTAGGAACACAGTGAACAGGACTCACCCATGAGCTATCCTCAATAGGATAAATAATTCCAGCGTCAAGAAGTTTGATTATTTCTTTCTTAACTACTTCCTTCATATTTGGATTGAGTCTTCGTTGTCTTTGAACAACTGGTTTAGAATCAGTTTCAAGATTTTTTTATGTTTGCAAAAGTTTGGACTTATTCCAGGAATATCAGAAGTTTTCCAAGCAAAAGCTTCTTTATGCTTTTTGAGTATAGAAACTAGTCGTTCTTTTTAATCAGGTTTAAGTTTTGAAGATATGACAACTGGAAGAAGAGAATTCTCTTCCAAAAATGCATATTCCAAATGATCAGGAAGAGGTTTCAAAACTAGATCTACTGGCGGTTCTTCAATTGAGGTTGAAATTCTCATATCATTATTGAATTCTAACTCTTCAAAGTTAGTATTTTCTTCCTCCGAAATTTCTTCGGTGTCAATCTGTATAAATTCAGCAAATTCTCTATCGAGATCTTCATCACTGATTTGTCCAGATTTTTTATGAGTCTTAATTCTTTCATCAAGCAACTCATCGAATGTTTCTTCTGTTATATCATTGATAACATCAATGCTATAACAAGTGTCATCATTAGCATGAGAATACTTCATTGCTTGATTAATTGAAAAAGAAATTCTTTCATCCCCAACTCCAAGGTTGAGTTCTTTGTTTTTTACTCGAATGATAGCATCTGCAGTATTTAGGAAAGGTCTTCCTAGAATTAATGGAACTTTGCTATCTTCTTCCATCTCAAGGATCACAAAATCAACAGGAAAAACAAATTTTCCAACTTGAACAAGCATATTTTCAGCTACTCCAACAGGATACTGGATAGTATGGTTGGCTAATCGTATACTCATTCTTGTTGGTTTCAATGTTTTGATTGAAAGTTTCGCATACAACGAGCATGGCATAAGATTGATACTTGCACCAAGATCGGCTAAAGCATCACAAGTGATTGAATTTCCCAAGGTACATGGAATAAGAAAACTTCCTGGATCACCGAGTTTCTTTGGTAATTTATTTTCAATTATTGCAGAACAATCTTCATTTAAGAAAGTAGCGGAAATGTTTTCCATTTTGCTTTTATTATTAACAAGTTCTTTCAAAAACTTCCCGTAATTGGGCATTCCAGCTAGAACATCAACAAGAGGAACGTTGATTCTAACTTCTTTTAGTAAATCAATGAACTTTCCATATTGTTCTTCCATTTTTCCTTCCTCAAACGTTGAGGGTATGGAATTCTTGGTTTATATGGTTTGAGTGTTGGAGTAGGTTTATCAACTGGTGTAGAAACTGGTTCATTTTCTTTGTATTCCTCTTCTACTTCATCCCCACTATTATTTTGGACAACAGGAGTTGTTTGGGTTGGGTTGGGTGGTGGATCATAAGATAGACCACTACGAGTATATATAGCATTCACATGCTCATTTCTTGTTTGAGGTGGACGATAATTTCCAGATGATGATGGTTTTGGATTGGTTTGAGTATTACTTGGCAAGGTACCGGATGGTCTTCCAGCGAGTTGATCAGAAAGACGACCAAATTTGGTCTCAAGATCTTGGATAGAAGCTTGATGATTCTTTTGACCTTGTTCAACCTTGCTTTTAAGCATAAAGAATTTATTTTTCATGAATTCGTTCGTTTGTTTTTGAGCATGCACAAATTCACGCATGGTTTTTTCGAATTCAGATTCTTCGTTTTTTGTTTCACGAGAACGATTTTCATCATGAAAAGATGTTTGACGGTTTTCATCACGAGTTTGGGAACGATTATCATCCCTTGGTGGACGATCTTGCCAATCTCGAGAATTTCTACCGTAGTAGTTTCCACGATGTCCTCCTCCTCGATATCCTCCAGAAACATAATTAGCTTCTGCTTCGGGACCTCCCATGGGTTTATCATCACACTCGGTTGAGGAGTGATTTCCACCACAATGAGTACATCCCTCACGAATTTCTTTAATTTCTTTTTGGATACTTTCGAATTTGGAATCAATTTTAGAGGTAAAATCTTTCATCATATCCAAGATTTTGGAATTTTCATTTGTTGCTTCCGCAAATGCAACCATTTTTCGTTGAGGTTTAGTTTTGGCATCTTTAGACCAATCAAGCTTAAGGAGTACACGGTCTTCTAGTAAATTGTAAGCTTCATTAGGAGTCTTATAAAGGAAAATTCCTCCGGAATCAAGTATGCCTTGAGTTGCGTCATCTAGACCATGGTAAAAGATTTGGATAATATTACCACGTGACAATCCATGCCCATGACAACTACGGAGCATGTTTTTCATTCAAAGCCAAGCTTCAACAAGATTTTCTCCTTCTTTTTGAGTAAAACTACGAATTTCACCTAAGAGTCGATCAAACATGGCTGGTGGAAAGAAACGTCCAACAAACGCTCTTCTCATTTGGTCCCAAGTTGTAATCACTTCGGGGCTTAATTCATTATACCAAATTTTCGCTTCTCCGGTGAGAGACGATGGAAAAAGTTTAAGTCGGATTGAATTTGGATCGGTAGTTCCATAACGAAACATGTCACAAATTTCAAGGAAATCGGCAATATGTTTATGTGGATCAGATTTAACTCTACCATCGAATTGGTTGTCTTTAATCATAGAGAGATGATGACCTTTGATAGTAAAATTTTCTCCTAGATTCACGGGAATAATTGCGGCTTCGGGCGTAGGAGCTACTACCCTATTGGTACCCCACATGGGTTGATCGTCAGCCATTGGAAATGGTATTTCTTGAAAAAGATTAACGGTTGGATGAATTTCAAAAAGGTTTTCAAATGGTGGATTTTTGGTTCTTGGTTTTCTTTGATCGGGTGGAATAAATGGAGTTTTCTTTTTACGAAATAAACGTTCGGGATTAGACAATGGTGAACTTAATTCTTCGTTAGAAGAACGAGTGGTCATACACGAGAAAAACGAGCCTATCGAAAAGGATTTAAAAACTAAAAAAAAAAAAAATTATATGGTCAGGCCGGCGGTATGGAATTACTGGCCGACGGTTTGGTCGAATTCGAAAAGAAAATTTTAGACAGAAAGATTATACCGCCCGGTTTTGATTTATACCGGCGGTTTTGGACTTAGAAAAAAAATTTATATATTTTTTTTTACGTGATACCGGCGGTTTGGATTTTTTTGCCGACGGTTTAGTTGAACAGTAAGATTATACCGCCCGGTTTTGATTTATACCGGCGGTATGGGAGAAAAATTTAGAAAGAAAAAAAAAATTAGAGAGAACCTAAAGAATACGCTAAAGAGCAACAATACTAGTAAGATTAAAACTAATGAATTATAAGCAAAAACTCACTCAAACGAGATTCAAATCCCCGGCAGCGGCGCCAAAAACTTGATGTGTTTCAAGGGATACACCCGTTAGGAGTCCAAGTTTTAAAAATTTTAACACGATTTACCAATGATTCAAACGAAACACATACGAGCAAGTATACTCGTCCGTATGTAGTAAGAGATAATTGAGGTAAGCCGAGGTCGTTCACTAGGATTTGTTTTGTTTGTGTGATGTGAATTTTTGTAAATAAATAGCAATCCAACTAAGCAATTCTAATTAGCAAGCAAATAAAGATGATGAAAATTCAATAATTAAAAGGCTACACTTGCCTAGACTAGTTTGCACAATTCCTTTGACATGATTATGACATTGGTTCCATTTGATTATGATCAACAAATTAGATGGTGTTCTAATTCGATTAGTGGTGTACTAACTATATTGTTTCAAATACTTTCAATCCTCATCAAGATTTAGGGATTATAAAAACAATATTTAAGAATTGATCAATCCAAGATTAACACAACTCAATTACCCGATTCACTTTCGTTTCACAAATAATTGACAACCGCACTATTTAGCATTCCAAGTTAAATTAAGTTTCTTATGAAATGGTCAATACATAAGGTAAAGCCCTCATAGACAAAGGTTTACAACTAACTTACTAACAATGTCTTTTTCAACCCAATACATCATTAGAAATTACCCAAACTTAATAACTCTTTGGTGGAGAAAACTTAAGATAGCACAACTCGTTCTTAGTGTTAACTTTTCTTTTGTGTTAGAACCAATAAGTCATAATCAATCAAATGAATAATAAATCAAACATCATCTAGGCAAGTGCATAAGGCACTTAGCCACTCATGGTAAACAAAGTAATAACCATAAGAAATTGATCAATAGTAAACATGATTGAATAGTCTTACAAAATGTTGTAATGATGATTACAAGTAATGAAGAACACTTGTGAAATGATCAAAAATGATCCTTGCGTAATTGAAGTTATGATTGGTAAGAGTTTTAGTCTCCTTTTCCTGCGTTTTCCTCCTCTTTGTCGCCCTAAATGTAAGAGAAAATAGTGACAGAATTTTGTTGTAGTTTATTGTATCTTGATTGTCTCCTCTCTTATGTTTTTCTTATCCTTATGTAGGGAGATTACCCTTTGCCAACAAGAAAACAACTTGGGCTCCAAGTGTCATAATGATGCAGGAACTTTAGTGATTAGAAGTAAATGATTGGCCTTGGTGTTAATGGTGCTTAAAGTGAAGAGTTAATGCAACTCTTCATGTCAATTTTTCTGCATACCTCAGGTATGAAAATGTAGACCCTGGGTATGGGTGACAGCGACGGCTATACCTCAGGCATGAATTCTCATACCTCAGGTATGAGCTCCCTTCTTTAAACCTTGGGTCTAGAAACTTAAACCTTGGGTTTAGACCAAGTCTTGCACATAACTTTCAACTCAGAGCTAGCATATAATTCCCACTTGTAACACACTTCTTGGCACTTATTCTTGACTTCATTTCCACATCTTTCTTTTGAACTTGAACATAATCATAGCATGAATCTTTGTCTTGAACGGAAAACTTCACTTCGCGCATATTTACTTGATTTTATCGACTTTTCTTCATCTTTTTCTCTATTTCCTTCGACATAGTTGTACCTGAACCTAAACACATCTTTTGCACCTTTTAAGCGTAAAATGTTCATAAATACAACCAAATAACATGCATAATCATAAGAATAACGCTATAAAAACATGTTCAAAATGAGCGTTATCAAATCCCCCACACTTACACATTGCTTGCCCCCAAGCAAATCTAGCTTTTAAGAAAATCCATATGATAAAAACAAGATGCAAATCTATCCAGGACAAGTACAAGATAAGCACAAGTACAAGATAAGATCCATCTATTTTAGGCTTATAAATGAAAAGATGAGATGTTTGACAATACCTTAATGATTCTCTTGCCTGATAACATATTAAGACACCTCACGAAAGGAATATGAAGTATGATTCACTCAACCCTCATTTGTAGTGATTGGAAAATATAATATAATCACACTCATTGCGCAGATATAATCCAAATATTACCATAGGCTTGCACAAGAAACAAAACTCAACCGACGTGGCGTAAGCACCAAATATAAACATCTAAGAGGACTTTTATTCGGGTTTAAGGTTTCAAGGGTTATATGAGACTATTGTATCACTATCTCATGTAAAACATAATAGCTCGCTAACAACGAAGTCTCGAATTATTAAATAACAGATGGTTACTAAGGATAACCTTAGCTCGCTAACAACGCTATCTCATTCCTCAAGAAATCGGATGGTCACCACATGTCATTACACTTGATAACTTCACAAAGTCAAAAGGGGTAAGGATAAGACATGAGATATATATATATTTGGTTTTAATATTGTAAAACTTTACAAATAGCCAAAGTCTACAACCAAGTGTTACTAGCTACATCACCACTTTCCTTTGAAATTGAGATTCTTCCTTGATATCATACATTCATAGCTCATTGGCTATCCATGTCATCAAACAACGACGATGACTTATTCTCTTTTTTCTTTTTCTTTTTTCTCTTTTTTTTTCATACCAATATATAATCCATGAGATTATCATGGAGTTCGCAACTTTCTCATTTTCAAGGATTCCCACATAACAACCATCTTTCCAAGTAGCTAGTAACCAACCAAGACTTGACTAACGGTAAGGTTAAGGCTAAAGGTGAGAAATATTTTTATATTTTTCTGGTGTAACAAAATGAAAAGACTGGCTCGGAGGGTGAACTAATGGAATCTAGCACTAAAAATGAGTGCTAACAAATGGGTCCATGGAAGTGGTTAACTAACCAATGTGGCTAGCTAATATATCAATATGTGTAAAATGGAAGGCCATTTGGTTTAATTCCTAACGTAGCCTCTTATCACGTGAATACATTTATATCACATGAATGTGATCTCACTACGGTCTGGTAATGATTTGCATGTACAAGTTCTAGAATAAATAAGATCACTGGCACACTCATAGCAAAAAGATTAGAGCATAAAAGATATATGCTATATAAGAATAGGCTTCAAATCCTCACAATTTAGTGGAATGGGTTATAGTTGTGCTGTCAATGTTATCAATCCAAAAAAAATGGATTGCAATGCCAATCAGGACACATCTCAAATTTTCAAAAATTACATGTTTTATTAGTAGATGAATCTAGTTATTCTTATATCAATTATTCTCAACGCGCGAAAAACAACTAGATAAAAGGGGCAAACAGTTTAAAAGTCGGCTCAAATTTATAGAAAAATTTAAAAATCTAGATCATTTCCTATTTCCTCCCCCCCCCCCCCCACACTTAAGTTTGACATTGTCCTCAATGTTAAGAACGATAAATCATAAAAATAGGGAAATGAAACATAAGAGAAATGATATTGCCTGAGCTTAAGGAATAGGAGGATTTCATTTGATTTCAAGATCAAGCATCCTAACCTGCATAATCATCAAAACAAAAACACACAAAAATGCAAAATATTTTTGTATTTTATGATTCATAATATTAAGGCCCCCACACTTATGGTGAAACCATCGGGGCATAAAAAAAACACACGGGTTGCCTCCTTAGAAGCGCTAAATTTATTAATGAGTCATCAGCCCGACTCATTCTTTCTTACTTTGGTGGTTTATCTTTAGGATTCTTTCCTAATTTCTTTGGAATATACACCACATTTCCCTTTACTATTCCTTTTCCAGCTTTATCAATATCATGCAACTTCGCGGTGTTACACGTTCTAGGAAGAACATCCCAGATGTAACCAGTTTTCGCAGCCCATTGTATTACGTTTTTATAATCGGCTGGAAAAGGTGCCATGAAGGGAATAGCAGTATATTTCTTTTTATCGAGCATTTCAAGTGGAATTTCCTCACTTGACATTTCATTTAATTGCTCCTCATCATGGTATAGTTTAATTTGATGTCCATTAACAATGAAAGTTCCACCCTTCTTATCATATAGTTCAACATATCCGGATGGAAAACATGTTTTACCACGAATGGACCAAACCATTTTGTTTTGAGTTTAGGAGCTTTGAATTTATACTTTGAATTGAACAAAAAGAACTTTGTCTCCAGCCTTGAATTCTTTACGGATTCTTAGCTTCCTATCATGATAAGCTTTTGTTCGAGCTTTGTATAATTTTGAGTTTTCATATGCTTGGAGTCTCAATTCATCGAGTTCATGTAATTGTAAAAATCGTTTTTCTCCAGCGATTTTTAAATCAGGATTACATTGCCTCAATGCCCAGTAAGCACGATGTTCAATTTCAAATGGTAAATGACAATTTTTTCCATATATAAGTCTATACGGGGTTGTACCAATTGGAGTTTTATATGCGGTTCTAAATGCCCATAGAGCATCATCGAGTTTCCTTGACCAAACAGAAGGATTATCCTTAACTGTTTTTTCAAGTATTCTTTTTAAAGCTCTATTGGTGTTTTCAACTTGACCACTGGTCTGAGGATGGTATGCTGTTGAGAAACGATGGTGGATCCCATATCTTTTCATAGCTTTTTCCATTTGATGATTGCAAAAATGAGTTCCTCTGTCGCTTATCAAAGCTTTTGGAATTCCGAATCGAGAGAAAAGCTTTTTCAGAAAATTCACAACTACTCGAGCATCGTTAGTGGGTAAAGCTTCTGCTTTCACCCATTTGGAAACATAATCTATTGCAACGAGGATGTATTCAAATTTATGAGATTTAGGAAAAGGTCCCATGAAGTCAATTCCCCAAATATCAAATATTTCAGAAACTTGGATACTTTTTTGTGGCATTTCGTCTCTACGAGAAAGATTACCAGATTTTTGGCATGCATCACAATTCTGCACAAGTGTATGTGCTTCTTTAAAAATCATTGGCCAATAAAATCCCGCATCAAAAACTTTTTTAGCGGTGGTGGATGGTCCATAATGTCCTCCGGTTGGGCCGTGATGACATTCGTCAAGAATTTTTCGAGTTTCGGAACCATACACGCATCTTCTTATTATACCATCGGGGCACATTTTGAATAGATACGGTTCATCCCAAAAATAATATTTTAAGTCTGTAAAGAATTTACTACGCTCAGCATGAGATAGACCTTTTTGTAATATTCCTCCAGCTAAATAATTTGCATAATCAGCAAACCATGGAATTTCTTCATCTTCAATTCCCATAAGAGTTTCGTCGGGAAAGTAATCATCAATCTCGTTTTCACCTAATTCCTCTAAATTTGGATTTTCTAATCTAGATAAATGATCTGCCGCCACATTTTCTGCACCTTTCTTATTCTGGATTTCAATGTCAAACTCTTGAAGCAATAAAATCCATCGGATAAGACGTGGTTTTGCATCTTGTTTAGCAAACAGATATTTCAGAGCTGAATGATCGGTGAATACAATTGTTTTTGATAAAACAAGATAGGAATGAAACTTGTCGAATGCAAAAACTACAGCTAAAAGTTCTTTTTCAGTCACTGTGTAGTTTTGTTGGGCACTATTCAAGGTTTTGCTAGCAAAATATATAGGAAGAAAATGTTTACCATCTCGCTGTCCTAATACTGCTCCAACAGCATAATAACTTGCATCGCACATGAGTTCAAACGGCAACGACCAATCTGGTGAAACCATAATTGGTGCAATTGTTAGCTTGTTTTTTAATGTTTCGAATGCCTTGATGCACTCTTCATTGAAATCAAAGACTGAATCTTTTTCAAGCAATTTCGTCATTGGACGAGATATTTTTGAAAAATCTTTAATGAATCGACGGTAAAATCCCGCATGTCCCAAAAAAATTCTAACGCCTTTAACGTTAGTTGGGGGTGGTAACTTAGCAATAGCATCAATTTTTGCTTTGTCAACTTCGATTCCTTTACTCGAAATCTTGTGACCAAGGACAATTCCTTCTGTCACCATAAAATGACATTTTTCCCAATTAAGTACGAGATGAGAAGTTTTGCATCTTTCAAGCATTTTATCAAGATTGAAAAGGCACGACTCAAATGAGTCTCCAAATACTGAAAAATCATCCATGAATACTTCCATTGAGGTTTCAAGCATATCTTGAAAAATAGCAATCATGCATCTTTGAAATATTGCTGATGCGTTACAAAGACCAAAAGGCATACGCCTATAAGCATATGTGCCGAACGGACACGTGAATGTGGTTTTTTCTTGATCAGCTGGATCAATTGGAATTTGAAAGTAACCGGAAAATCCATCGAGAAAGCAAAAGTATTTGTTCCCCGCAAGTCTTTCCAACATTTGATCCATGAACAGTAATGGAAAATGATCTTTTCTGGTGGCATCATTTAATTTCCTATAATCAATGCATACCCGCCAACCAGTGATAGTTCTTGTAGGAACAAGTTCATTACGTTCATTAGTTACGACAGTTGTTCCTCCTTTCTTAGGAACACAGTGAACAGGACTCACCCATGAGCTATCCTCAATAGGATAAATAATTCCAGCGTCAAGAAGTTTGATTATTTCTTTCTTAACTACTTCCTTCATATTTGGATTGAGTCTTCGTTGTCTTTGAACAACTGGTTTAGAATCAATTTCAAGATTTTTTTATGTTTGCAAAAGTTTGGACTTATTCCAGGAATATCAGAAGTTTTCCAAGCAAAAGCTTCTTTATGCTTTTCGAGTATAGAAACTAGTCGTTCTTTTTCATCAGGTTTAAGTTTTGAAGATATTGTTGAATCTAACACGCCTGCTAGATCTTTGAGCCTATGTGGATCGGTAGGATGCCTATGTAATCACAAGCACACTACAAGAGAACCTCTGATTATGAACAAGAAAAGAAAAGAACTAATGCTATGATCCTCTATGGATCGTATAATGCACTAAAAGATGATTTTATTGAAGATTGTTAAGTTACAAAAGATATCAAAACTCATAGACGGGGTGTTCCTTTTATAATCACAAGGAACCCTAACCCTAACCCGTCCTTCAAGAATACGTGTAAAGAGATAAACATGATCTCTTCTATAAATAAACTTACTAAACATACGGATAACAGACAATAATATCCGCAGCAACAAACACTATCAGCAGAAACAAAATATAACTATCAGCAGCAATGAGCTTCGGCAGGAACCAACACTATCGGCAGGAACCAACACAATGGGTGCTTCAGTAAGCTTTTTCTTTAATATTTCAAAAGCTTTGATGCACTCAGGTGAGAAGATAAAAGGAGCATCCTTTTCAAGAAGATGAGTCATAGGCCGGGCGATTTTAGAAAAATCTTGTATGAATCTACGATAGAAACCGGCATGACCCAAAAAACTCCTAATACCTTTGACGGTGGTGGGATGAGGTAATTTACCAATGACATCAACTTTAGCTCTGTCAACCTCAATCCCATTCTTTGATATCTTATGGCCGAGGACAATGCCCTTTTTGACCATAAAATGACTCTTCTCCCAATTTAGACAAAGATTGGTGTCTTTACACCGTTTCAACATGTTTTCTAAATTGGAGAGACATGTTTGGAATGAATCCCCAATGACCGAAAAGTCATCCATAAAGACCTCCATTGTTTTACCGATCATGTCGGTAAATATAGCCATCATACACCTCTGGAATGTGCCTGGAGCATTACATAAGCCGAAAGGCATACGTTTATAAGCAAAGGTTCCATAGGGGCATGTAAAGGTGGTCTTTTCTTGATCTTGTGGATCAATGGGAATATGAAAGTAACCCGAGAAACCATCAAGGAAACAATAGTACTCGTTTCCTGCTAATCTCTCAAGCATCTGATCCATAAAAGGTAGAGGAAAATAGTCTTTACGGGTGGCATCATTTAACTTACGATAGTCAATACAAACACGCCACCCCGTAACCAATCGAGTTGGAATCAACTCATTTTCATCATTTGTGACAACAGTTATGCCACCCTTTTTTGGAACACAGTGAATGGGACTAACCCAAGGACTATCAGAGATGGGATAAATCAATCATGCATCAAGAAGTTTGAGAACCTCTTGTTTGATAACATCGTGGATTTTAGGATTCACCCTTCTTTGATGTTGGACTGCTGGTTTAAAGTCATCCTCCATTAGAATTTTGTGAGTACAAAATTCAGGGTCAATACCCTTTATATCGGAGAGTTTCCAAGCAATGGCTTGCTTGTGTGACTTCAAGACCTTTATTAGAGCAGTCTTTTCCTCATCACTTAAATCTTTAGCAATAATGATGGGTAATTTATCATCACCCTCCAAAAATGCGTACTCAAGATGAGGCGGTAAGTCTTTGAGTTCGACCTCAGGAAATTCATCGGTTTTCTCAACTGATTTGATTTCCTCATTATGAAGTTCAACGGGAGGGAGGGGAGGAGAATTTTCCTGATTCAACAATTTCTCAAGAAGAAGAATATCTCCTTCCAGATCAATCTCAGCGTTATCAATCCCCTCTAGGAATGAATCACACTTGAGAAAATCCTCGATCTCTTCCAAATTGAAATCACTTCCCTCAAACGGAGTGAGAGAAGGGGAAGAGTCGGAAATGACAGGTAGAGAAGATGTGGTGGTATCCCCACTCACAGAATTATGAGAATAACCAAGAAACTCTTGAGAATACTCCTCTGAAACAATATCAATGACATCGATTCGGTTAACCGATTCAGAATCATAATTTGAGGAGTACCTCGAAGTTTGATCGAGGTTAAAGGTAACAGCTTCATTACCCACACGTAATGTGATTTCATGCTCAAATACATCTATGAGAGCACGGCCCGTTCTTAGGAATCCTCTTCCAAGAATGAGAGGAACCCTAGGATCAGCATCGAAATCAACGACCACAAAGTCAGCTGGAAAATGGAACTTTCCTACTTTCACAAATACGTCCTCAGCAATGCCAAGTGGACGAGATATTGAACGATCTGCAAGCTCAAGAGTCATGCATGTAGGAGTAAGTTCAGGAAGAGAAAGTTTCTTCCATACTGATTTAGGCATCAGGTTGATGCTTGCACCAAGATCGGCCAAGGCATAGCATTCAACCATTCCTGGAAAGACACAAGGTAGTAGAAATCTTCCAGGATCTCCAAGCTTCTCGGGAAGCTTTTTCAAGATAACTGCTGAGCAGTTCTCATTTAATGGAGTTTTTGCCATTTCAAACAGTTTTTTCCTTGTTGCTTAACAAGTGTTTGATTGTGGATGCAAACTTGGGCATCAGAATGATAGCATCCGCAAAGCTTATGTCAAAGTGTAATTCTTGAAAAATTTGGAAGAATTTATCCATTTGTTGACTAGCTTTTTCGCGGAGCTTTTGCTCATTTAAACGTGATGGGTAGGGAATAGAAGGTTTGGATTTAGGGTTCTCAACCGGGGTTTCAGGATGTTCAAAGACAACTTGAGGTTTAGTCTTGGGTTTCGGGACAACTTGAGGTTGGACGTTGTTGGTACCTCCGTTATTAGTAGGAAGTACCTGGTCCTTAGTCACCTCAGGCTCACTTCCCACTACCTTGGGGGAAGAAGAAGAAGTGGTAGTGGAAATAGTGGGTCCCTCATATGAAACACCACTTCGGGTTGTGATCGCCTTAACATCGCCCTTCGGGTTAGCGATCGTGTTGCTCGGAAGTTTTCCTGAGCCCAAAGGTTGATCATTTAAAGATTTTTTAATCTCAGAGATCTGGCTGACCAACAACCTGTTTGTGTCCTCTTGAGCTTTCATGAACTGCCTCAATAACTCATCAGATGATGGTTGTGGGGCTGGAATGGCTTGATGTTGATTAGGGAAATTTTGCATTCGGTTATTTTGATTATAACCTTGATGTTGAAAATTCCCTTGATTTGGATTACCATTTCTTTGAAACTGATTTCCCTGATTGAAATTGGGTCGGTTAAAGTTTCCTTGGTGTTGGAAACCTTGATTCTGTCCAAAATTGAAATTCCCTTGGTTTTGATAACCTTGGTTCATTCGAGGTTGATTTTGGTTCCGGTTTTGCAAATTCTGGTTTTGATTGAAACCGGGTGGTCCTTGGTAGGTGCTAGCTCGGTAACTTGGTTCCATTTGAGGACGGTATTGATTACCTCCCTGATTTGAAGTACCGGTTACAGCATTAACTTCAAAAGGACTACCATCGGTGGCAGTACAGTCGTAGTATGCATGAGGACCACCACAAGTAACACAGACTTCCACTTTCTTTACTTCAGTATGTGAAGGATTTTGTGTGAAAGTGAATTTCTTTTGGCTTGAGAGAACCAAAGCTTGAATAGCGTCCGTGAGTTTATCAATCTTAGCATCGGTGCTAGAAGTACTCACGGGAGATGAAGTAGAAGGACCGGCACTAGCCTGAGAATGATATGGCTTTGTTCGTGTAGTACGGACCTTAGACTTATTTTCAATAATCGCTAAAGCTTCTTTGACAGTTTTGCTCAAAAAGTTACCTCCAGAGGAGGCATTGAGAGAATCTTGGTCAGATTGGCTCACACCATTATAGAAAGTGTCGATTTGCATCAACTCGGTAAAACCATGATGAGGACATTTACGAAGCAATTCTTTGAAACGATCCCACGCGTCACTAAACGATTCATCAAATCTTTGTGTAAATTTGATGATTTCATTTTTAAGACTTGTCGTTCTAGACGGTGGAAAGAATTCGTTTACAAACTTTGTAACTAAGTCCTCCCATGTCTCAATTGAACGAGGGGGTTGTTTTTCAAGCCATATCCGGGCTTGTCCCTCGAGAGAAAATGGAAATAGAAGAAGTTTGATTGAGCTAGACGGGATGTTCTTGTATTTGATGGTAGATGTAATCTTGTTAAACCATCGAATGTGAGCATGAGGATCATCCCTCTCAAAACCGTAGAATTGGCTAGAGGTTACAAGATTCAGTAACCCGGTTTTGAGCTCAAAACTCTCAGCTACAATAGCTGGAACAACAATGGCATCTCCATAACCCTCGATGGGTGCTTGGAGAAGCTCATTCATCGGCAAATCTGCCATGACGACAGGATCAGTACGTTCCTCAGATACGACTGATGGGGCAGAACGTCTACGACGTCTTCGAGGTATGTTTCCAAGCTCACAGAGAGGGCTTGATGACCTAGAAGAACGAGTGCGCATGCACTAAGACGAGTCTAAGAATCCTTTATAGTGGAGGAAACTCAGAAAAGGGGTAAGAAGATTCTTTTTGGATTTTATTTGTTTATTGAGAAGTTAAGATGAAAACAAAAATTTTCAATTAAAATCAAGATCGAGAAAAAACACAAGTGAACTTAAACCAATAATCAACAGGCGTACGGTAGCTCTCTAAAAGATAAACGCACAGAGTGGCGGAGAAGCAAAGGTGGGCAATTAAATGCTCCTTAAAAACCCGCTTCTTTCAGTCCGACAATTTAATGTCAGACTATCCTAGAACCTCCGTTAGAGTTTGTTTATCAATTAAAGGTGAGCCGATATTCGCAAGTGATACAAAGGCAAGTTTTTATCTTAGGTTTGGGAACTTATTATGGTCGTACCCCCAGTTAGGTAGTACTCAGTCTTGGTTCTCGATGGTAATTTTTATTGTTGTTTATTATTTAACAAAGAAAACGGAAAATATTTTTGGTGTTTTTATTTTTTTATATGATATTATATATAGAAAAGAAAAGAAAATATTTTTGTTTTTTATATGGTTTATGGGGAATTGAAATACGATATTTTTGGTACTCGATCCGTTAAATGAGTTAACTTCACAAGCGTTTTGCTTTATATATGATGAATATACAAGAGAGAGAAGATATACACAGATTGGGGTTCAAAGACACGATACTGCAAAACGTTTAGAACACGCAGCACACCTCCCCGGCAGCGGCGCCAAAATTTGATTGCTCCTAAAACAGTCAACTTAAATCAACCACGGATGTGGTCAAACAAAGTCAAACCAATTGAGGACACAATTAACCAAGGAGTATAGTTTTATCCCCGGGTCGTTTAAGTCCCAGCGAGATGTGAAATTGTGCTTTAAAAACGGCTTGTGATCAAGTGTAATTGAATGGGAAAGGGTTTTGGAATTATTGAACTAAGGAAATAAAAGAGAATAGCTTAAAACAAGCTATTGAAATAAATAAAGGGAACCAAATTATTTAAAACGTCTAAAATCTAAAAACGTACGTTTAAATTTAAATAAACGTAAACGTACAAAATAAAAAGTGAGATTTGATAAATAAAAGGCCTACGGATATGAAAATTATATTTTTACAATCCTAATAATAAAAGAAAATTATTGGAAAAAGAAAATTATTTATTTGACTTATTAATTAATTATTATTAATTAAAAACTATTTAATAATTATTTAAACTAATTAAAATTCTAATAAATACTAAAAGATCAAAGAAAAATCTGAAAATTTTTATATAAATACTTTAAGGTGACAAGAAGCTAAGAAAATTATAAAAATGAAAATTACTTAATTAAAATTTAAAAAGATAAATTCTATTAAATAGAAGCTATCACTATATTTCTATTTTTGGTTTTTCTTAAGGACTAAAAATGTAATTATATTTTTCCTAGATTAAAAATGACAAAAGAAAATTATAAAAATTGGATTTATATTTTTCTGATTATAATTCTATTTATTATGATTTAATTACTATTAGAAACTAATAAAAAGGATTAAAAATATTAAATAACTTAGGAAAAATCTGAAAAATTTAAGTTAAGTCTAAATTAATATTAAAAGGCTAGGAAAATTAAAAGTGGAACTTATCTAAGGCTAATAGGCTGATTTGGGCTAATAAGCAGTTTGCTTATAAGCACAAAATAAGCTAAAAAGCAATAAAAGTTGCCAAAAGTTCAGGAACAGATTAATATACTAAAATAAACACAAAACAACTGAAAAACACAAATAAGCACAAGAGATTAAGCAAGATAAGCAGTTGGCTGTTGTGGATTCAACACAGAAATCTCAGGAACAAGGCCAACTTGCAGGCTAGATTAAGCACTCAAATAAGCTGTTTAAAGGCAACCTAATGGGGGAAAAATCTTCTCTATACTACTGGGTACTCTAAAAACCTAAAAGCCCCATCACAATCAATCCAATTGAAGTCCAATTTTGCCCAAGATCAGCAACCAAAAACTGGGTCTGCTGATGAATTTGACTTTTGCAGAAAATCACAAGGATTGACTTTGGTGAGTTTTGATCTTAAACTAATGACTGATTATGATAAATTAAGCTAGAATAAGATGAGATTAAGCTACTATAACAAGTTTTGAACAACTTTGATGAATTTCACAAGCCAAATCACAACAGTTAAGCTGTTGTGATTAAATCTTAGTACTTTTGACTTTTTCTTGAAAATGAGCAAAGTTTAAGGTTCAACTGAGTTAAAAAGATCCTAGGTGGTATGTCTATGCAATGTTTAGCCACAAACAATAATCAAAGCTCAGTTAACTACCCTAATCCAAACACCCCTGATGTAGCAGTTTAAACAAGATTCCAAAGCAACTTGATGATTTAAACCACAATACTGATTTCAAAACTCATAATATCATTCCATAAGACCATTAAAGCATAAAACAACAACAAATCAAGCATGAACCTCAGAAATGGAAATTATGCTAGTTTAACTGTTATAATGAGATTTTAGCAATAAGTAATATCAAAGAACAAGCACCTTATTTTAAGCTATATTATAACTGAACAACACTACAGAGAATTGAAAACACAAAGATTCTAAGCAATAACCAACTTATACAGTGAAAAGCAAAAACTGAGTATGAAGCTTACAAGAACTTGTCCAGTTGAAAACCAAGAACAAGGAACCAAAGATCACTCCTACAGGCCTTCCACAAGGCCACTAACCCAAGGGCAATCCATAATTTCCCTTGCTCCAGCCATCTTCCAACATCTTCATTGATTTTTGATTTTTCACTCTTTTTGTCTCACTTTGGAATTTTTGAGTTTAATGTCTAATACTGAATTCTAAGGTTTCTAATAGCTTTTAGAAGCTATATAAGGAGCTTACATGAGCTTATGAGTCCAATAACCATACTAATAACAACATTCAAAGAAACATGAAATTTGCACAAGAAATTGCATACAAGGATTTCAAACTTTAAAACTGAGATTTATTATTGATAATAGGTTTACAAACACTGAAATTACTTAAACAAGTACTTGAAAGCTAAAATTAACACTTGAAAAATTAAAACAACATTAATTCGACATAAGCTAATAAAAATTACACTAGATACTCTCTCACATTGCTTCCCATTCTTTCTTTATAGACTTTTATCTCTTTGTCGACATCTCTGAGTGATTCCCACCACATCTTGACCTTTGATTTGGCCAAATTCATCATAATCGTCCAAGTGTCATTTTGGCGGGAAAAATATCAAGAGCAGGTTTTTACAATTAAAGAAATTTGGGTGCTTGTGGAGGTGGAGGGGAGAGATTAGTGAGCTGGGGTGATGAGGTGGGGGGTTGAGGTGTAAAGGTGAGGTGGTTTCTGGTATTGATGGTGGAAGGGTGGTTTTGGCGGGGTTGTGTGAGAGGGAGAAGGGTTTGACTGGGGTCAAACCCTGGTTTTGGTTATTTAAGTTGGGATTGGGCCGGGTTAGGGGTTTTATGGTTGGGCTGGGTTGGTTTGTGTTTGGATTGGGTTTAGCAATAAAAGGGTTGGGTTGGGTAGTGATAAAAGGTAGTGGGTTTTATTTAATTTAGGGTCCGGTTTGGATTTGGTTTTAGTAAACATAAGGACCAAAGTTGTAATTACTGATTTTATGAAGGGCTGAAGTTGTAATTTTCCCAAAGTTTATCACAAGGACTAATATTGCCATATTATAATAATCCAAGGACCATAATTGCATTTTCTCCAATTTAGAACACCCGGGGACCAAATATGACATTTTTCAAACTTGAGGGACTAAAGTTGTCAATTTGCAATTTCTAACTTTAAATGATTTCTTTTGACAACTTGTGAATTCCCAAGGACCTTTAATGATATTTTACATGTTTTGAATAACCAGGGACTAGTTTTGACATGTTTTGAAAGTTGAGGGACTGAAACTGCCAATTATGCAAACTTTGTTTGTTTTTCAAATGTTTTCAAACATTTTGCATTTGTAATTTATAAAACACACTCCTGGGATATTTCCAGTATTTTGATACATTTCTGAGTGTTTTTGGATGTTTTGGCAGTTCAGATATGACAAAAATGATGAGTATTTACACACTCATCAGTTTACATATTTGTCATCATCAAAAAGGGGGAGATTGTTAGTGCAAATATTACGATATTTAAACCAAACGGTTTCCTCGGTTTTAATAATGACAAACATGTAACTTGTAATACATAACGTAAAATGTGCAAGTTACTTGTAAACACAAATCATCAATGCATACTTACATCAACACCTCCCGACGTCTCAAGTATGCTTCAACGAAGTCGTAGATTTCCATCCCGACGTAAATCACTCAAGTTATGGAAAAACAAATCTACTACTTGACAAATGATCAAAGGATTATATTTTTCTAAACTTCACATTTTTAATGTGACAAAACATTTTTTCAAAAATATATTTTACAAATTATTTTTGAATTAAAAAGAAATGTTTTATTTTGAAAAATAAGTTTAAAAATCCAACAGTCAATTTTCCCCCCAAAACAGCTCCAAACATTCCCAAATAAACCTTCCCCACTAAAAACAAACGAAGGAGCGTCCACGGTACCACTAAAGTACCGACGGCTCCACTAAATTTAGTGGAGCCGTTTGACAATTAGTGGAGTCGTGCCTCTGTAACGGCTAGTTTTCCCCTTGCCTATAAATAGTGGACCATTTTACACTTCCAACTTGATTTTCCAGTCAGTTTTTCTCTGGTCTAATCCCTCCTCACTTAGAACACTTTATTTGATCATTTAGAGAGTCTTAGTTTGTTTAAGAGTGATCCTTTCATTCCACCAAGAGATCCTCTTCATTCCTCTTCAAGTGCAAGAGAAGAACACAAGGTATCCAAGTAGATACAAAGTGTTGTCATTCCTCTTCAAGTGCAAGAGAAGAACACAAGGTATCCAAGTAGATACAAAGGGTTGTAGTTGTAAGTAGAAGCACTTGTATCATTTGTTACACTCTTGATTGTATCATAGCATACATCAAGATTATTTTTCTTTTGAGAGTTTGTGAGGGAAGATCATTGTGATCTTATATAGATATTGAATATCTCTAGTAGCCATTGGGCTAGTGTGTTGATCAAAGGAAGATAGGGTAGATTGAGTCAAGTGAGGGTTGATCATTGTGATCTTGTCGAGATCTTGGAGATCTCTTGAAGCTTGTGGGCTTGTGTGATTTATCAAGAAGATAAAGAGTAGATTGGGTAGATCGAGTCAAGTGGGAGTAGATCATTGTGATCTTATTGAGATCTTGGAGATCTCTTGAAGCCATTGGGCTTATGTATTGATCAAGTGGATCAAGGGTAGATCGTGGTAGATTGGTGCTAGCTAAGATTAGTACTCGACATCTAGCTTAGTGTCGGAAATAGGATAAGCGACGCGTACGGTTTTCTCCGTCTGAAGGGAGCTTGTTGATTAGTGAAGTAACTCTCGAGTTGGGCACCCGGGGAGTGGAGTAGGGCGAAGATGAGCTTCGTGACCGAACCACTATAAATCACCGTGTTCGGTTTGCACCTTCTTACTTATCTCTTTACTTTCATTTCATTCTTTATCGCTTTATATTTATATTTGCATTGCTTTTATGTTTGTGTGGCTAGTTGCTTATGTTATGCTGATTAAGTATGTGTCATGGTTTGATTGTGCTTGTGTTTTAGTTTACTATATTCATCTCTAGATGTTATAAGACCATAGTTGACACTTTTCATATTACGTCACACTTGATCGGGTGTTTGATACAAAAAGTTTTTAAGTTTTTAAATGGAAATGTATTCACCCCCCTCTACGGTTTCCACAAACACATATCATATTCCTTTTTCATTGTCTAACAAATTATTAAGGCACTTTTTCTAAAAAGTGAAAGTTGGTACTACTGGAACCTCAATGCTGATAAAAACCTTTAACAGTACTAATTTAAAGGAGCAGTACTAACTTCAAAATTACTACTGCTCATGTAAACTTAGTAACCACTCTAGAAGCTAACAAAGTAAACAAACTATATAATGTAATTTGTAATATAAAAGGCTAAATAAAAATCCAGTAATAAAATAACCGCCAAACGAAAAACAATTGTCCAATGTAAATTAAACATGGAAGGATAAAACTAAGTGAATTCTATTTCATATCACACATCCTTTTCCATGATGCTTGTACTCAATTTTTTATTCTGATGTGTATCCTCTTCTTCATCTCTTGTTTCATAATTTGGTTGCTCAACCATTTCACGACTTCTTTTTTTATCACATCCATGGGGTTCGACCATAGTAGGGACACCGTTGTCAACATCTCCTTCCTGTGTTTTATTAAAACATGGTTAATAATATAAAATTTTCATTTTAAACATGTAACGGAGTTAAATGGATTTAAGAATATGAGTAAACATCTATTTATTAAGGTATTGAATAATACCTCATTCATATCGGTCGATAATGTTGTAGTGGCATCCAAGGTACTACACCTGGTTTGATTTAAATTGTTTTCCTGTGGTGATTTCAAGAAAGGGTGAAAACTAAGTTTCATTTTCATGCATGTTGTCATGTTGAATGAATTTAAATATTAAATATTATACTACCTCATCGATACCATATGATGTGTTTGTAAAGCCATCTTCAACAGCCTACGATGTTTAATAAAAAAAACAGTAATACAAAAATGTTTTCAAATAAAGATATTGCGTTATTGTCTTTTAAATACGCATATAATACCTCATTCATATATGTAGATAATTTTGCATTGCCATCCTCATCTTCATATAACTCATTGTCAGCATCATCTGCAACATTTTCATCATCTTCATAATCATCTTCGTAATCTTGTAAGTAATCTTCGCCTTCCTGTTTTATTTGACAATGAAAAGTTCAATTTGTAACAACTTGGGATATATCGATCAACAAATAATACAATAATGCAGTGTCAAAACCTCGTCCTCTAGGAAGCCGTTCTTAAAGTAGTTGATTGCATCAACATCTTCAGTAACTTTTTCACCTCGATATATGTGGCTGTTATTGTTGTGGTTAAACTCAGAATACAGAATCTTAAAAAGATTTTTCTTCCAATGATTTGATCAAGCTCATCTGGAAAATATTGATCATTATCCATGCCATGTTGTTGCATGATTTCAAACGCGGTCAAATTAGTCATCTTATGCACATTCTTTTCAAAAAGCACAATTTGTGCAGTACCAGTTTCATCAACTACGAACAATGATTTTGAACCTACACATGAAACATAAAGAATATTCAGTTTTGTACTTTTTTATTTTTGGTACGGGGGATTTAGATTTTTATTTTTTATTAGAGGTGTGGGTTTCATACCTTGATGCAACTGCGTATGTTTCTCCATGCTTCTTACAGTACCACAGTTGTTTCTTGTTTCTTGAAAAATTGTTTCCTTCAGAAGTAATTGCAGAAACTCTACTGTTGCATGACTTGCAAGCTGTATAAGCCCATCCATTTTCATATTGTATGCTGTGCACAGTTGCATAGACAACACAATGTGTTTTTTGCATTTTGGTTAAATTGATTGATTGTCATTTTTTTATGCATTATTAATACAAAGTTGAATGCAGCAATTTCATGTCTCACATCTTCATCAATCAATGATTTCTTACCGGTTCAATGCTACGAATCATACCAACCATTTTCTTTAAGCATCCATGCATAAACTCCGCAGGTGTAACAACACACGCATCCTGAGAATAGGCTTCAATGCGGAACTGGGTCGCATCATAACCATCCTGTGTTTCATACCTGCAACATGTGAACATTTTAGACATTTAGGATTTCACATGTAATTACATGTACATTTAAAATCAAATATACATGTGTTAAAAATATTACCTCTCTCGGAAAGATAGTAGCTGGGGTATTCTTTTATTAATATAGATCTTTTATCCAAATAAAGCATTGTGTATCGCAGGCTTGTTTGTATTTAATCATTAAGTTCCATGAACAATTGTATCAACTATATATAACATAGTTTAATGTATTCAATTTACAATAAATATATTTTAAACTTACTATCCCAGTATTTAACTTTCGCTAACATCAAAAGGATGTCTAGATGCCCAACTTCTTCAAGTTTATCATCATATCCATTTCACATTTGCGCCCAATTGTCCCAGAAAGTATAATCAAGTCTGTAAGATCTTTATATTGAAATTTTAAAATATTATTACATACATATCGTGTTTTATATTTATTCTTAAATACTGTATATATATGTACTCACTCAGCATCTTCTATAACAACTGTCCTACGAATTTTAGGACCGCCAGCGCTATTGACAGTTACAATGTTTCCAATAGCAACAACTGTTCCAATCACGTCTGCAATGAATTTATACAAAATGTCACTGTTAATAAAATCTTAAACTCAAAAAGTTTGCTAATGAAGGAAAACATGAAATACATACCAACACAATCATGTTCATGATACTCATTGTCGTTGTCTAAGATACGTGTGAATGGTTCATTTTTAAATCCAACAAAGTTATCATTAATTTGATCTGTTCTAGTCACTTCTATTTCTTTGTAAAAGGAAATTTTCCACCTATTGGGAAGCAACAACAATCTTCCACTGTTTTTCGCTACACCGAAATTAGAGATGATATAACACTGACCCTCTTGAAGAAGGGGTTCAAACTTAAACATCAATTCCTTCTTTATGTAAACCTGAATTCGTTCGCCCTATTTATACAGTTTTTCCAAATATACTTCATTAAAAAAAAAAAAAAAAAAAAAAAAAAAAAAAAAAAAAAAAAAAAAAAAAAAAAAAAAAAACATGTTATTCATTATAAATGTAAAATCACCTCTTTATCTTGGAAGACACAATCCAAACTGTATGGATCATGTTCTTCATTCAACTTGTGGGAATGCCATAGAGAAATACATCTTGCTTTTATTGTCATACCGTCAACCATTGGACTGATAAGACTAATGGCAGTTATTATTCGTTCCTTGATCTTAGTTGCTGTTAAATTCAACCATACATAATATAGTTATGTAGTGATTTAACACAATAATGTAAACGCAAAACTCTTGATATCTAAATACCTGGTGAAACACGCTGAAAGCTAGAATTGTGCATTCCATTGTTTTTCTGATAATGCGATTTAGGCATTACAAAATAATACATAAAACATAACATGTTTTAAAATTATAATATAAATTTAATATGTAACAAATAATTATAATGTACAATGTGTTATTTATTAATATAGACCTTGTTTGGTCTTTCCAAAATTAGGAGAATGTAACCTACTGTTCCTTGATTGTTGTGGCTTAACTCCTGCAATATAATTCATTAGTATAAACTTGTGTTGTAATTCATTTTTAAATATATATATATATATATATATATATATATATATATATATATATATATATATATATATATATATATATATATATATATATATATAATATATATATATATATATATATAGATATATATATATATATATATTCCTTTGAGTATAATCAAAATACCTCTTGATGGGCTCTTAAAACTGGGAGAATGATTCTGATACCTTAAATGTTTATGCACCTTCATACCTATACAATTTTTTACATATTCTTGTTATGTAACGGACCATATGTTAATTTAAATTTTTTGATAAGCAGTGTATATTAAATTTATAACAATTAAAACACCTGATGAAAAATCCTCAGAGTTTTCACGATCTAAATGGCAGTCAAAAGAGGATGTCTGATATCCAAAACTTTGTTTTGAGGATGTCTGTTCTTGTGTTATCTTCGGCAATGCATTCACTACTGTCAAACAGTAAAGATTTCATTATAATGCTAATATATTATTAATATTATGTAACCATACAAAATTACTTAATTGTGTAACTATAATACCTCTTGGTGGAGATCTAAAATCTTTTTGACGACTTCTGTTATAGGACATATTTTCAGATTCTAACTTTTGCTGCCCTCCTAAATTCAACATATATGATCTAGAGCTCCTTTTAGGAGTATCACTTTCAAACATGCATGCATCTATTACATGAGATAAATAAATACATTAAATTATATCTTGAATTTTTATAACTGAGTATGTTAAAATATAAAAAAACAAACAACAAACAACCAAACCTGCAACACTCTTTTCTTCATGATGTTTTGACAAATTACTCGATGACTGCATATCTAGATTGGAATCATGTTTACCATACATCTTATGAGTATTTCCCAATGCAAGTTTATTGCATCCTCTCGATCACTCACCATATTATTACTATAACTCTTCGTATTAATAGTTATAAAAATATTAAAAACTAAATTTGTTTATAACATAACTACCTTTTGGCGGGTTTTCTAAATTGAGACCATGAGTTCTAGATCTTCTTCCAGGCGTATCACTCTCAAATATACATCCATCTATTAAAGAGTCTTTATTTTTATGTGATTTTAAGAATACAAAGTAATTAATAAATTGTGTTCTATTATATAGTCTTTATTTTTATGTGATTTTAAGGATACAAAGTAATTAATAAATTGTGTTAACTGATAAAATACCTTGTAGGCTTTTATTCTCCTTATTATCACCTGATGCTTCATTCAACACTGTAAATTAAAGAGCACTTAATTGTTAATCTAATAAATATATATGAATCATGCTGATTTAAAAATATGAGTTATGCAATGAATGATTAATATGTTTAAAACTATGCATGTTTAACTGTTAATAAACAAACCACCTACTGAATCTAGTTTAATGTTGTTGTTTGCCTCCTCTGTTGCTGCTGAAAATTTGTACACAAACAATTCTTAATTACACCTGGAAACCTAATCATACATACTATAACAATTATGTTACAGCAATACAAACTTGCAAGTTAGTACTGCTCCTTTAACAATTAGGTTACAACAGTACTAACTTGTAAGTTAGTACTGTTCATTTAAATTCATTATAGCAGTACTAACTTTCACGTTAGTACTGCTAGCACTGTTTAGTAACACATAATTCAAAAGTATATAAGTAGTTCATAATATAGTTCATATTCATAAACAAATAATCAATGTTTAACTCATAATACGATTCATAGTCATAACCAAACAATCAATTTTTAACTGTTTATTATAAAAATTACCCGATGAATCAACTATAGTGTTTTTGCCTTTCTTCTTTTGCGTTCCAATTTCAGATATTTTTTTAGCGTTTGATCTTGACAGCCTTGCTGAATGTCTTTGTGGTTGCATATTGATATATGGATCGTGTATAATGTGTGTTTGTGAATGGGTTATGCTATGACATAATAAACCAAATATATAATGTAGAATTAGGGTTAAAACATACACATCCCATCCGAATGAGGCTAAGATCACAATCAATATTTTCCATAGTTATCAAATACTAAAAATATGATGATTGCGTAGTATCCTTTATAGAAATTTGTCTGCATAATGTAACTAAAAAATTAAGGTGGTTCAGTAGGTAACACACGACATAATATGAACATGGTATTGAGTTCGAATCCACGCATGTGATTTTTTTACCTATAAATTAACAGGCGGATTCTTGCATACGTGGACTTAATGTGATGATGTGGCTTTTGACATGGACTTAATTGTGTTAGCGTGGACTTAATTGTGATGATGTGACTTTATCTAGTCATGTTTATCCTGTTATATGTAATAACCCAAAAATTTTCGAGTTATTAACTTTCTGTAAACCTGAAGCAATCGATTATGAACTTTAATCAAGTTATTTTATTCACCTTGGCATTCGAAATATTACTATATATTTTTTTCTTTACTGAGAAATAACTGGTAAGATTTCAAAACGAACCCTGTGACAAAACTCACGTTCCATTTTCACTGGAACCGTACGCGTACCGACACCGTGACGGCAAGGCATAAGTTTAAATAAATCAAACGAAGAACGAACAGAGCAAATCATAAAAATAAATACGAACTCGAAGATAAACAAATGATATACGACGACTTAAAATTCTCAAGTCAAAAACATTTAAACGAAATCAGACTCGACACTGTCTAGCGAGACTCGGGTATTTAAATTACTCACTTTACCTTTAGAAAACTTATAAAAATTTACACAACTAAATTTAAATACACAATACTATATTTTAAATAAAAATTTACAAATACATCTATACTCTACTCTTAAATTAAATACCAAATCCCCCCACTAACCCCATTTCCCCAAAACCTTTTTCTTCTTTTTCTGCTACATTTTCTCCTTCCCTCTCCCTCTTGTCGCTATACCTGCTTCCCCAAAAACAACCATCGACCCATCTCCATCACCAATTAATGATGGTTGACCATAAAAACTAATATCCCTCTCACCTTCACGGGTTCACTTAGGGTTAGAAACCCATACAGCGATTACACACCGATTAGGAATGATCTTTTCCCCACGAACCGAAAGTAAGATGGAGCCTAACTCCACTTTCATCCTTAAATCCACACCTCCGAGACACCATTCGAATCACACCAAACTACAACCACACCTCAATCTGAGAAGTTCTCAAGATCAGGGTTAAAGTTGCGATTCGAATTGGAGAAGGAAGTGGGTTTTGGAGCTTTCGGATCCGGGTTTGATTTTCTTGGCCTCATTGTCAATCGGCTACATTCTTTTGTAAGGATCTTTCCACAAATCTTGATTTTTATTATTTCATTTTCCTTGTTAAAAACTATTATGTTTTGATATTGAGTTGTTAAAATTTTTATGGTTTCTCAAAAAATTATGTGCTACTGTCAAAACAAATTTTTATCAATATGATGTTCTTTTGATTGAGTTTGTCGAATTGGTTATCCCATCTGTCGAATCAATTGTCGAATTGTTAAACATGTTGGTGTGGTTGAATCTTAATTAAAAACAAAGTTAAGTTGGCTCGTTCTAATGATGTAAGTCTTGTTGATTAGTACTCTCGATTAGATTGTTGTTATGAATAGATTCGGGTCAAGTATAGGTTAGCTCAAACACGATCTTGTGATGTTGTGGTGTTTGTGGCTGTCGAATGGGAGCACCAAGATTGAGTGGTACTCAATATTGGTGGTCCTCTTCTTGGTAATACTCGAATGATAATGTTGAGTCTCGTTGCCGTTGCTCTTGATTCATACAAGTAGTTCGAACCTAAATTTGTTGCTACGAATAGACTCGAGTAGGTTAAATAAGTGTAAGTGTGAAATACAAGGACTTTTCTTTGTGTTCCTCCTGTGTTTACGTTAGCAGACCATCTCACCCAAGGATCTATTTGATGTTGTGAGTCACCTGTCGAGTAAAAACCTTTTTGTTCCTTCACTTTTTTTTTCGTAGCAATCAAGAGACAAAATACTTCTTGTTGCTTCTTTGCTCCTACTGCCTCCATACACAGACAGGAAAGAAGAACCACAAATGTTAATTTGCTCCCTGGACTTGTGGAATAAATGATCCCAGCGTCATCTTGGTTGGGCCACAGCCCACCAAGCAAACCACTTATATATCTTTTCTTTTCTCTTGTACACTATCTAGCCACAAGCCCAAATTTTGTATAATGACTGTCATATTTCAGCCCACTCGAACTGTGGGCCGCAGCCCACTTGCGACACCAAATCATATACGATACTCGTTCCATAAATATTTCGCCAAAACCATTACTCAACACACCTGTCTATATTTCCATAGAAAAATACTTTAGGTGTTACTTGAACTAATAATGTAACGCGGCATATCAAAACTCGTCACTATAAAATTTGACAACGTCATATGTTCATATATCTTAATTTGACTCGTACGTTCCATATTGAAAACATAAGTTATTTTCACAACTATAGAAATTGGGAAAAATCGTTATCTATCTATCTATATATATATATATATATATATATATATATATATATATATATATATATATATATATATATATATATATATATATATATATATATGTCACAATTATAAAAATACAAACTCGTTTTCGTAACAATACATATATTTAGCAAATGACATATTTTATCAACGTATTTAATAACGCAATGACTTTTCGAATTTCTTTTATAAACTTTGTTTCAATCTATTAAAAACAAGTTATTATCAAACCATAATGTATTTTATCATTCCATACACTCACGAAAATACATACAAACACAATTATAACATCCTCGGTCATATCACCAAGTCGTGCCATTACTCGTCCTTTCATAATCTTTGGACATTCTCAAGCCAAAAATCTTCGTCCTTGTAATTCGTGCGTACTCTCAATGAGCCAATGTTTTCATATAAATCGGAAAAGACTTTCGGAACTTAAATGCTGTCACACCAGCAATAACCAAAAACGTTTTGAAAACTTTTAAATTTATTTACGTTCATCGAATCTTAAATCAGAATGCAAACTAAATTATGCCATACTAATCTAGGTCACGCGTTGAAGTTACTACACACCAATTGATACTATTACATCCCAGATTACTACTACTACTGAGGTGAGTTCATAGTCCCACTTTTACTATGTTTTCAAATCCCGTGGGGAGATACATGCTATAAATCTGAACACAAATATTTTTGTATGCTATCCCGATTGATATTGCTAAGTTAATATTGCCTAAGTTATCACCCTGCCAAAAAGTCCCTCATATCATGAACCATTAATCACTTGCGAGTGAACGCGAATTCAGTGAATAGATCTATTGGAAGTTGACGACCCATTTGAAGTTAGCCTGAAATGGTAACCAAATGCACTTTATTCGAATTATCAAGAGTTTGGCAAACTCCTACGACGAGGGCATTATCACCTACATCATTGCTATGATGTGGGCTATTTATATCATTTATTATTACACCCGATGTTAAGGTTTGCGTGTCATGAGGCTTAGGGCAATATATATTACACCACAATATCATTTATTGTTTTCACTACTATTTGACTTGTGTTCAAACTATTACAAACAAAACACTGTGAATTCACTCAACCTTTGTGTTGACATTTTAAGCATGTTTATCTCAGGTAATTAAAGAAATCTCAAGCACGGAGTTGGCACGGGCATGGAGAAAAGACCCACCTTTATTCCAAATAACTATATCATTCTTTTCAAACTCATCATCACTTTTGTGAACTACTACCCCTTTTTATAACAAATATGTAATCTCTGAATATTGAGTTTTCATTTAATGATATAGAAATTTCCCTTTTTATCAAAAATCTATAATTATGACTGTGATCTAGTTGGTAATACCCCGTTTAAGTCTTCCGCTGCTTCATTACGATTTTCGGGGTGTTACATTATATATATATATATATATATATATATATATATATATATATATATATATATATATATATATATATATATATATATATATATATATATATATATATATATATATATATATATATAAACTTTATACACAATTTTTATTTTAAAGAATATTAAATTTTAATTTTTTATTTGGTGTTTACAAATGTATGATGGATACAATAGTCGATAGTAACCATTGTGAAAACTTTAACTCCGATTTTGTTACTCAAACAAACAGTAAAGTCACACATCAACTTTTCTCACAACTGTCTTCTGAAACGCGCAATGCTTTCAATATATATATTTCATGAAACATCTTACCGATCGATAACTATATCACCATTTACACTGCTTCACATCCGCAGCTACATCCAGTGTTTTAAAACCCGGGTTCACCCGACCGGTTGAACCATGAACCGGTTGGGTGACCGAAAGCCGGTTTTGAGCGAAAAACCCAATTGAACCGTGACCCAGTGGTTCGATCGGGTCAATTAAAAACCCAATTTTTAAAACAATGTCCATATAACAAAACACAAACACAAGTCAAAGTAAAAGTACCCATACGCAAGAACTCAAAAAGCAAAGGGCCAAATCTCAACAAACACAAAAACACAAGACTCTCCAAATAAAAAACACACAAACAACATGAGTGTCGACACACTTTCACAAACATTGTGTTTTCTTTTAACTCCAAACCACCGAATCTCACACAAGTCGCTAAACTATGTCGACATTTCCACATCTTTTGCTCACACTTTCGAGAGTCGTCTTCATTACAAATTGTGATCATCTTCATCACCTTCATTATCACCATACCTTCAACAAACCTGATTCCACACGTACCCATAATCTTTAAGAACAACCATTGTTCTTTAAGAATTTCAAACATCCCATGTCAGTTCTTGAGGTTCTTTCTAATTCTGGATGATTTTTATAGTTTTTTTTTTTTTTCTGTTTTTTATTTGGAATCTTGTTTTTTGTTGTTTAATTTCAGGAACTAATCTCTTTGGTTTATTCTGAAGAATTTGAATCAAAGATTGAAACTTTTTCAGGTTAATTTTTATACCCTTTTTTTAATTTGATTCATTGTTTGGTGGAGTAATATTTTATGGGAATTATTTACATTTTTGTTTGTTTGATTATTGACCATAAACAGATTAAATAGATTTATTAAGCAATCCCAAACACCCCTTTTTAATTACACGTTTGATGGCTATTATAATATTAAATTTCCAAGATTAAAGGCATATGCAATCTTTTCTTGTTTTTCGATGGTCGGTTATAAGCTAAATTTGACATATTTTGTAGTGACATTATGTGTACGAATCTAAGTGCCATTTGTGTATTTATTGAGATTTTGTTGCTGTTTAGACTCTTGAAACGTGATTAATTTTAAAAGGAGTTTTATGATGTGAAATATGTACTTTTTATAGCATACGAGTACGATTCGCACGGCTGAGAGTTTAATAAAGCATGCACTTTCTTACCTTTTCTTATGTCCTAATACTTTGAAAACTTTGGCTCGTGGGGTACGAAATAATTCGCGCACTTAAAGCTAAGTAGATTCTGTATTGATGTCTAAGTGTATGTTCTACATTACTTGCTTTGAGCAAAATCATCTTTTTCTATATGTTCCTTTAAGTAACTGTATCTTTGAATTCTTACGCATGATTGAATTGTCCGTTATATCAGAATCAAAGATGTAATAAGAAAATTGTAGTTATTTGATTATCAATGTGATAAATCTTATTGGTTGTCTATCTAATGTTCTTGATTTAATCTTCTTGATTCTAGAAGATTGTTTATGATTAAGCATTCATTTTACGCCATCTACCTTTTTTTTGCTTGCAAGACGTTGAAGTACATGGATAATATCAACTGCTTGCTTTAGATTCATGAAATATTGACCAACCCTTTCTGGAAAATTTTCCAGCTAAAATACTAAGTTGATTTCTTCTTAATTTAATAGGCTCGCTTTTGAGGAATATTTCTGAATCCATGTCGAGTGTTAGCTGCAGCGACTCAGCTGAACTAGAATCATGCCGAGATGAAAAGGCTGCTCTTATCCTTAAGTTCATAGCTATTGCGTCCATCCTTATAGCCGGAATTGCTGGAGTTGCTATCCCATTAATTGGCAAGAAACGACGGTTCCTTAGAACAGACACCAATCTCTTTTTCGCCGCCAAAGCCTTTGCAGCGGGTGTCATCCTAGCCACAGGATTTGTCCACATGTTACCGGATGCCACTTCAGCACTATCAAATCCATGTCTTCCTAAAACCCCGTGGTCAAAATTTCCATTTTCTGGTTTTACTGCAATGATGGCGGCTTTGGGGACATTGTTGGCGGATTTTCTTAGTACTCAGTATTATGAACGGAAGCAAGAGAAGCAGGTCCAAGCTGTTAAAGTTGACTCTGTTGACTTGCCTTTTGAGGAAGGGATAGTCCAAGTGGCAGGAAATGATAGCAACGCAAAGCTGTTTGGGGAAGAGGACGGAAGCGGGATTCATATTGTGGGGATGCATGCTCATGCTGCGCAACATAGGCATAACCATGCAAGTGGGCAGGAGGGTTGTCATGGGCAAGTTAGTGAGCATTTGGACGAGAATTCACATATGCATTCTCACTCCCATGGGTTCGATGACGATGATGAAAGTGGCATACGACACGTTGTTGTTTCACAGGTAAACTTTAACTTGAAACTGATTTTATGGGTGTTTAGGTTTGTGTTTTGGAACTGATCTGGCAATGTGAAGGTGCAATAGTGTCTAGGTTTATAATGTTTGTGTACACAGATCTTCCCTTTGGTTTTTTGATTATTCATTAAGATCTAAATAAATCTGTTTCGGATAATCCGCTGCATGCTATTGCAAGGAAAGATATAGGCCTTTCTAAAGCCAATTTGAATTATATCTGCTCCCATTTAGTAATACTTCTCTCCTTCAGAGTGATTTATTCTTCAGTCATTTAATTAGTTATTTCCAAGATAACTAGATTTGGCAGACACAAATATATGTAATCTGATTAGGAGCTTATTAAAAAACTATAGACACATGAGCACGTCAGCAGATTATGTGATTTTCATAATTTTAATATCACTTATTATTATTGTCAATATTTTCAAGCTTTGAGTAAGTTGCTGATTCAAACATGTAACATCATTTCTACAGGTGTTAGAACTTGGGATCATATCACATTCAATAATAATCGGGCTTTCACTAGGAGTTTCACAAAGCCCGTGTACCATCAGACCTTTGTTAGGAGCCTTATCCTTTCATCAGTTCTTTGAAGGATTTGCACTCGGCGGCTGCATCTCACAAGCCAAATTTGGCAGTGCTCATTCAATGGTAATGGCGTGCTTTTTTGCGGTAACTGCTCCTATAGGTGTCGGTATAGGAACAGGTATATCAAAGTCATATAACCCTAATAGCCCCCGAGCTTTAGTTGTTGAAGGAATCCTGGACTCGATATCTGCTGGCATATTGATATATATGGCTTTGGTAGACTTGATTGCTGCTGATTTCTTGAGTAAGAGGATGAGGTGCAATACAAGGCTCCAAGTAGTGTCTTATATTGCACTTTTTCTTGGAGCTGGTTTAATGGCTTCTCTTGCAGCTTGGGCGTAGAGTTCAGCTTCTAGTTGTAGTATGGCTTCTAATTGTAGTATAATTTCCTATTTGTTCAGAAATGAGAAAAAACATCGTACACGACGAATCAATGAAATTAATCTTTCATATCATAAAAAATGATGTGATTCAAGAAAGTTTCTACTTATTTAAGCAAATTTCCAGTTTGGTTAGATATGATGGCCTGATGGGTAAAATTTGGTAATGTAGTGGATGTTTTATTTTTGGGCAATTCCATATTTCCCCCATAAAAACATCAAAATTTCATATTTTCTCAAACATGCATCAAAATTATTGTACATTATGCATGATTCACTTGTAAGTTGGATAAATATGACATTTTGAGGTTTATATCGACTAAATATGAAATAAATCCGTTTTTTTTCTTTCTATATTGTTTAAAAAAAATAGATAACCAGAAAAGTAGTTAAAATAAGCAATGCTAAACACCCGCTTAGAGTAAAAAGCGTAAAACATCAAGATATCAATGCATTAATTTATCTACCAGTTTCTTTAAACTCCTCGTAAAATGATCGGCGACTACCATGGTACCATTTCTCAAGAACTTCTAACAAAGTTCACATCATGCAGCAAAATGTTTTTGGGAAATCATGGTTTTAAAAGTCGGATCAAACGTCGATCTAGATCTAGCCATTCTACCAGTTCAATAGTCCCTCCTGTTCAACCGGCTATACTCGCTTGAAGAACACTGTGTTGAGTTTTGTTATTAAGAAAAGCAAAGTAATGTGAAGTAATTTTGGGAGGAAACACTTTACTTAAAAATCAATCAAATCATACCGACTATCGGTCTATTTCATTGTCTTTTCCTTCTTAAGTGCTACTTAAGAACACAACCATTACTATTTCCTTTTCACTTTCTTTCTTTTTCTTCCTTAAATGTGAGAACACAAATACTCCTCCATATGACCACATGTCTTTCACAATTTAGCTTTTACAAACATTTGGTTAGATATTTTAAACCTTTATATATTTTGTGTTGCCCCCGATATCATCTCAGTGATGAAATTAGCCAGTTCATTGCTAGTAAATGCAAAGGCCCAACAAAGAAATACACTAGCTAGCAGTGGGCTAATTTTGGCCTGTTGGCTAAGATATAATTTTCTTGGTATGTTTTTGTTTGAATATTGAATGGTGCGGTTGGTTCAACCATTTTTTTGTTTAACCAGCCTTATCTTTTGCACTTTGTCTCCTGGTTGAATTTTTAATTGCTGTGAAAGGCTTTACTTTGACGTGGAAACGTAACGAAACCTTTATCATCTTTATAATATTTTACTTTATCCTAATCATATTTGATTCATAATTAAAAAAATTGATAAAAAAATTCAGAAAAAAAATTAAGAATAATGTCCTCTAATAATGAACAAGTATGGGCACATTCGCTCATATAAAATCGCATTAACCTCCCCATTGCGTATTGGTACTTATCGAGTATAGAATAAATTTGCTGCTCTTTGTTCCTATGAACAAAATTGTTCCATTATTACCAACATAATAGAACAAATATGGATCCTTACAATGAAATAAGCCACTAAATAGGGGGGGTCCATAGCATAGTCATTGTATATTGCGTTCTTCAAAACGGATTGTTGGTTTCTCATGCTCAAATCACCCGGGTACGTAGTTCATGTTGGCGAATTAGAAACAAAATATCTAAAAAGTATTCACTGATAAAGATGATAGGATACAATTTATTTATTCTTAGAAAAGTAATGATAAACACTTTCTACAAGATAAACCTATAAGTATACCTACTTCACTCAAAAATTGACAAATGTATCAGACTCATTATCTCTCTATTGAATGATATAAACATCTTAAGGTATTATGTTTATTAATCAAGCATATATAAAGAATGGTACTTTTCCTGATAAATCTTTTTTTAATTTTCTTTCACTGATATATATGTTAAATTAACGTTGACCTCAACATGCACCATGTCTAATTTCGTTCTCCTAAAAAACGTTCCTTATTTTTAATTGTCAAGGATCTTTATCAACTCTTCCACTCTAGAAATTGATGCTGAAACTCTTGAGATTGTTGGAGTCTTCAGATGTTAGACATCAATCTAGAATTGTCTCTTCTTGTAAGATGTGTTGGATATATCTGCTGGAGGTTGATGGAGATGGTAGAAGAAGAATATGACTTTGTCTTTTACAACATCTAGAACAATCTTTAATCGTCCAATAATCTTGTATTGGTTCCTGTTGTATGTGGAGTTGAATATTTGCTTGAAGTGATGAACTGTTGTTTGCATTTGAGAATTACTTAAGATGTCTTCATAATCAAGATCAAGAACCATACGTATAAGAATATCTTTTTTGTATTCTTATTTCCTCTTCTTTTTCTTTTCTCTCATTTCTTTTCATTTTTCTCTCGTTTTGATTTTTGGCTCACTTTGTCATCCTCCCCATTAAAAACTTTGATCCGTAGAATCGTCTGAAATACGATTTTAGGTTTTATCGTGTATTTGAAAAACTAATTATCAAATACCAACAATTTTTACAAAATTTCTTTTGGAAAGATATTTAAAGAATTTGTAAGATTCAGGATAACACACTTGTCTTTGAATTTGTGAAAATGAAGATTTTGCAAAACAACATTTTGAACTGAAGAACTTTGAAAGACACTCCTTCTTGACATATGCATTTAAAACTTCAATAGTTTTTCATGTAAAAGAGTTTGGTAGACACATTTTGTTTTCAAAGTTTCATTTCACATGATTGAATTCTTTTGATAATCACGGTGATGTAGTCATGTAACCAATAAAAGTTTAGAGAATTCCAAAGTGTTTTTGAATAATTAAAATGTTTTTAACACTTAGACATTTTGTTTTTGAAGATCACTCCTCCTCAAAATATGCTTTGATATTTCCAGAATCTTTATATATAATAAATTAAAAGATTTTTGAATGCCAATAGCCCCTATTTTGACGTCATAATATGACGTCATATATACACTTGGCAATTTGACTTCTTCCCTTTCTTTTTGCTACCCTCTGTCATCTCTCACTTGAAGCTAAACAAAATATTTACGTCAACTTATGCCAAATGAAAGTTTCTATATCATCAGATTCAAGATCAGATCCATCTAAAGTATCTTTACTTCTATTTAATTCTAATATCTTGGTATGTATAGTTTGTATTTTTTTTATTTTCAATTTTTATAAACCCTAATCAATTTGGGGGTTTTGCCTAATATCTTGATATGGCTGATTTTTTTTTTTGATTATTATCTGTTAGTGAAATTAGATATTTGAGTCATGTATGTTTAGAAATTAGCACTTATTAGGACATGTTAATGTTTTTAGTATGTTGATATGTTAATCATTCACAAATGTGTAAATAAACATTCAGCGGTTGTAAGCCAAAAAGCACTTGGATGACTCTAATTTAGATGGTTCATGGTTGATACTTGGTATTTTTAGACCACTTATTTTGGTTGAAATTTAGCACCTTGATCTGCTTATTTGAAGCGGTTTTAGGATGATACAAGTTTAGTGCCGGAAAAGTGGCCCACCGGCTAAAACAGTGAAAGAAAAATACGTGCTTTTAGTATTAGTTTCAACTTTATGGGGTGTTTGGAATTGCATATCTTATATTGTTTTTATAAAGCATACATATAGTAAGAAAAGAATAACTATCCCAGGTCGACAACATCACTTGAAAGTTACCCACTTTGACCATTTGTACACCCGCGTAACCCACCTATCCTGTTTTAATGGCTCCTAAAATGTTAACACTCTCCATGTGTTGTTTCAGATTTAGTATACAGAATAACAATTATGCATTCCTTATACAGCTTGCTACAAGGGCATGGGACATTTTGGAAGAATGACAAGGATTGGTGAGAAGCCCGGATTGCTTTCAGTTTGAGCATATTGAGTGGTCTATACTAATTTTATATCCTTTTTCCCGTCATTTGGACTGTTTGTGTAGGTGAGATAGCGAGGTTGAATTTATTAATCTTAGGAGTGCAACAAGTGGGATAGCAAGGTAATCACACGTTGAAAGATGTTTGTCTTAACATAATAGTAGGAGTCCACACATGCTTAGTAACTGAGTTAGTTTCATTTTCTTATCCCACTTTTTTTGTTCATTTATCAAATGCTTTTCAATGACTGAGATTTTTAATGTTCAACCATAGTTATCACTGCCTATTATAATTTTATAGATAATAACTATTTGATGGTTGTATAGTTTATTTAAGATCAAGTTTCTACATTTAGAACCTGGATTTATATGGAAATGTTAACTAAAGTTACTTATATAGTTGTTCGAGAATAGTCATGTTTAATATAAGTATTATAGTGATCTTACAATTATTGAAGTTGGCTTTGTTCTTTATTGTATTATTTAATAAGCCAAAAAAGATTTTTTGCATTACAAATAATTGGGGATGCTATTTTTAGGAGAATAGTGTTTGATTTTAGGTTTCATAAATTGTAATGGGTATTTGAAAATGGGATTAAATGACTTAAATCAGTTTTAGTGTTTGAGTGAACTGATTGTAGGGGTGTTTGTCGTAGTCGTTGCCACTGTGACTACTATGAGGTAAATGCATGTCATATGAGTTATTGCATCCATTTAAGGTGCAAGTATTTTGTACAATCGAACTCTGTTTTAGATCTATTTCGGATTATTATTCGTTCTCACTTTTGAGTTTCATTTAATTGCATAGTATATTACCAATCTGGAGAAAAAGTTGTGCATTCAGCTACTACATATTCATGTTACCAACAAATTAGCACCTATTGAACTTTGATTTGTAATAGTGTCTTTTTAACCACATTTAGAGACCATTTATTCTTTTTTATTATAGGTATCTTTGTCATTGCCACTGTGACCACCGTGGGTTTGAATGACGATAAGGAAAATGAATCATCTGAATATGTTGAAACAATGGCAATTCTTGGTAAAAAAATTTCTCATGGTCTAAGATCGATGGCTAATCTCGGTTGTGCCAGATGTAGCCATGTAGCCCGATGGTCATCGGATGTGACAGTGCTCTTATGATTATTAAGCATTAGTTAAATCATTTGTTCACCATTGTTTTTCAAACACATTTTGGCACAAGAATATTCATCAATACTGAGCTACCTGAAATCACAGCTTTCCAAAAAAGTTTTTTTTTTTTTTTTTTTTTTTTTTTTTTTTTTTTTTTGTAAACATTGCAGATTGTGTCAACAAATTGCATTATGGAAGGAACTCAATATAATTTTACATGTTATGTGAAGGTACAACTTGCATGTGCAGTATCCGCTCACTAAGTTAATGCAAGCAAAAGATGAAGTTTGGGAAGCATTAATCAAGGTAATGAGCACTGAAAATACTCCATTAAGACACCGAATGGAAGCTTGCATCTGTTAATTGTGGGAAAGTTGTAGTAGAATCTTTAGTTAATTGTTTATCTGAGTGCATCCGAAGAAGAGAAAGAGATGTTGAAGAATAACAATGGGGATCAATTAACGAGTCAAATGACGAAGAAAATGTTGCGTCAACCATACATGAAGAGAGTATGGCGAAGAATGAAGATAAATCAATGGATCCTTTTGAAATGAAGAAACTCACCAAAACCGAGTTGAGTGACTCAGGAAAAAGAGTGAACTTCCAAGAAGCTCAAATGAGGAAGAGGTTGAAACTACTATGACGCTAATAATTCTGATTCTAAAGTAATTATCAATAAAGAGGAAGTTTAAATGATGAGTTGTTGCCTGAATTCTAATGAGTTTAACTCAGCAGTAGTGATGGAGGTATGTTTCAATCGTATAAACTTTGTCCCTGAATTTTCCCAATTTCTACAAGATTTCTTTCTGACTAAATATAATACAATGAAGTTTGCAAAACTTTCTTTTCCTTAAGTACGCAACTCCAATCTCCAAAGCTAAATGCCACTAAAAGTCATCAGTTATGTTGTCGTGCGTACAACTTAATGAATACATGTTTTTCCTTATTTCTAAAAATTATATGAACGCTTTAGAAATGAACATAATACAAAATAAAATGTAAATAATATGAAAAATTATACTATAAACTAACTAAATTTGAATTTTTTTTTAGATAGGCAACTACTATATCACAATAAATCAATCTCACGTGTCTTAAGCAGAACTTGAACCCACAACCATTTAGTTGCGGAACATTTTCACACATGGGGTACCATTGGGACACAAACCCTTTGGTAGATCTAATGACTTTTTTTTTTTTTTTTTTTTTTTTTTTTTTTTTTTTTTTTTTAATTTAATTGAAAACCTAATGTCATTGTGACTTATGCTATGCCTTATTGAGCATGTTAAAAACACTTTAAGTAAGGTATGAAGTTGGCTGGCCTACCAAATCACAAGTTAGTATTGAAAGTCGGGGCACCGGTTATGTTGCTTCGTAACATGGATCAGAGTGAAGGGTTATGCAATGGGACTTAGATTGCGTATTAAGGAACTCGGAGACCGTGCTATCAAAGCCGAAATTTTGACTAGAACAAAAGTTGGAGAAACGGTGTCACTAACAAGATTCAAATTGACTCCTTCCGATAAAAGATTACCTTTGCAGATTAATAGGCGACAATTTCCAATATCTGTATGCTTTGCAATGACTATCAACAAAAGCCAAGGGCAATCGCTTTCGAAAGTTGGAATATATTTGCCTAAACCTGTCTTCACACATGGTCAGCTTTATGTTGCGGTATCAAGAGTCACAAGTCGGAAAAGTCTAAAGATGTTTGATATACAATAAAGATGGAAAGGTTTGCGGCAATACTATGAATGTTGTTTATCCCGAAGTTCTTCAAAAAGTGTAAGACACTACAAGCATGTGCAAATAAGCGATATTATTATCGCATTTGTTTATTCATTTTGACTATTTGTTTTTTCTTTTTTTTTAATGATTCGGTATTTGTCATTTTTTTCCTTCTTAGTTAACCTTTGTAACTTATACATATTTAATTTTGATAATTCATAAAATGTTTTTTTTTTTTTTGTTAACTTTATATGAATATTATTTTTGTATATGCCATTTTATTTGTCAAAAGTGGGTATATTTTGTTTCTGTTGTGCTGTCAAAATGGCAGTTTAGTTGATGCATTTTGCTGTCAAAACAAGATAGTTTAGTTGTTTTTTAATATGACTATGTTTTGCTTACAATACAATTTTTTTTATTGCCACCCGCGAAACCCGCGGGTCTATAGTCTAGTATTCATATAAAAGAAAGTGAAAATCTTTTTGAATTTGTGAAAGCTCCCCCTCACATCAATTGATCCTTAAAGAAGTAAGATAAGAGCTCCAATTCAAAAATCCAAAGCTTTTTCAAAAACTTTTTAGAGAATCATGAAAAGTTTGAGGATTCTCAAAGTGTTTGTTAGTTTACAAAATGTTTGAACACTTGAGAATCTCGTTTAAGAAGGACTCCCCCGTGACACACATATAAAAGTTTTCTAAAGTTTACATATGACGAGTTCGTAAAAACAAACACTTATTGATTTAGAATCAGTTTAGGAACTTTAAGAAATTTTGAGTTTTCTATTTTGACAGAGGAAACATAACCTATCTACAGGCTTACTTGATGGTGATTTAGTTATTCGTTATACTGAGTTCGATATAGGATAGTGTTTGACTTTTAACACTATATCAGAATTCAGGTTCTAACCAAGATATAATTATCTGATTTAATGACTGTTGGTCACAAATAATCCTAATCGTTTACTAATCTAGAGAGAGAGTGGGTGTGGACACATCTTTCTTAGAGAGAGATAGAGGGAAAGAGAGAGAGAGAGATAAAGGGAAAAGTCTCACAAGACTACTATTGAACACACGCATCAATACCCTTGAGGTAGGGGTATTTATACCTTACAACAAAACATTGAGATACATCTCAACAATGAGCTTCCCCTCGCAACTGTACAAGTGTTGCGAGGGTAAGTGGTCTCTGAACAACAAAACAATATAACGTGCCCAATCTAGTTTAGATAAATTACATAGAAGACCCTACACTATGATTTACGCTTTTTGTACTCGAACAATCTCCATCTAAGGGTAGATCATTCAGGTCTTCTATTGATAGACAAATTGTGAGGTTAGCAGCTCCGATCCATTGTTCCATGTCCTACCATGAGTCTCGAAGAGTCAGCCTTTCTCTAATAACTTTCACAACTCTACTCATCAAGGAATGTTATTTTGCAGTCATTTCCAACTGTCTGTTCTCCACCTTGTTCAACATTTTCTCTAGTTTTTCCATAATCCATATCAGCGTTTCAGTACAGAAGTTTGCAACTTCAACGGCTCTGAATAATCTTTTCTGCCTTGCATCAGTCACATATACCAAACAGAGACCAAGAATGGGCTTCTCAAAGCAAATCCACTACTTAGCCCTGTGAATACCTAGACAATCTAACATTGGAGGAATCAGATTGATCTTATTTTAATAGCTTTTGATCCCCATCATAAAGTCTTCAACATGAGCTACTACTACTCTTGACCCCATAAAAATCTTTAGTGATTCAATGATGTCTTGGTCAGCGCCTTTCTTGTTGTAGCAGCTAATTCTTCTTTTGTAAATGTCTTCAAAGTCATGAGGATGAAGGTTGATATAATCGGCTTAAGTGAATTGGTAGTATTGATTATTGGTTCTGACAACATGATAATCAACGAATCCATGTGAGAAATTACGCTCAGTATAAACATTGACGCATCGTTGTATCCAAAATTTAGAGTAAACTTTTTCACGAGGTTTACGTCTGAGCTGCCTCAACCTGAAGAAACCTCTTGATCTTTCTTTAAGATTAATGATACCCAATATTTGTTATACCTTTCTGGATCTATCTTGCTCTTCACATACTTGTTAAAAAAATATCCCTTCTTCCATAAATCTTTTAGTAATTTCCTCAAACATTGCAGCTTTCTTTATAGATGGGAGGTATTTTGTTGGACCATGTAGCAGATATAACAAATCATCGTTGAAATATGGTGCTGATACAGAATTGGGAGAGCTGATTCTGTTTATTTTTGGTATCTCATCCCACTTGGGAGTGGGAGATTCTTTTTGGTATCTCATTGAAAATCAAGAACACATATCAGACTTTATCGGAACACAATTACTACCACAAATTAAACAAAGGGAATAGAGTCATCGATGAACTTATAGCAAGATAAACATCAGTCTTATGAAAAACCTCAAACAAACAGAAACACAAAAAGTAAGCCGAAGTACCATATATTTCATATTGCAACTGCATGTGCACCAATAACATGCATTTAACCAAACCCACCTGCCACCACCATACCGCCACTCCACAGTGGAAACCCCACTAAACCCACCCTTATATCTTCGTTCTTAACACATCCCTCACCTCCATGCGCCGTAATACTTCTTCACACGCGCCACCGTCGCCCTTTTTCTTGGGTTTGTCGTGTATTGGTAAGTGGTAAACTGGATCTAGACGAAGGGGTAAGAATACCATCGATTCACAACCCCTTTTGAATTGGTGAGGGTTAAAAACAAAATAAAATGATTAAAAACTATTAAAAACGTAATGAAATCATGGTATCATCAATCTTGTGTTTAGTTTTCGTGTTTTGGTTCACGGTGCCGAGGAAGAAAGCTCACCCGAGCTTATTTTTGGTTGTTGGTTGGTTCGAATAAGCTCCCAAACGAGCTTAATAATAAGCTCTTAAGCTTATTTGATTTATTTTGTTTCGAGTTTTGGTTTGATACTTGTTCGATGTGGTCACGGGTACACCACCCACTCGTGGGTTTTGCTTAAGTTTCGACTAGGTCTAGTCTTGGTTAAGGTTGGATTTGTTTTTGATCCGTTTGGGTTTGTTTGGCTCGCGACAGATTTGAAGCCGAGACCAGGTGGTCTCGGCGAGGTAAGAATCGTTTTGGTCCGTTTTGGTTGTCTCTCTCGCTACGTATAATCACAGCCGAGACCTTATGGTCTCGGCGAGGTAATTATATTCGGTCCGATTGGTTTGTGGTATTACTTGGGTGGTTTGAGACTTGATTAGGTTGTAAATACTTGCGCCATGGGATAGCGGCCGAAAATAGGATTTGATTTATTTGGTCAACTTTGTGATGTTGTTAAAATCTGGGATTGGATTTGGATAATTGGTGATGTTTGGCCACAACAAGGATTTGCCGAGACCTTGTGGTCTCGGGAAGACTTGGTTTACCGATATGGACATGGTTAATTTATTTGGACTATTGTACATCATGTTGACCTTAGTTGACCCGACTAGTAAAACCGAAGGTATATTTGGTTTGTGTGGGATTGGGTTATAAGTATTGACCCAAGAGATTGATATGAGATTGTGACTCGAAACGAAAATAACTTGTGACTTAATTTATATTTTGACTTGACATAAATTAAAAGGAAGAAATAATAAAGTTTTAACAAGAAATATAAATTGACAGATTTTAGTCTGTTGTTTAATATAAGGGTTATTAGACGTTTCGAGACACATTACCCGTAGAATACCATATATGGATTTAATGGATTACTTGTTGGATTATTTATTTATTTTGGTCGTTGATTTGGTAGTCGGATTACATTGAGAATTTTTGCAACACCAGACTTGAAAAATATATTGAGACTTGGACTATTATTGGACTTTGGACAGTTTGGACCATTGGACACGAAACAAATATAGTACATTAAACTCATGATGAATTTAATGTATTCAATTCGAAACGGGTAAACAATGGAAATAATGTCTAACGAACAATAATATTTATAAATTACAAGTCACCTAAACTACCTTGGAAATTATTTCTAATAAAGTCCTTCGACTTGGAAATATTCAATGAACGAACGAGTCATGGCGAAATTTTACTTTTAAACTATAAAACGAGTATACTTTTATAACTAAACGGGATTATGGGAAAGTACCGACGCTTACCAATCTATTCATCTTATTTGTTGTGTTTGCTATTTGTTACTTTTTTTGTTTCTCTCTGTCATCTCTTCTTGACTCGAGTTCTCATCAACACTCTCCGCGTTAAATTTCGTTTTCTTGTTTCCTTTTGGCGTGTGTACTCTTGATTTCATGTTCTCCTCCCGTTACACGAATGATGAAACCAAACTCTAACAAAACGGATAAAATGAAATTAATTTGGAAACGAATTTGGGAACGGGAATGTTTAACTTTGGGAACTTTTACGCCTTAGGTTAATTTATGGAATATATGTTAAGACGAGTTTTCATATTATTAGGTCGTGCCGAGTCCGTTGTGCCGTGACGTTCTAGTTGCTGTTGTGCTATACTACTCTTGATTTTTTGTGTTGTGCATTGCTTCGCTAAGGTGAGTTCTCGTAGCCCCACTTTTTAATACGTTTTACCTTGGGGTGGAAATGGTACTCTATGATTTCAAATGTTTTTCATGCTGTGATTATACTGTTTTCATGATTTTGGACATTATGTGTGTTGATACGATTATGTGCTACTAAACGTTTTGCCTGTGTGTACATGAATGCGCAACTGTTAACTCTTTTGAGAGCCAAAGCATTTTGATAGATCTATCGGGGTAGCTCCCCACATTGTATGTTTATGTGTGCAACGATCATGGTAGGTTCAGTTGGCGCGACACTATTTTGTTTTGACTTGTGCTTATAATTGGTTATCATGCTCACTTTTGTCCTACAATATGCTATCACAGCTCAGCGGTTTTACTTTTAAACCTACGATCTCACCAACATTATGTTGACGTTTTTTAGTACCATTTTCAGGTGTTATTGAAGCTACGTAGAAGGTTGAGTATTGAGTGGCTTAGCAAGACTTAAGACAAGACCCTCCTGGGGTATATTCTGTGGAGTTGCATTTTGACATTTCCTAGTGATGTCGTTTAACTTTGAGACTTATGTTTATTTTGGGTATTTGTACTTATCCCGGTTGTGGGAGTTTGTGACTGTTACCGGTCTTATGTTATACATTTAGTATTTCTCTATTGTGACACCTTGTGGTCTTGACTATGAGGTCATGCCCCGTAAATGCCATTTCGCTGCGCCATTTTTGGGGTGTGACATAATCGGGGTGTACTTTCAAGTGTTTTGGGTTAATCAGAACGTATTGTTGGTAAATTTGGTGCAATTTGGAGTCTTTTTCGACTTTTCAAGAACATTGTAAGGAAACTTCAAAACTTTTTCAATCTTGTTCATTACATGTTCTTATGATGTCTAAAGATGTTACCAAGTGCTTATTATGTATGTTTTGTTAAATTAAAAAAGTTAGGGTTTGATATATATTTTATGGTGCTCGACTTTTTGGTAATGTTTATACAAGTTATGTTATTTCTTGCTTGTGTGGTAAATCTTGTTGCTTATGGTACTAGTTTGATGACACAAATGTGATTAGTGTTAATTACGCGAGTTTAAAACGAAATATACACTTATTTGTGTGTATACATAAATCGGCTAGCTTTTAACAAAGATAAAAATTGGGGTTTTGAAAAACATAAAATTTTGGCTCTAGTGGTGAAATGGTGAAATTAGTGCTTAATAGATTATTTTGGATAGCTTATTGAATAAGCTACAGCTTTTTGTGTTTTGACTTGTTTTGGGTCAAATGGGTCGTACGACACATATTGGGCCGCGCCCAATATGTTTCGGCCTTGGTTGACTTTTCGACCACTTTGCTTATTAATAAGTGCTTATTTGACTTATTTAAAAATCGTTACGAAAGCTATTCGGACAAAAAGGGCTTAAAGGTTTAAAACTATTTTTGGGCTATAATGGTCCAGACACAAAATGGGCCGAGCCCATGTGGTTTCGGCATTAGAAGACTTTTTTACGAAACGACTTATTTGATGTGCTAAATTGATTTTTAGAAACTTATCGATATATATAACGTATCTTAAAAAGGTTAAATTATTTTCGGGCTAAACTTAGACTTTTGGGCCCATTATGACCTTTTCGGCCCAATAGTAGGTTCGGGTGACAAAAATGAGTTTTCGAATATTTTTCGACCTTTTATAAATACTTTGACTTATTAAAACGTTATATATCGATTAAAACCGTTTTGAACTCGTTTTGACACTTTAAGCCCAATAAGACAAATAAATGGGCTTTTCAGCCCAAGGTTGTAGTTGTTGACTTTTTGTTGAATTTTGAAAGTATTTTGAGTAAATGTTGACTTTTGTATCAAAACCCATAATTAAGAAGTAAACGTAACGATAAATATAGTTATAACGATAAATATGCATTTTGGACTAGTTTTGCAAATATAGTTAACGTAAGGGATTATTTGAGGAAATTGCAACACTTGGAAAAAACGAAAAAGTTTAAATAAACGAATGAGTCATGCCCGATTTTTCTAAAATTTCGACACTTAAAATATTTTCGGATGAAAACCGACTAAAAGACGAAACGAATTATTTTATTATTAAAAATATTAATTCTTCTAAATTAATATTTTTAGACTTTATGAGACTTATAAATATATGTTATATATTTATACACTTACACTTTATTTGATTTCTCTTAATTAAATACTTATAAATTCCTTTTATAATTATCATTATATTATAAATTATTATAATATTTATAATATAATAATACCCCACTATCAATATTATCATATAAATATTTCAATACATATTTAATTAATTATAAGCACTAATTAATTAAATACATAATTATTAAATATATATATATACGATAATATATATATATATATATATATATATTACTTACGCATATATATATATATATATATATATATATATATATATATATATATATATATATATATATTACTTACGCATTTTGCGACGACAAGCACTGAGAACGGAAGTTCTCGTCACACGTATTTTCACCGCACACTTTCACCATGAGCCATCACCAAAGAGTCTTATACGATAAGCTATTTTGAAATGTACCTTACCACACATCAAGCAAGAAATACACGAGCACTTGACACATGTAAACCTTTCAACTGAGTTAAAATATTTAAAACACGAATGTTTCGCTAAGACTTACCATACTGATCTAGGTCGCGTGTCGGAGCGGTTGCACTGTGTTATTATTGACTAGCAGATTGCTATTATTATTAAGGTGAATTTATAGCCCCATTTTTATACGTATTGTTTTTACAAACCTTGGGGTAAGAAACATGCAAAACTGTTTTCATGGACCAAATTGAACTTTGATTTTTTTATACACACTGGTATGTGGATAACCTAAGTATGTTTGAATCCCTTTTGCGCCCACTATCATCAACCGTCAATTCCTGCTGGGAAGCGCGTATGATATAAATAGATCTATTGGGGGTGACTCCCCCGTTCGGTTAGCTCGACAGGTCAACGCGAACATATACCATGTCGGATTTTGCTGAGTGTCTAGGGATTAACACTCGCGGGCACCCTTTGTTTGTTATGCCAGCTTGGCATATTGTTTGTCTAGTTTCGGTTGGATGAGCTTAGTGTTAGCATACAGAATGAGTGTGATTGCTGAATTATTTGCTATGGTCCATATGTGCTTATTTACTTTAAACCTATGAACTCACCAGCGTTAGCTGACTTTTAGCATGTTTTTCTCAGGTATTTGACAATGTATTCATTGAAGGCAGGGCATGACATTGGTCATAAATTTCTAGAAATGTTTTTGGCTTATGCGTTAAACTCTGATTTGGGACAATCATGTTAAATGGGCTTTGTTTTAATTGAATTGAACTTTATGTATGACAATTCACTTTGGAAATGTAAACTATTTTAAAACGGATTTTAATCCGTTCTCTATATCTTTGTGTTGTGATTATCGATTTAGTAGCACCCAAATATGTATGCTTCCGCAAATCCTGATTTTGGGGGTGTTACAGATTGGTATCAGAGCCAGGTTATAGAGAACTAGGTGTATAAAAACCCTAAACTATAACCAATTTATGAAAACATTTCCTTATGACCGCCAGATGCATGCCTGCCTAGCTTGCCATGATTTGATCGCTATTTGCCTTATATGATTAAGTGTTATACAATGTTGTTTGAGTATTTTACTTAACATATATGATATAAGTATTTTCTATATACTTACACATGCCACACCGTATTTATCACAGACCATGTCTCTTCCTTCCGATGTTCGTGATGAGGTACTTGTTGCTGGACACACTTCCCCACTTCGACGACCGATTTTCGTGATGAGGTACTTGTTGACCCGTGATGGAGGTTGTCAGAGCAGCTGCTCAGCCTACACACACCACTCTAGCATCTACCTCACCATACCTACCCCGCTATGCCACAGCTCACCATTCATTTCCAGCTCAGCTTTACACCCTCACCCAGCATACTCAGACTACCCCATCCACCAACTGTCACACTGCTCGTATGTCGGTACATTCGGGATACCGTCTACGATTCTCAGATTTGCCAGATCCATCACCTCGGAGGAGGACCCGATCAGCTTATGAGAGTACCTTTGCTTCACCATCATCTCAGTCACCTATGTCATCTCCAGATCATTCCCCTCCCCGTCAGAGATTGTGGAGGTCTATTCAGTCTTACTCTGATGACGATGAGGATCCAGTGCAGGTTCAGGTAGAGCCCACACTAGCAGTGACAACACCCGTCGAGCACGCTCCTATTTGTGTGTGTGTTGACAGGGATAGAGGGGTACCAATGGATCTAGATCAGGTAATAATTCCACGGGATAACAAGGGCATCATGGAGGATGTACAGGGGGTATTTGAGGTAGGGCAGAGCTCCAGGGCTGCCCAGATACAGGATTTGAGTGATACCCAGTGGATTGACATTACTTGTGATACCAGCACGGGTGTGCATGCTGCTAGTCTAGAGTACACTCCATCATCTCCTTCGTTTGTGCCACCTCCATCTCCGATACCTTCTTCGCTTCCATCACCAGTGGTTTCTCCACTTCTACCAGCCTCACCAGCTGAGTACGAGGAGCCTACTGTCATGGAGCAGGTATGGATTCAGCTGGCGAACCATGCGAGTTTGCTCGATGTGCACTCAGATCAGATTGAGAGGTTAGAGCAGCCTGACCGCATTCAGAGTGTTGAGAGGCGGATTGGGACAGTTGACAGAGCTGCATGTATATTGTTTGAGGAGATGTTTGCCGACAGACATGTGATGATTGGCCTGAGAGCCAGATTAGAGGCACTGGAGAGGTCACACGGTAGGGAGCTTAGGGATTTGGACGTTAGGGCTATCGGTTTGGGCAGAGGCCAGACCAGGGTTCATGGGATGTTGAGGAGAGCTCGAGGTACTGATCGCGCTCAGTGGCAGAGGATCATGACTGCTGAGTATACGATCGGTGCTGTGATGAGAGAGAACCAGGAGCTGAGACAACATGTGGATCATTTGGAGGCTGCCATTGGAGGGATGGCTGCAGCATTCGAGCAGTTACGCCTTGAGCGTGACCGAGCTTAGATTAATTTCCAGTTGATGATGTATTCCACTAAACTGATGAGTTATCAGTTAGTGATAGACTATTAGCCTTACTTGTGATTTTGTGCACCTCTATTTTATTCAAAATATATATATAACAAGCTTGGTTTATCTATTTCGATTGTTCGTTTCCTCTGTGGTTGACTTTATTCCTGCATTCTGTCTGTGATGTTCATATACTCATGTGACACCTTCACTCTATAATCGAGATCTCATTTATCGTCATCTTCTTGTGATGCAGATAAATGGCACCCAAGCGACAGTAAACCAGAGTCACACGAGGACGAACTGCCAACACACCTGCCCCAGTAAGAGCAGTGCGAGGCAGGACCGCTGAGAATGCCACCCTGGCAAGAGCCGTGCGAGGCAGAAATTCTGAGAACGCCGCCCCAACCAAGGTCGCGGCAAACCCACCTATGGTGAACCAAGCAACGCTAGATCAGCTTGTCAATGATCGTGTGACCGTCGCACTCGCAGCCGCAAACAACTTAACCACCAACACCGGAACGTCAAGGCCAGTGACCAATAGCCGTGGCTGCACTTACTCTGAATTCCGAAAGATCATGGTTGGAGGTTTCGGAGGAAGATAGGGAGCCGTTGACCTGACTAGGTGGATTGAAAAGCTGGAAACCGTGTTTCGCATCAGTGGTTGTAACGATGACGACAGGGTTAAGTATGCATCTTTCACTTTCATGGATGCCGCTTTGACCTGGTGGAACTACATGAAATCTGCCAACATGGATGTTGATTATGCTATGCCGTGGGATGACTTCAAGGAGTTAGTGCTTAGGAAGTATTGACCACGAAATGAGGTCAAGAAGTTGGGGATAGAATTTTGGAACTTGAAGGTACAGAATAACAACAAGGTTGCTTACAAACAGAGATTCCAGGAACTGGCTTTGCTATGTCCTGAAATGGTTCAGACTGAAATGCGATTGATTGAGATGTATGTCGGAGGTTTGCCAAAGTCCATAAGAGGAGATGTGACTACCTCAAGGGCTGCAGATCTCCATGAGACCATGGATTTAGCCAACAAGTTGATGGACCAGGAATTGGAGGATGCCCCAGAAAAGAGTACTGACAACAAGAGAAAGTGGGAAGACCACTCAAAGGGTAACAACAATAACTCTCAAAACAAAAGGCATGAAGTAGCAAAGGCTTATGCAGCAGGTTCAGGTGAGAAGAGGGGGTATGATAGGAATGCACCTCTTTGCAACTGCTGTAAGCTACACCACAAAGGACAGTGCATGGTTAAGTGTCACAACTGTCAGAGAGTGGGACATTTGGCCAAGAATTACAGGTCAAGACCCCTAGCCACCGCTCAAGCAGCACCACCCAACAACCGCAGGGCGGAAGTCACTTGCTATGGATGTGGTGAGAAGGGTCATTACCGTAATGAGTGCAATAAACCCATAAATCAGGGAAACAGTGGTGGTCATGGTAACCAGGGAGCAACAGTTAACAATGGGAACCAGGGAAATGGAGGAGGAGCCCGTGAGAGAGTTTATACTGTGGGCAGAAGGGAGGCCCAGGATGACCCGAACGTGGTGACAGGTACGTTTCTTTTAAATAATCGTTATGCATCAATATTATTCGATACGGGAGCAGATAGAAGTTTTGTGTCAACTGCTTTTAGTTCCTTATTTAATATTGCTCCAACCACCTTAGACAACGTCTTTGACGTATAATTAGCTAATGGGAATTTAGAAAGAGTAGATACCATTATAAGAGGTTGCACTCTAAACTTGCTAAACCACCCATTCAACATCGATCTCATGCCAGTAGAGTTGGGTAGTTTTGACGTCATCATAGGGATGGATTGGCTATCGAAATATCATGCCATCTTCATCTGTGATGAAAAGATCGTCAGAGTACCCTACGGGAACGAGTTTCTGATAATAGAAGGAGATCGAAGCGATCGTGCACGCTCATCAAGATTGAGCATCATCTCGTGTACGAAGGTGCTGAAGTGCATCAAGAAAGGATGCCACCTCTTTCTGGCTCATGTTACTGAGAAGAAAGAGAAGGAGCCCGGAGACAAACGATTGGAAGATGTGCCAATCGTGAGGGATTTCCCGGAAGTTTTTTGAAAAGACCTACCTGGACTCCCACCGGCCAGATGGATCGAATTTCAAATCGATTTAGTGCCAGGAGCCGCGCCTGTAGCGCGAGCACCCTATCGGTTAGCACCAACGGAGTTACAAGAGTTGTCTGATCAGTTGGCTGAACTATCATGGAATGGTTTTATCAGACCGAGTTCTTCGCCTTGGGGAGCTCCAGTCCTGTTTGTTAAGAAGAAGGATGAATCCTTCAGGATGTTTATCGACTATCGGGAGCTGAATAAGCTAACCTTCAAGAATCGATACCCACTCCCGAGAATCGACGCCGATCAACTACAAGGTTCATCAATTTACTCCAAGATTGACCTGAGATCAGGCTATCATCAACTCCGAATGCGGGAAGAGGATATCCCGAAGACTGCATTCAGAACCCGATATGGCCATTATGAATTCCAAGTTATGCCATTCGGCCTAACTAACGCACCAGCCGTATTCATGGACCTCATGAATCGAGTGTGTAAGCCGTACTTGGATAAATTCGTGATCGTGTCCATTGAAGACATCCTGATATATTCTACAAATGAGAAAGAGCACGAGGAACACCTCAAGCTAATCTTAGAATTATTGAAGAAGGAGGAGATGTATGCCAAGTTTTTTAAGTGTGAATTCTGGATATCAACTGTGCAGTTTCTGGGCCACGAGATCGATAGTCAAGGCATTCGCGTGGATCCTGCAAAGATCGAGTCAATAAAGGATTGGGCGACACCCACAACACCCACCGAAATACGCCAATTCTTAGGACTTGCCGGTTATTACCGAAGGTTTATTGAAGGTTTCTCCAAGATAGCGAAGCCTTTGACTAAACTGACACAGAAGAATGTGAAATATGACTGGGGAGATAAGGAGGAAGAAGCTTTTCAACTCCTTAAGGAAAAGTTATGTAGTGCACCTATTTTGGCCTTACCTGAAGGTAGTGAAGACTTTGTTGTTTATTGCGACGCTTCACACAAAGGTTTAGGAGCCGTGTTAATGCAGAGAGAGAAGGTAATAGCATATGCTTCTCGACAACTGAAAACCCATGAGAAGAACTATACAACCCATGACCTAGAGTTAGGCTCAGTTGTGTTTGCACTTAGAATCTGGAGGCACTATCTCTATGGCACAAAGTACGTGGTGTATACCGACCACAAAAGCCTACAACACATCTTGAATCAGAAGGAGCTGAACATGAGACAGCGCCGATGGTTGGAATTGCTTAGCGACTACGATTGTGAGATCCGTTACCACCCAGGCAAAGCAAATGTAGTTGCCGATGCCCTCAGCAGAAAAGAGCGGATCAAACCTCTCAGAGTCAGATCGTTAGGAATGACGATCAGTTCACCGCTTCCAGCGAAAATTCTTGAGGCTCAGGTCGAGGCACTCAAGGAAGAGAACCGACCGCGTGAGAAGATTTACGTAATGCCAGGGAGTGAGAATGGCTTCGTAAAGAGATCCGATGGAGTTTTGTGTTATGGGGACAGAAGTTGGATCTCGCTATACGGAAGAATTCGTGATTTGATCATGCACGAATCCCACAAATCCAAATACTCCATCCATCCAGGATCCGACAAGATGTACTTGGATTTGAAGAAGCTATACTGGTGGCCAAACATGAAGGCCGATATAGCTGTGTACGTCAGTAAATGTTTAACGTGTTCGAAAGTCAAGGCTGAACACCAGAGACCATCCGGTCTACTTGTACAACCTGAAATTCCAGAATGGAAGTGGGAGCGCATCACTATGGACTTTATCACCAAACTGCCTAAGACATCGAGCGGTTACGACACGATCTGGGTAATCGTGGACCGTCTCACTAAATCTGCTCATTTTCTCCCTATAAAGGAGAACGATAGCATGGAAAAACTTGCACGACTGTACGTGAAGGAAATTGTCGCAAGGCATGGTGTGCCTATTTCTATCATCTCTGATCGAGACAGTCGCTTCACATCTAACTTTTGGAAGTCGCTCCAGGACGCATTGGGAATAGACCTCGACAAGAGTACAACTTATCATCCTCAGACTGATAGTCAGAGTGAAAGGACCATTCAGACGTTAGAGGACATGCTGAGAGCCTGCGTGATTGACTTCGGGAATGGCTGGGATAGGCATTTTCCTTTAGCCGAGTTTTTCTACAACAACAGTTACCACACCAGCATCAAGGCTGCACCATATGAAGCACTTTATGGTCTTAAGTACAGATCACCAATATGTTGGGCTGAAGTCGGCGAAAGTCAACTTACCGGAACAGACCTAGTCCACGAGACTACCGAGAAAATTGTACAGATCAAGAACCGAATGCAAGCGGCTCGTGACCGTCAAAAGAGCTATGCCGACAAGAGGCGAAAACCCTTTGAGTTCCAAGTGGGTGATAAAGTGATGTTAAAGTCTCGCCATGGAAAGGCGTGATAAGATTTGGTAAACGTGGGAAGTTGAACCCTCGTTATATTGGACCTTTTGAGATTCTTGCCAGAGTCGGGCCGGTAGCCTATCGACTCGAGTTCCCATCCGAACTCAGCGCTGTTCATGACATTTTTCATGTCAGCAACTTGAAAAAGTGCTTATCTGACGATAACGCTGCCATTCCCTTGGATGAGATTCAGCTTGATGAAAAACTAAATTTCATCGAGGAACCGATTGAAATCATGGACCGCGAAGTTAAACAACTAAAGCAGAGTCGTATCCCAATTGTGAAGGTCTGTTGGAACTCTTGCGGAGGTCCCGAGTACACTTGGGAGCGAGAGGATGAAATCAAGCGAAAGTATCCTCATCTCTTTTCGAATTCATCGAGTAGCGCGAATTGAAATCTGGGACGGATTTCCCCATTAGCTGGGGAGACTGTGACAAATGGTAATTTTCACATTTAAGTTAATAATAAATATTTATTTATTATTTTTAAGCCGAGCATTTCTATGCGTAACTGCATGTTCCTGAGCATTTCTGAATATTTTGGGAGCTGTCCCGCATACTATAGCTTACAGTCACTGCTGAAAAAGTCTATTTTTGTCAGTAAGCGTAAATTATCCTATTTCTGATAGTTACTGACAAGTTTCATATTTAACTGGGAAGCTTTCTCGTAGTTACTGAAAAGCAACCCCACACGCGAACCGACACTATAGTATATATGATAGCAGTCAAGTAAATGCATTTTTGAGCAAATAATAATATTTTATTATTATTCTGATGAAAACGTCGATAAAAACTTTATTTTGCGTGTACGTGTCCAAAAACGTCAAACCAGGACTTTACGATAACATTTAAGCTTAAACCGACACACGATACACCAACGATGCTCAAAATTGTTTTCCCTCCCCTCCTTCTTGTCATTTGCCGCCCATATCACACAAGAAGATAAGACTTTTTATCCTAATATTATCCTTAGTGCATAATGACATAAGCCTTATTTGTTTTATACCCTTAATGCTACACATACCTTAACACACATTCATTTTCACCACCAAAACCTTCCTTAGATAATTTCTTCACTTCCACCATTCGAACAAAAATAATTTTCAAGATCTACAAAAATCAAGTGAAGTTTGAACTAATCGGGGTGTACTTTCAAGTGTTTTGTGTTTATCGGAACGTATTGTGGGTAAATTTGGTGCAATTTGGAGTCTTTTTGGTTCTCCTACCTCTCGACTTTTCAAGAACATTGTAAGGAAACTTCAAAACTTTTTCAACCTTGTCATTACATGTTCTTATGATGTCTAAAGATGTTACCAAGTGCTTATTATGTATGTTTTGTTAAATTGAAAAAGCTAGGGTTTGATATATATTTTATGGTGCTCAAATTTTTGCTAGTTTTTATACAAGTTATGTTATTTCTTGCTTGTGTGGTAAATCTTGTTGCTTGTGGTACTAGTTTGATAACACAAATGTGATTAGTGTTAATTACGCGAGTTTAAAACGAAATATACACTTATTTGTGTGTATACATAAATTGGCTAGCTTTTAACAAAGATAAAAATTGGGGTTTTGAAAAACATAAAATTTTGGCTCTAGTGGTGAAATGGTGAAATTAGTGCTTAATAGATTATTTTGGATAGCTTATTGAATAAGCTACAGCTTTTTGTGTTTTGACTTGTTTTGGGTCAAATGGGTCGTACGACACATATTGGGCCGCGCCCAATATGTTTCGGCCTTGGTTGACTTTTCGACCACTTTGCTTATTAATAAGTGCTTATTTGACTTATTTAAAAATCGTTACGAAACCTATTCGGACAAAAAGGGCTTAAAGGTTTAAAACTATTTTTGGGCTTATGATGGTCTCGACACAAAATGGGCCGAGCCCATGTGGTTTCGGCATTGGAAGACTTTTTGACCAAACGACTTGTTGACTAGCAGATTGCTATTATTATTAAGGTGAGTTTATAGCCTCATTTTTATACGTATTGTTTTAACAAACCTTGGGGTGAGAAACATGCAAAACTGTTTTCATGGACTAAATTGAACTTTTTTTTTTTTTTGAAACACTGGTATGCGGATAACCTAAGTATGTTTAAATCCCTTTGCGCCTACTATCATCAACCGTCAATTCCTGCTGGAAAGTGCGCATGATATAAATAGATCTATTGGGGGTGACTCCCCCATTCGGTTGGCCCGGCAGGTCAACGCGAACGTATACCATGTCGGATTTTGCCGAGTGTCTAGGGATTAACACTCGCGGGCACCCTTTGTTTGTTATGCCAGCTTGGCATATTGTTTGTCTAGTTTCGGTTGGATGAGCTTAGTGTTAGCATACAGAATGAGTGTGATTGCTGAATTATTTGCTATGGTCCATATGTGCTTATTTACTTTAAACCTATGAACTCACCAGCATTAGCTGACTTTTAGTATGTTTTTCTTAGGTATTTGAGAATGTATTTATTGAAGGCAGGGTATGGCATTGGTCATAAATTTCAAGAAATATTTTTGGCTTATGCGTTAAACTCTGATTTGGGACAGTCATGTTAAATGGGCTTTGTTTTAATTGAATTGAATTTTATGTATGACAATTCACTTTGGAAATGTAAACTATTTTAAAACGGATTTTAATCCGTTCTCTATATCTTTGTGTTGTGATTATCGATTTAGTAGCACCCAAATATGTATGCTTCCGCAAATCCTGATTTTGGGGGTGTTACAATAAATCACCACAGAACACACAATCTCGTACACATAGTCTCACACTCACTTACGCTCTCACATCATCGTGTCACACACAAATCCGATTTCGAAGATAACCAAGGCGATAATATCAAGAGACCACCACAAAACACACAATCTCACAATCACTGTGTCACACACACCCGGATTTTGTAGATAATGAGGAGACGTATACGTGTTATCAAAGAGAAAGACATGTGACAATGTTTTTAAGACACGTATTAGGTAAGCAACAAAGAAAAACGATATCGTTTTCTGCCCAAGTTGAAAGAACACATGACACGGCGTCGTTTCCAGGCCAAGGCAATTATTAAAAAAAAAAAAAAAAAAAAAAAAAAAAAAAAAAAAAAAAAAAAAAAAAACTCTCAAACAACGTAGTTTTGAAGACCCTCTAAACGGAGTCGTTTCCCACGGTAAATGTAAAGTAGAGTAATGAGTGAAGGCCTACCATTCCAGAAGACTCAAACAACGTAGTTTTGAAGACCCTCTAAACGGGGTCGTTTCTTACCGTAAATGTAAAATAAAGTAATGAGTGAAGGCCTACCATTCCAGAAGAGAAAAGTAACCCCCAGCTATCTACGTGGGATTTGTGTAACTTTATATATTTAGCATAAGACCAAAATAATTAAACAATGCTTTTAAATCAAACATGTATTTACTTTGATGCCTATTCTAGAAACCAACACTTCATAACAAACGCACCTTTGGTGTTTCTAGCCTTAGAAAGAGAATTTGTACATCTCAAAGTTCATATCTTTCTAAATTATTTCATTTAAGGGTTTGCTAACTAATTAATGGTTTTAAAAGGCGCGTAAAGGTCTCACAAAGGCCTCGCAAAAGTGTGAGGCTTAGTCATGCCGCTATGGCACGTGTTATTCCGCCTTATACCACGTTTTTTTGTAAACTTGATACATATGGAGTATAATATAAATATATAAATATTTTCATATTTTTGTGCCGCTTTATGACACGCCTTATAAATGCAAAAGCTTCGCCTTGACGGTTAAAACATGAGGCTTGGTAATGCCGCCATGCCACGCCTTCAGGGCATTGGTTTAAATGATTAAACAAGGAAAGTTTGCGTTTATTAAATAAAAAATCACATTTTTTAAGGTAAATTTTAACTTTAATTACTGTGTATTAAATGTATTTTTCTGTTAAAAATAAATTTTGTGTTGAATTAGTACACTTAACTAATGCTCTGGAGGCACTTATCAGGCAATCTCTTCGTTTAATAACAAAAATCATTTCTTTATAATTAATTCTTTTGTGGCCACGAAAATTCACATGCGCCGACTTTGAGCTATTAAAAAAGGTAGTCGTCTTAGAATTAGTCGGCTCTAATATCGAGTCGAAAAGCCCGATATAAAAAAAAAAATAATAATAAAATAAATAAAAAAATAAAAAAATCCTTTATTTATGTTGGTAATAGTTGAATTGAAATGGATTAAACTAAACCAAAAACAAGTACAATTTTACCATGGAAGGAATTCGAACTTCACCTTAACCAGTAGTATATCGAAAATTATCATCGACATTCACAATGGTGCTCTCTTTCGCTTCATCTTGATAGAACAGACTCTCGGCTACTTTCCATAGAACATGGGTTGATTAATTTGTATTGTCGAATCACTTTTTTGGCATGTGTCCTAGGAAACACTAGTTTGGATGTGAAAGATTAAGATTAGCGAAAACGTATCTTTGTCACTCTCTCAACATAGTCAAGGAGAATGAACGAACTAAACTATATATATGCCATCATTAAAGTTACTATCTTTATCATGCCGAATAGAAAATCAGTCACCGCTTGATTATCATTATCGGATTACTATAAGCAAATCTGAAGTTACCATGTTTAATGGGTCACTTTGTAATACATATATACGGCGTAAAGTTACAGAAATATTGAGGACCACCATCCAACATGCATTGATGCATAGCTAGTCCGCCTAGTCTAGATGACTAATTATGACGGGCCTAACAATTATTCTGCCAATTAATTATCAGGTAAATAAACGAGGCTTTTTCTTTTGGGTTAACTTTAGAAAACAACCTTTTTAACTCAAATATACACCATATCAACAATGTAGATTGTTTTTCCATATACTTTCCCTTTTCACTACTGCCCAAAAACCGTCGACATTCTAACTCAATATCTCAATAGGTAAATATTAAATGTGAAGACAATAGTCTCACTGTCTCAGTAGCGATAACGAACGTTTCTTCACTTCCACTATCTCGTATTAAACGTGAAAAAATAGAAAATATTAGGTGCGTATATATCCATTTCATCTCTTGACACCCCGATGGAACCTTTCATAACCTAGCTTGAACACCATTGTCTTGTGTTTTGTGTATTTTTGTTGTGTGGGCAACATCGTAAGGTTTTCGCCTCGTCTCACTTGTCCACTCAGTTCCTTTAAAACTTCGACATCATTCTTTGTTTTTCATTAGAAGACATTGATTTCCTATCAATCAATGTGTTAACAAGTATAACTATATGAGTATAATTAATTGATACATAATCTGGCGCGGACTGAATTCAACGACTCTCCTTGGGCTGTTAGTCGTCTTCTCGAGTCCTGAGTAGACCTGTTCAACAAAGAGAACCCGTTAGGAGTGGACCCGAGGCCGTAGCCCCGGGATCCACCTCCGACGGTCAAGTTAGTATCGATGCGTAGCGCATGCAAGAGTTCTTAGGTTTAGGGTAACCTGTTATAATCTGATGAAGAAGGGGATCCATGCCATGTATTTATAGGCATGGATTAGGGTTAGGCGTAGAGTGGGCCGCTGTCACCCGGGCCTGGCCCATTGTCTGGCCCAGTCCAGACCATACGTCTACAAGCCCCCCAAGTCTAGTGTGACATAGTGCGTGGCTATGTTATGCTAGACTTAAGTTCTGTTCGTGGCCGCGTAGGCCCAACCAACTATGATGGCGTGACCATAACGCGCAACCCAAATGCGACAGTGCGCACTGGGTCTGTGGTGCAGTGCGTGATGACCATGTTGGCGCGACCTTGTAGGCTCGACCTTGATTGTGAGAGTCTCACAATAGTGAACCCGTTAGGAGTGGACCCGAGGCCGTAGCCCCGGGATCCACCTCCGACGGTCAAGTTAGTATAGGTGATATAGTGTATCGTAAGTTAGGTTTAGAATAACCTGTCGTGTATATATAGGGCATGGATTAGGGTTTAGGCGTAGAGTGGGCCGCTGTCTGCCGGGCCTGGCCCACTTGTCGTGGGTCAGTCCAGACCACACGTCTACAAGCCCCCCAAGTTTAGTATGACATAGTGCGTGGCTATGTTATGCTAGACTTAAGTCCTGTTCGTGGCCGCGTAGGCCCAACCAACTATGACGGCGTGACCATAACGCGCAGCCCAAATGCGACAGTGCGCACTGGGTCTGTGGTGCAGTGCGTGATGACCATGTTGGCGCGTCCTTGTTGGCGCGACCTGAGTAACATTGACATTGCGATTGTGATTGTCTCACAATGGTGAAGGTGGATTCCTGTATGCTGCGTCCTGGGTAAGGGCGTGCCTTTTGTACCAGTAGCGGTGCAGCATGGTGCGACAGAAGACGTGCTTCTGTGGCAGAAGTGCGCGCTGTGCGCAGTGGTGCGAACATTACATCCGTCTTTACAACCGACAGAGGACGTCTCCCCTGCGGCAAGATGGTGCGAATATTTAAATCCGTCTTTGTACAGGGCTTGCAATACCTCTTACGTACGATCTGCTTCCAAATATACCTGCGTGATGCGTACTCACACAGTGCGTATCCTGGTAGCCCCCCAAGTTTGATGGTGCTACGCGTGTAGGAGCATGAAACTTAATTATGCAAATCCGTGACCGCGACTAATTGTTTCACTCGCCCGCACAGACGCAGATGGATGTATCGTGACATGACCACGGCTTTTTGTCCATTGCGCTCATAGCGATTGACTAGCATCGTGGTTTTTGTTCGTGCGCTCATGGCGAATGTCCATTGCGAAGATGTCTGAACGTCTTGCCAAACGCGGGTAGATTTATCGTGACTGCGTTGTTTGCGTCTAAAAGATGTGCGCGAATTAATTCGCGTCTAAAAGATGAAGTAGGTCCGATCTTGTGGACTTAGTGCGCTTATGGTAAAATCGTGTTTACCAAGTTTAAAAGATTTATGTAAAATCTTTTTAATATTTAATATATTGCAAGATTTACTTGTTGTAAATCTACCATATATTAATATTATCGAATATTAATGAAATAATATAAGATATTGCGAGATTTACTTGTTGTAAATCTGTACAGTAGTATACAGCGTACTGTAAATACCCTTTTTTTAAGGAGTCAAGAGTCTTGAATCCTAAGTTGTTAAACGCGCACTTGTGCATTGGTGTGCACCCATCGTGGGATGCACATCATACTTACTCCAACGTCTTGAGAGTAAGGTGTTTAACAAGGATACGTGATCCGATGTTGATGGGTTTGCAACCCTCTTACTCAACGAGTTATTTAGTAGGTTTACTCATCCTTGTGCCAGCGTGGGTCTTAATAAGTGCATGCACGCCATGTAGGCACGCTACGTGAGCGAAGAATAACAATAATATTGATTCATAAATATTATGTAACCAATAAAGTAAAAAGTGTCGCGGAGTTAGCTAGAAACCGCGATGTTTTTCTTTAATACTTGCAAGTTTTTGAATATTTAAAATATATTGCAAGATTTACTTGTTGTAAATAAAAGAGATAAGACAAATAAACAAACATACCAGTCGTTGTTATATTCGTCTACTGCTTGCTGCTTCCCGTAGTCAACGAAACACGTTACTTGTTATTGATCACGTGGATTATCAGTCGATGCATGTATAGGAAGCAAAAGAATCAATTGATGCAATTAACATTGCATGCATGAAAACCATTAGTATACATATGTATGATAATCATTACCATGTAGGGAAAATAGGAGATCAATTCATAAATCAGCCGCATATTTAAAAAGATATGCGTTTTCCAATTTCGGTAGACCAATTCAATTATCTAAGATTTAAAAGATATTGGGATATCTTTTTATATTTAGAAAATATACCAAATAAAAAACATATTTATCGCATACTGCGATTGATAATACGATTGGTAATATTTAAAAAATATCTTATCACCAATTAGACTTTACTTAAGATATGTTATCCATATGAGCCATGATCATGAAGTAAATTAATTCAATAATAACCACGTAAGTAAGAATCAATAATACTTCTGTATGTTCCACATGTTTTGTTAACTGGATTTAAGGAACGCATATATGTCTTGCTTTTAAGGAACGCATGGATTTAAGGAACACATCTTACACATGGCAGAATAAATTCACGCATGGCAGAATTAAATCACAAGTTCTTTTAAATTCACGCATGGCAGAAAAAACAAAAAACACAAGGGTTTTAGAGTTACCGACTTTAGAAACTGATTTCTACTTTTCGGTAATATGAGAACACGAAACGTAGTTTATTCGGGGTCCCACGGATGGCGCCAATCTGTTGATACATAATCTGGCGCGGGTCGATTCAACGACTCTCTTTGGACCGTTAGTCGTCTTCTCGAGCCCTGTTAGACCTGTTCAACAAAGAGAACCCGTTAGGAGTGGACCCGAGGCCGTAGCCCCGGGATCCACCTCCGACGGTCAAGTTAGTATAGGTGATATATTGTATCGTAAGTTAGGTTTAGAATAACCTGTCGTGTATATATAGGGCATGGATTAGGGTTTAGGCGTAGAGTGGGCCGCTGTCTGCCGGGCCTGGCCCACTTGTCGTGGGTCAGTCCAGACCACAAGTATAACTATACGAGTATAATTAATTAATACGTATCATATAGGAAGCACTCATAGAAAAGAAAGTGTGTTTTACACAGATATATTTGTGTGAAATTTAGAAACTTAGTCCTTTACCACATATATGTTGATCTTGTGAAATTTTCTTTGATGATAGATGCTATCTTAGTCTGATGGTTTTGCTAACGACACGGCCATCAGCGAAATAATGCTCATGCATTATAGTGGCGTCGAATGTCAATTAACGTATAGAAGAGTTGCACTTTCTAAATGTTTTAATCCTTCATTACTTTTGTCTGTAGAAACAGTTTCGTTTGTACACATACTATATTCAACAATTTGTAACAACAGTTTTAATCAATTTGTAACAACTTGTTTGTAATAATCACTCATCATCATCAGAAACGGGAAATGAAAACAATACGCAATATGCAAATAATATTGTTGCTACTCTTTTTGAAACTGAAATGAGCAAACAAGGAGTTAAATAAATTCGAAAATACTTTTAAGCCGTTTTACCAAATGGACATGCCCACTGGTGTAGGGCGAAATGCACTTGACACCGCCTACAACGTGACACATGGCCATCTTTTTTTTTTTTTTTTTTTTTTTTTTTGGTCAACAACATATATGTAATGACATACATTATGTAAGGGAGATGATTTGCAATTTTTTTTTTCACAAATTGACATACAAATGTTTAAAACATAGTATAAATATAGTTTAGGTGGAATGTCCTAATAAAAAAAAGTGCTAATCAATTCTCATTATGTAATGACCTTAAAAATATAGAGTAGATTCCATACAGCACAACACAAAATGAACTTTTTTGCCAATATGGAGTATGGGATATACACCTCATCCATACAGAACACAAAAACTCTCACATAACAAAAATCTCCCTCTCTCTCTACTCAAACCACCCACTCCCCAATACCACTAACCCCTACACCTTTTATCTCCACCATCTCTGCAATAAAACCATTACTCAATAAAAAACTACCAAATGGAAAACTCTACAACATTACCATCCATTTGGACATCAATCAATAATTGGTGCACTCCTGCCATCCTCTTCTTCTTTCTCAACTTCATGATTGCAACCATTCTCTTCACATCCAACTTACCAAACACCAACACCAACACCAATAACCAAAACAAACAACAAAACCAAAAAACACAAACACAAAATGAACCTAATAAACTTGCCAGATCTCCATCTATCCTTAACCGACTCAGATCTTTCAACTTACATCCTTATAGATCTCAAAATGACCAACAACACCCTATACAACAAGAGGTACAAGAAGAACAAGATGCTTTGGAATTAGCTGCAACACAATATGTATTTGACCACCCTTTTCCTGAACAACAAGATCCACAACCACAACTCATACCCGTTTCACCAAAACCGGATCTTGACCCGAACCGTTTTGACCAAACTAAAAAGGTACAGCCACGATCAGAACCCGTCTTTAAGGCACAAACTCATTTCATATATGACCGACACACCATTGAAAAAATCACTACCCATTACGATTTTGGCCCAACCCATGTCGATTTTGACCCGACCCATATCGAAAACAAGCAAGAAAAACCAACCCATCTCGAAAAAACCCAAGAAAAGACGACCCGTTATGATTTTAACCCGACCCATCTCGAAAAACCCTTAGAAAAGCCGACCCATTATGATTTTGACCCGACCCATGTGGAAACTGAACCCGAGCACCCGACCCATGACGATTTTGACCCGACCCATGAAGAAGAAAATGACACTTTGCAAAGCTTAGATGAAGTATACAGTATTATAACAGGTGGGCAAGTGAACAGAACAAAGTCCGATACACAACCAGCCTCGGGCGAGGTTCCGGTGAAGCTTCCGGCGAAAATGAAAAAGTCAGCAAGTATGAAATCACCTTTTTCTCATTTTGAAGAAGAGAAGATAGTGGAGGCACGGCGGCCGGAGACTGTGAGGGAGCGGAGGACAGCGGTGAAGGCGGCGGTGGATGGTGATGACGACGTGGAAGTGGATGCAAAAGCTGATGATTTTATAAACAAGTTTAAGAATCAGTTGAAGTTGCAAAGGTTGGATTCTATTATAAGGTATAAGGATATGGTAAACAGAGCGGGTGAAAAGTGAATTTGGAATTTCGTAGGGGTGTTTTTTGTAATGTTTTGGAAAGTTAAGGGGTTTGGTTTAGAAGTTGTTTTCTTAGTTTTGTTCTGGTTTATAAATGTTGTTTTGTTCATGTCGGTGTTAGAAAATAGAAATGTCATTTTGTCTTTTCTGTTGGTGCAAATTTGCAAGGTTATCCTACCTAGGATGTTTTCGACTTTACAAGATCGTGATCGTAGGATCGGATCGGAATTATAAGATCCTATGAAAATGGATATATTTTTGTATAGGGGTTGTAGTTTTATATTTCTATTATAATATTTTATATGATAAATGAATTTAAATAGATAATAAAAGAAAAAGTTATATGTTCAAATATTATAGTAGTAGAATATTAGATATATTGCAATGTTCATTTGCACAAAGTTAATATATACGTGCATCTAATTCTTGTTTAATGTTTTTTATTATAAGTTTTTCGTGATAACATTTAGATTAATGCAAAAATATAGTGTTAATTTATTTGTACGTAATTCTATAACTTTTTTATTACAATATATAACTTTTTTATTACTCCCTCCGTCTCAATTTATTTGTCAGGAGAGAGAAAACACAAAGTTTAATAAAAGTGGGGCCACTTTAATTTTCAACCACTAAAATAGAATATTCCTCAACTAGATTATCTAGTTTTTACTAAATAAGGAAAGTGGACAATTAATTTGAGACATCCATAAAAGGAAATATGGACAATTAAATTGAGACGGAGGGAGTACAATATACGGAGTATATATTAATGCAAAAAGATAAATGGATTGTATCTGAAAATGAAATGACATAATTTATAATAAAAGCTAACACAAATTTTTTTCTTCTTCTTGATAATCAGATAAATTAAATTAGAATATTCTGATAATATTACTGAAATTTTTTAACATATAGTATGCTTTTATATGAAACATAAAATAAATTATGAACAAAAAAATAAATTATGAACAAAATTGGGTCAAGTATCTAGACTTAAAAAACAAGCTTTTCATATGTTACAAAATAAGTTATATAGCAAAAAAATAAAAAATAAAAAAATTTTAAAAAACAAAAAAAATAAAAAAATAAAAAATAGGCGATCCTACGATCCTACTTGAATTACGATATTGTTAAGATCCTGATTGTTTTTTTATGTAAGATCGTAGTATCATACGATCCTACGATCAGAATCGCGATTTTGACAAATTTCTATGACACAAGGTTTAATATTTAATGTGGGCTATGGTTTGATTCTTTATTACTTGATAAGTGGATCTTGTGGTATAAGTTTATAGGGTTAACTGAATGTGTAAGTGTTAACTTTTTTTAACAATTCTTCTTATAATCTTATTGTCGGTTTAAAAGCGAAGGGTATGCTAAACTTGCTGTCTTGCAATTCCAGTGTGGAGGTGCCAATGGAGCCGCCGTTCCCACGTTACCACACCGGAGAGGCAATGTGTCGTTTTAAATGTGACTGAAGTCACATTTGCGAATTGCACACTTCATTGAATTTTGTGACCATTTGGCCTTCAAACAGCTACTCTTTCAAATGGATTTTTATTTTATTTTAACCCACCTTTATAAAAGCTACCCATATTTAACCATTTTTTATACAAAAATCTTAATTTTTTCTACCAAAAATTATGTATTGTTCACTTTCACATACCGTAGATGAAATCAAAACTTGTGTTCAGAAACTAATTGATGGGATATCATTCATCAGGAAGCGATTATCGACTTAGCCGAGAAGTTTAGCAACACTCACGCAGCTAAAGATGATCTGAGCAAAGCATACGCGGAATGCAAAGACATTCCACAAGAAAAACTAGCTTCGATTGAGACTTTTATAGGAAAAGAGTCTTGTAAAGATTACGAGATTAAAAGCTGATTTGTATAAATTGGCGAGTAAAATACAAGATAACATCAGTGCTAAAGTTCGGTGGATGCATAAAGGAAACAAATAGGACGATTATCTATGTTTTAGTTTTTGTATTGTTTTTTTAATTTTGGTATTGTAATTGTACTTTTATATAAATGAATGAAAATTTAGTTTGTTTGATGTCGTACGTGTACAACTTCTTTTTTAAATTCGTATTACCCCAACGGATACTTTTACCCCTATGCTCATCCCTAGGACAAAAAATATTAGCTACAATTTTGTGTAGCCAACTCTCTACAATTTTGTGCTACAATTTGTGAGTTCCTGAGTCCATTTGTGTGTCATTGAGTTATTTTTATGGGTATGTGAAAAACTAGAAGGGATGTTGAATAGTTTTACCTTTTTTCTTTTTTTTTTGTTTCTTTTCTTTGATATCTTTATGTGAAATGAACTAGTGTATTCAAACAAAATGACAGTAAGTAAAATGCAAAAAGGATAGAAAACGATCAAACCACAACACGAGGGTTTATAGTGGTTCGGTCTACAAGGACTCTTTTTCCTTGCCCTACTCCACTCCCCGAGTATCCAACTCGAGAGTGTCCTTTACTAGTCAACAAGCTCCTTTATCCGACGAAGAAAACATTTACACTTCGCTTACACAATATTTCCGACACAAAGCTAGATGTCGAGTTCTTTTACAAGGGTACAACCACTCCCGTCACACTACGTATTTTGATGACTAAAATACTAACCGATCACTACAGAGGATTATGATAGTTTGGTACAAAAAATGATGTATGAATAATTACAATTCACACTATATATGCAGAGACTTGCTTTCATTTTTTTGAAGCTAGTAAGTCTTCAATGATGACTAAAATACTAACCGATCACTACAGAGGATTATGATAGTTTGGTACAAACAATGATGTATGAATAATTATAATTCACACTATATATGCAGAGACTTGCTTTTATTTTTTTGAAGCTAGTAAGTCTTCAATGATGTGATCTTCTTGTTACTTGAGAAGTTCACAAACACAATGATGAAAGAGTTAGATGATGAATATTAACAAGTTGAGATAGTATGTAAATTTATGTATATAAGTGATGAGAAAACAACTGAGTTTGGGCTGCTATTTATAGCCATAAATTTTCAGCAACCCACGGATTGGTCGGGACCAAAAAAAGGGTTCCGCCCTTGTAAATTTTTGGTTCCGCCAGTCCCTGACACATGATCTTGCAAATCTTGTTCAAATCTATCCAAAATATTTTCTAGGATCCTACTATGATTTGCTATCTCAGATGATACTAGTATAGGATGATCAAAGTAGTAATGTTATAATGCATTTACATTTTGATTAAAATGTTTAACAAAGTTAACTTGTAAAATGTATAATATAGCTAGTTAAATGATGTTAATTAGGAATTTACATGTTAGTTTATGAGTTACAAAAAGTGTTTGATTACTTAAACTAGGTTTGGTATGTAATGAACATTATTTTAGAAATATGTACCACATAGAAAGCATAGTGTACATAAAGCTTGTACATTAAAAGCGTACAACATGGTTAAAAACTTTTGTGATGTTTAAATAAAACTTGTAGCCATATTTAGAGGACTTGACAATTTTTATGCTTTGCGTAAATAAACTTTATCATTGTCATCAATAAAATTTAGCAAATATCGTAAAATATGAATAACGTTTTTTAGACGATATTTGTATTAACAATCTCCCCTTTTTGTTGAGGACAAAACATAAATTTTATTTTTAAGCAAAGATATAAAAATGTGCAAGTGATTTAAAAATATAGAATTAAACTTGTTTTTATACATATTTAAAATTCATTATGATTTTAATTTAAGTGTATAAATTGTGAGTTTAATATTTCTCCCCCTTTTTGTTTAAACAAAAAGAAGTAAAGCGAAGCGAAATGTAGAATGAGCCTGAGCTTAATTAGCTCCCCCTTGGCCAATATTCCCCCTTGTTAGGGTGCCAAGTATTTTATACATGGATTTTGAAAGCTACAAAACAAAGTTTAGTGTCAAACAAGCCAAAACTTGTTTGTGAAATAATTCACCATTCATACAATGTACAAAAAAATAAATAAATAAGAGAACATACAACCACAAGATTAATAAATCATCATATATTATGTAAAATTATATTATGAATGCTTTCATAATGAGGAGACAATAACAATGATGAACCAAGCAAATGCAAAAAGGAAAAAATAACTTAGAAATAAAATGTCCTAAAAAAAAAAAAAAAAAAAACTAGTCCTAATATAGTTGGGCTATTACAACTTCTATCGAAGTGGATATTATTGTTGTGGAGGATGGGAAAGTGCATTGAGACGTTCAAGGATGTGAGTGAGGATGAACCTCATTTCATCTTGAAGCTCATGGACAATGATTTTAGTTCTCTCACTAATCCTAGCGGTCCTTTCACATTGAGAACACCCATGACGAGGAAAGTCGGGTGGTAGAGCATGTTCGGTAGGTGGTGGTGGTGCATTTGTTGGTTGAGGGTTAGGATTTGGTGGTGGTGCCATGGTTGAGGAAAGTAGGGCGGTTTGGAGATTCATGGCCTCTTAAAGGTGGGAGTCCACCATGTTTGAGAATGCATAGAGACCATTGAGTTGTTGATTTATTTGCTCTTGTGCTTGTGGAGGATCAATCCACATTGATTCATCAATTTCCCTATAAGTAGGGAGAAAAGGTTGAGGTTTAGTCAAACCATGCTAAATGAACAATCCATTCCTCAAAAAATTTGGTGTAACGCTGTCGATACATCAACATACATTCGAAATAGAATCCCAATTAGACCCCTTTTTAGGAATGACTCATGAGTTAATACCTGAAAAATCTGAAACACGTAAATGACCAAATTGCCCCTGAAAATTTAAAATCTAAATAAAACTTATGTAAAACATCAAATAAATTCCAAACTTCTGGCAATGAACAAGACATGATACCAAATAATTTTGGCAACTACATTTAATATTTTTACAAGCCAAAAAATTACCAAAATGCCCTTTGGGCGCCGAATAGAATTTTATTACCAATATTATGATTTTAAATGTAATTAAAAGGCAATTAATATAGCAAATCAAATCAAATAATTTTCCTAACTTAAATCCCGAGATTTTGGCCCATTACCCCCCCCTAAGGCTCGGTTACTTCTCATTTATATAATTTATATATTATTCATTCCAAAAATCCAAACCGAGTAAACCCTAATCACCAAAATAATTCCTCCCTTGATCATACGAATTTCTGGAAGTGCACCATCATTTTTCCTGTGTTCTTAAGCATCTCAAGAAGTCTAGAAAAATAGCCTTACGAATTATAGAGGTCGGGTTGGCTTGTTGTCGAATTTTCTTCCTTTATTCCACTCGAAAGGTAATAATTCCAATTCAATTCATTCGATCATGGTAAAATTCATTATCCATTTTTATTGTGTTCCTCACATCATTTATACTCTGTGAAAAATCATTCCAAGGTTTATTGATCGCGTTTTTGCTCGTGGAGAATTTGGTGTCGTTTTTTATCCAAACCGAGAGATCTAAATTCGAGCGACCTGTTCTACATGTCCTAAATCTTGTATGGTATTTTTCCCACATCTCTTGCATCACATAAGGTCTAAATAAAATGATAGAATCGAACCATGCATGCAATTCGAATTATTTGAGAATTAAATCTTAAAAACGTGTTAAAACTCTAAATAATTGCGTACGAATTTTATGGGTGTGAGGCTTATTTTTCCTGAGCTCTATACGATCCATATAATCTGGGAAAAATATTGGTTCGAGTTTTAGAAGCCTAAAAATGTCGTGGTAAATTATTGTTCAAATCGGGTTTATGGAAAATAAAAGAAAAGAAAGAAAATAAAAAGAAACCCTAATGCAATCGATTAGGGATAGGGTTCATGACATGGAATCTGATCATTAATGAGTGTTTAAGGTTGTTGGTAATCATGGGGTAATGATTTGGATTGGATATTAGGGTTTTGTTTGATTTTGTGAATTACCGATTAAAAGAATAAATCATAAGGGGGTGTTTTGTAATTCTAAAAACTCAAGGGATAATTTTTGTAAGTTATTTGAACCAGGTATAATTCGTATAAAATGTTAAATGAGGGATCCATATGTAAATTTTGTATTTAAAAGGTTAAATGGGTAAATATATATATTTATTAATTCGGTTTGCAATTTAATTAAATCAAGGGACTAAAAATGTAAATACTGGAAAATTAAAGTCATTTTGAGTAAATAATAATATTAAGAGGGTTCAGTGTAATTTTGGATTTTTATGGGGGCTAATGTGTAATTGTTATGAATTTATGATATAATATATAAGTTTTATAACTATAGGGACTAAATGTGTAATTATGTGAAACTAAAGAGATAAATCGTACCATACATGAAATTAGAAGGTAGATTCTGTAAATAATTAAATCTAAGGGTTAATGGTGTAATTAAGGATATTATATGGGTTAAATTGTAAACTATGTAACTTTAAGGTTTATTTTGTAACTTTTATAAATAAAGGGTTTAAAGTGTAAAATATGGAACTTAATGGACTAAAGAGGTAATTCTGAATAAATGGGGTATTTAAATAAGCAACTTATGATATTTTCATTCTAGACCCTTAACATGATATATTTACAATTAAAACCCTAAACTATGTAAACTTGACATATTTAACCCTGAGCTTTTATAACTTGCTAAAGTCAACCCTAATTCCATAATGATACTAAATTAATGACTTAACTAAATCATAGTACTTAAATCTTACTCATTATAGAAATCTGCTAATTTTGGAAACTTACTAAATAAGGAAACTTTCTAAAAATGGAAACCTGCTAAAAATAGAAAGTTACTTAATATGGAAATGGGATCTATAGTAATCATGTCTTTACTCCTCTAGGTGTGAAGAGGGAGTGACCTGTGCTCATTATCATCTTATTTTGTGATTTCCTTTGTCAAGCAATAAGGTACAGATATTCTGCCCTTCTTTAGTAAGGTGCCTTCGTCTCATTTCTGATTTCTGATTCACTGCCATGTTCTTTGATTCTGTGAACCTTTCTGGTTTCTTTCATGATATTATGAACCTTTGACATGACCTTTTCTGTTATGAACCTTTCTGATATTAAACATTTCTGATATATGACCTTTCTGACATGGAACCTTTATGGTATGAACCTCTGATATGAACCTCTGATTATGAACTCTGATATTCTGAAATGGAAATTGACTTATGAAACTAAATTAAATACTGGATACATGATACTTGACCTTGACCCACAGTTTGATACTACGAGCCACTCACTAGGCATGAGGGTTTCATGTCCATGTCAGTCGATGCACCGATGGCATGACTCTAGGGCAGGAGAGTGATGACCTGTCCCGTCCCTCTTCTGTATTTTATTTGGTGTGTTGGGAGTTATGGCCACCAGGGGCGTATGGATGCATCCTAGATTTGTTTCTGTATTATGTTCATGTTATGATATGTTATGATATGCATGGTGACTGATGGTGTGTGCGATACACGTCTTTCACAAATCTGGGAGCTGATCATTCCATATTTTTGATTTCTGGGATTAGTGAGAGGAACATCTCTCTGCATGGCGGTATGATTATGATTTCATGTTCATGTTTCTGGGCTCGTAGAGGATTACTGTTTTCCATGCACTTTATAGACTTATGACCTTTACCTTTCATTACTGACACCCTATGACATGATACTGGACTTATCTCTGTACTGGGCTTGGTATGTTTGGGCTTGATGGGATCTTTTGATTACTTCACCATTACTCATGATACTATCCATACTTTCTGATATCTCTGTATAACCTTCATATTTCTTCTCATCTATTATTACATCATGTACGATTTCCTTCCATCTTCCCTATTTCATTATTATTGTTTGTTACCGTTATATCTGTTCACTGAGCTCGTGTAGCTCAGCCGCGTTTTCTTTCCTCGCGGCAGGTTTTAGTTGGAAGTTGGGATTGATTAGAGAGTACATTGGACATAGAAGAATTTACTAGCAGCTTGGGATTAGCTATTGATGATGGTTAGAAGAACTCATGTTAGACTTAGAAATCATTGTATTGGAATCCTGTAATTTCATATTTCCTTTGTAACCATTGAATTCTATTGTATTATTTATGTCGTATGCTGGTATCTGTTCTGATAAGCCACCGTTGTTGTGACACCTTTGCCCTTGTCGGGTTGGGGTGTTACAACTTTTTAGGAATGACTCATGAGTTATTCAAAGGTAAAAATCCATCCTTAGATCACTTCAAAGTCTTTGGAAGCAAATGCTTCATCCTTAATACAAAAGACTATCTCACAAAATTTGATCCTAAATCTACCGAGTGTATTTTCTTAGGATATTCACCAAATAGTAAAGCATACGTAATACTTAACAAATAAACTATGAAAATAGAAGAGTCTTTAAATGTTAAGTTCGATAAAATTCCTCCTCTTAAATCTCAACCTCTCGTAGATGATGATATAATAGAAAGTCAAATCATTGAAGATCAAGTTAATGAGTCTAATAACAAGGAAGATGAACTATTAAATAAAGAAATAGTTAACGTTAAAGAGTCTAAAAACCATCCTTTGGAAATAGACATTGGAAAATTAAATGAAAGAACTTTACGTTCTCAAGCTCAAAATCAAAGTAATCTTTTTTGTTTTGTGTCTTCTCTAGAACCTAAAAACGTTAACGAAGCTATTAATGACGAAAGTTGGATAATGGTTATGCAAGAAGAGTTAAATCAATTTGTAACTAATGATGTTTGGAACCTTGTTCCACCTCCTAAAAATCAAACAATAATTGGTAAAAAATGGGTTTTCAAAAATAAACTAGACGAAAATGGGATAGTATCCCGCAACATAGCTAGACTTGTTGCACAAGGATATAACCAACAAGAAGGAATAGATTTTGATGCGACCTATGCTCCCGTAGCTATATTAGAATCTATAAGAATCATTTTAGCTTATGCTTGAGCTAAAAATTTCAAGATTTATCAAATTGATGTTAAAAGTGCTTTTCTAAACGGGTTCATAAATGAAGAAGTGTACGTGTCTCAACCTCCCAGTTTTGTGGATTTTGAAAAACCAGAATATGTATACAAACTCAAGAAAGCTCTCTATGGTCTTAAGCAAGCTCCTAAAGCTTGGTATGATAGACTTAAAACCTTTCTTATAGATAATAAATATACAATGGGTCTAGTAGATAATACATTGTTTACAAAGAAAAACGAATCACATACTATCATTGTTCAAATTTTCGTAGATGATATTATATTCGGATCTACTTGTCAAGAATTGTTTGATGATTTATTTAAAATCATGCACGACGAGTTTGAAATGAGTATGATGGGAGAACTAAATTTCTTTCTCGCTCTACAAATTAAACAATTATAAGATGGTATCTTATTTAACCAATCTAAATATATTAAAGAAATGTTAAAGAAATTTGGACTAGAGGATTCTAAACCAATGAAAACACCAATGTCATCCGATACTAAACTGACCAAAGATGAAGACGGTGAATCCGTTGACGATACCAAGTATCGTGGTATGATAGGTAGTCTACTTTATCTTACGGCTAGTCGGCCGGATATTATGTTTAGTGTGTGTATGTGTGCTTGCTTTCAAGAAGTTCCTAAATCTTCACATCTTGAAGCGGTCAAGAGAATCTTAAGCTACATAAAAGGTACAACTCAATTGGGGTTATGGTATCCAAAAGGTACGGGGGTCGAAACTATTGTCTATGCAGATTCTGACCATGCAGGTGATTATGTTGATCGCAAAAGCACAAGTGGCATTTTTACTTTCATGGGATGTTGTTTAACATCATGGTTTTCCAAGAAACAAACCGCACTAGCCATTTCTACCACCGAAGCAGAATATGTGTCCGCAGGCAAAGTATGCCAACAAGCACTATGGATGAAACAAGCTCTTATCGACTACGATATTCATCTAAGCGACATTGCCATCCTCTGCGACAACAAAGGCGCCATCGACCTTAGCAAGAATCCAGTTTTGCATTCTCGCACCAAACACATAGAAATACGTCATCACTTTCTTAGAGATAATGTCCAAAAAGGAAACATCTTCATTGAGAAAGTTTCTTCCGAAGACAACATTGCAGACATTCTCACCAAGCCATTGAATCGTGAACCTTTCAACCTACTTCGATTAGGTCTCGGCCTTATGGAACAAACGTCCTAATCTCCTCTTTAACTCCTCTTTCTACAAGGTATGTATTTCTAATCTTCTCTTTTGAGTCTAGGATCTCTATTTCTTGCACGAATCTCAAACACTCAATCTAATGGGGTTTATATTTATACGTATATACTTCTCTTCGTATCAAACTTTCTACGAAATAATCTTTTCAAAAAAAAAACCAACACCCCATACTTTAAAGTTAAAATCTTCTCACGTCTAGGACACTCACGTTTTCTCTACATAGTTAATACAACGTAAAAACCTTTTCTCATTCATCATATCATATGCCTCTTGAATTCTAAAGGGAATACATAACCAATATGTATTTTCGGGTACATTCAAACATAGCAACATTGAAATTAAGGAGTCTATGGGTTATCTCACATATATACGTATGTATTTTACACCTCTATCTTTATTTTCCTTCTAGGGTCGAGATAACTGCCACTCCACATAGTTTACATATAGGCGCACACTAGTCCTAATATGTTTTCTACACAAAAACTGAAGTATGTGTGCATCAGATACCCGGATCCCTGCATTTACATAGGCCAGATCCTTTTTGGGATCGATCCGGGGGATCCGATTGCACAGAAGGCAGTTTTGCCAATCATTTGACAAATTCTACTTCAATTCTCTTCTTTTTCCTATTTTTTACTCAATATTTACTGAGCTTAAGTCTTAGTAGTTAAGGTCTTATGATTACTTGCATTCAATTCATATATAATCATTAGATTATGGATTCTTTTATGGTTTTAGCATTCAATGCAATGCATGATCTCTATCTATAAATAAGGTCCTAAGATGCTTGCTTCTCCATCATCCCTTTCATCCTATAATCTCATAAACCATGGCTTCCAAAAGACCACAATCCTCCCAAAACCGTGACGATTTAGTCAAAGAAATCAACACTCTACAAAACATTACCAACACCTTTGAACATCACATACAAGAAACCATCCAAGCTCAAAACACCAAGTTCACTCTACCAACCTCCAACATTCCTCCACCATCAAAAGAAAGAAAAACCGCACATATAAGTGTGAAACCATGTTGCTTTCTCCATCCTCTATCCAACAACTCATCACCCCCTACCGACTATCAAAAGGCACCACCTTCTTCACCAAGCCCTCCAAATGAAAACAACCTTCCTTTCTTCAGCTCATTAGAAGAACTCCTTAGGAAACCAATAACAACTCCACCACCAACTCAACTCCGTCACCCGCTCCAACCCAACCATCGAAATCTACACCTCCTCTCTTACCTAATATTAACCCCAAAGAGCTAATTTTCTCCACACCTCCTACCTCACCAAATGCTCTCTTCAATGACCTTGAAGAATTAACACCTTTACCATCCATCAAGAAAACTTGGCTAATCAACCTCCAGCAATCCCTGACATCATGAATGTTGATCTCACTATACCAACTTTTCCACCACCTCTTCCGCAATCTAATCAAACAACTTGGATGGATGAATCCTTACCACCTCTTCCACACTATCTATTTTGTGAACATTGCCAAAGCTCTAGGCAAGTAGCCATAGAAATTAGGGACGAAATGCGATTCATTCTAAACCACCTCCTTGATCGCATCAACATTATCACCCATCGAAACTTCCAACTCTAAACCATATGCAAGCATCGAACGACCAATAATATATTTTCTTATTTTTCTCTTTATTTTTTTTTTGTTATAAGAACACTTCCTTGTTCTTATGTTTACAAATGTATGTGGCTTATATACCACTACATTTTGGGTCATTTTATTACAAGGATTAGTTCTACATTCCTTGTCTCTTCTTCCCCAAACTTCTCGTCTAGCGACATGCATCTATTCCTTCTACTTCTTGATCTTGTCACTAACATTATATCTTGTAGGTTTTCAACTCCATTTTCTCACTTGACATCCTCATCAAGGGGGAGCAATCGTCAAGGGGGAGTTTGTGCATTTTGGGATCAAATTCCGCCATACTTTCTATTTGACACTCTTTTTGTTTCGACAAGAAGGGGAAGAAGAGAGTAAAACTTTAAAACCTTTTCTAAAACTTGAAACATCTAATCTTTAAATTTTATTCACCATAATATTATGTTTTGTCATCAACAAAAAATGGGACATTGTAAATTGTAACAACCCCAAAATTTGGTACAGCGGAAGCATACATGTCACTGGGGTGCCACGCAATTGGTACACAACACAAGTATAGAAAACGGATTTAACCTTTCTGGTTTACAATAAGTTTTCATTATCCAAAGCATTAAGTTTACATCATTCCAAATATACTGCGGTAATAAGGCCCATAAAATAAATACAGCGGTCCCAAATATATATATCAGAGTCGTTTATGACTGTGCCCCTTGCCAACCACCTTCCAAAGTATGCTATCGCCTTAAACTTGAGAATACATGCTATAAGTGTCAACACGAGTGTTAGGAATACGTGTGTTAGGAATTAAATGTTTAAGGCATTGGTTTTGTATTAGTTCTGCTGAAGAATAACACTAACAGTACTAATGGAGTTAGTACTGCTAGTGTAAGTTGAAGACTATTGATGATATAACTAACAGTATTAACTGCTGAGTTAGTACTGCTAGTATAGAAGATGATACTGCTAGACTGTTTGAAGACTGAAGATTAGTACTGCTCATGATGACGTGTAGAAGGATAAGTATAGAATAGATTTCATGTATATCTTATATAGTTAGAATTATAAGGATATTTTGCATGTTTAGAATATCAATACTTATCTTGTAAAGGACTCCTTGTGTTATAAAAGGAGGTCCTAGGTTAGATGTTTTGATATATATGTTTTGTTAAGCTTCAAGGTTTTGTAAACCCTAGTGATAAGCAAGATCACTCGTATTATATCTAATAATATTGAAGCGTTTGGTGATATTCATTGTTCATACAAAACTGTTCATTCATTACTATTACATTAACAAATCTTCTAAGTATCAATTAGTAGATTCCACATACTAGTTGGTATATACTCAAAGTATCCTAAACACAAGTCTAGTGTGTTTAGATCCTCTCAACGTGTAACTATTATCAAGTCTTAGTCATTATGTTATGTAATAGGTTGCTTAGTTAAGGCCTTTATGTTTGTTTTATTTAGTCCGACCCTATTAGAAGGCCCATGGGCCGTGACTTGTGTATTGTTTCTAGAAAGACTCACAAGAGTGTTGCCCTAGCACTCTTGTCCTATATATACTCTTGTAACCTCACATAGTAAGGCGTTGGTTATTTCATTAATGCTACTAAACCTTGGTCATTTCTATTCTTGAAGTAATCGACAACTATCATCTCTCTATCTCTTATTTCTCTCATATCTATACTTATGTTACAACAATTATGGTGACCTAACAAGTGGTATCAATCGCCAAAAGATCATTGAGTAGTGTGTTTAAGAGTAGTTCGTAGCTTTTCTTTAGTGTACGATTTAGTTTGTGTTCATTGTTGTGACAAAATCTCATTTCTAGCACTTCTCCTTTGCGCTTGTAAAGTGTTAAGGATTCTATATTGTTTTGGAGTTTGATTGAGAGTCAAAAGTTAAGTTCTTTTTGCTTTACAATAGTTTTTATCATCGTTTTACTTATTTACACCTTATCGAAATTGCTCAAATTTCCTTCAAAACTATAAAGCTTTAAACTTTCTTATTATTTAGGAGTTTTTTAAAGGTTATTGATCAACAGAAACTGTTTTAAAAGTTGTTTTTCATTGAAAAAATGAGTCTTTTGTAAACTGTCCTATTATCGCAATTCACTTAAGGGTTCATCGCAATTCAAAGTCAAGGGTTCATCACAATTCACTTAAGGGTTCATCGCAATTCACAACTAAGGGTTCATCGCAATTCGTCAAAAGTTCTTCTTCACAATTCACGATTTACTTAGTAAATTCTTAGCTTGCATAAGCTTGTGAAAATAATTCGACTCAGTGGAAATCTCCTATCTTGTATAAGTTAGTGAGATATTATCGGAATTGCAAATTGTTATCGCAATTGCAATACTTATCCAAATTGAAAACTTGCTTTCGAAATTTCAAATTTCATCGCAATTCATTTGAAGCTCAAGTTCCATCGCAATTCACCAAATCTATCGCAGTTGAAAAAACAATCATTGCAATTCATCAGCCAGTGAACAGTGTTTATCGCAATTGGACTATCAGTGAACAGTGCTTATCAAAATTGAAAGTGAACTGTGTTTATCGCAATTGGACTATCAGTGAATAGTGATTATCGAAATTGAAAGTGAACAGTACTTATCTAAATTCCTAATCAACCAAAACCACACTTCATCTACCACAACACACTTCTCAATTGTCTTCTAAAGATCCATTTTAACATAACACAAGTTAAAAAATCACAATCATGTCTCAACCACCTTACTTCATCTACTTTCCTCAGCAATATCCTCAGCAACAGCAGTATCCTTAACAACAACCATATCCTCAGCAACTACAACCCATGCAACCACAACCATTCTTTCCACAACAACAATTCCCTCAACAACAATCATACCTTCCACCATAATTTGCAATGCAATCATTAACTACATTTCCTCCTCCAACTAAAGAACCACATTGGTTTGCTCAAATGTGTGCGGCAATCAGTAGCCAACAATCAATTCATGAAGCTGGATCACTTAAAAGACCTCCAATGCTCACTCTTGTAAATTATGTTCAATGGGCAAGTCGATTCTTTAGGTTCATCAAACTCCGGAAACCTCATGGAAAATACCTGAAGAAGGTTATACTTGAAGGTCCTTTCCAAATGCCAACAACAACTGTTCCTGGAGATCCACAAGCTATTCCTCCAAGACCTAAAACTGTTACCACCCTTCCTGAAAATCAACTAACAGCAGAACAAATACTTCACCGTGAAGCTGATGAACTTGCAATGGAGTATATTGCTCTGGGTATACCTAATCCAATTCTCCGAAGTGTTGATGCTCAGAAAACTGTAAAGGACATGTTGGTACATATACATCTCTTGATGCAAGGCACTGAACTTAACCAAGAAGACATGGAATCCAAACTTTATCTAGAATATGAAATGTTCATGATTGATCCAGGGGAGACACTTGAGTCTTATTATCATCGATTCACTAACATCATTAATGACTTGGACAGACACAACATCATTTTGCCAAAGATTGCAATCAACACGAACTTTCTCAATTGTCTAGGTCTTGATTGGCAAAAGTATGTCACATTTGTTCGTCAAGCCAAAAATCTTCATAATGCGAAGTATGGATTGTTGTATGATTATTTGAAGCACCATCAACCCGAGGTTGACAAAGATCGAGCTATGTGTGGCATGCTTACTCTTTCAAATCCATTAGCACTTATGGCTTAATCTTATTGTGCTCCACCACCTAATCACTCTGCTTACCCTCAACAATCACCTTCAACCCAAATCATTCCATATGATTCATCACATTAATCAACTGACACTCAACTAGTTCCATACAACAACTCAGGCTCCATGTTCTACACACAAACAAATTATGAGGACGATGATGCATTCAACTCATTGAACCAAGGATTTGCTCTCATTGCTCGAGCCTTCAGTAAATTCTCAAACAAATCCAACAATCGTCTCCGTACTTCATCTAACACAAGGAATCAAGCTGTTATACAAGATGGACGGGTGGAAGTACAAAATCGTACTTATGGACGTCAGATAGGCTCTGGAGGTTACGCGGGTAATTCAGGAAATGGACAAGTTTCTAATACAGCTGGTGAAAATAGGAACAATGCAGGTGCTCCTCAAAGAAGGGTTGAAATTATTGAAACTGGAAATTCATCAAATGTGAATACGGGAATCAGGTGCTACAACTGTAATGGCAAGGGTCATCTGGCTAATGCATGTCCAAAACCAAGAACCAGAGGCAGTGCTTTTCACAAACAAGCATTACTTCTTGCACTTAAGGACGAAGCTGGTGGAAATCTCACTGACAAACAAAACAGTTTCATGGCAAATGCTTACTCAGATGATGATATGGAAAACTTGGAAGCTAATGCAGCAGTTATGTTGATGGCAAACATGCAGGAACTTCACATGAGTGACACAGGCCCAGTCTATGATACTGATGGCTTGTCTCAGGTACCCGATCCAAATACATGTCTCATACATGAACTGGTATCTGCATCTGCGTCTGACAAGCAACAATTTATTCAAGACGATTCATTGCTAACTCTTCAAGAAGATGATCAAATTAACCCTGTTGTTACATTTGATGATCCAATTGAGGACCTTAACAATGATCAACTTGAACAAATTGAAACTTCGTCTGATCCAGATCTAGAACTCATGACCTTGCTTATCACCACCCAATCCCAAGTAGAGAAATGTAATGAAATCAACTGTAAGTTAAAAGCCACAATTGCATCATTAACTGCGGATCTTGAGTGCTCTAAAACACAACTCACGAATTTTGAAACACAAGCTAAATGAGAACAAAGTTTTGAAGTTGCTTTTCAAAATGCGTAAGTCAAAGAACAAGAGTTACAACATTAACTACGTGAGTTAGTCGCTTCAAAAAATAACTTGGTTTCTCAAATGGAACGAGAAAAATTTGAATTAAAACAAAAAGTTGAACAAATCATTTCTGAACTTTCAAAAACAAAAATGGAATTGTCAACTTGTCAAGCTAGTTTTTCTGAACATAAACAAGTGTCTAGGAAACGAATTGATTCTTATCTTGATGAAATCGTAGATTTGGAAAGAAAATTAAAAGAGTTTCAAAAAGTTGTTTACAAAACTGGTGAGTCTGTAACAACAATTCAAAAGTTTACTTTAAAGCAAAATCCCCAAGGTTATGGTTCTGCTGTTGGTGACGATAAACCACGTTTTCTAAACAGAGTACTCAAAGAAAATCTGAAGTTGTATAGTGCAGAACATTTCTTTGATGATTCAATTATGCGTGTTGTTGTATATAACTGTGAGGAAGAACAGGAACAGGAAGACGAGAGTCGATAAAAAATGAGCAATTTTAAGTTTAATAAACCATTTGATTACTCAAAATTGCCTCATATTTTTGACACTTTTGTTCCTCAAAAAGAAAAAACAAAACAACCTTGGTTTATCACTCAAATTCATGAATCTACTTCTGATGTTGGTCCCGTTAAACCAGTTGCACAAATAAATGGCCCTTTACCATCCTTTGGTGAAATTCAACAGTTACCAAAACGTGGACTTGTACTTCGGTATTTTGACATGTTTATGGAAGACATCAAATTTTTGGAACAAGCAATTGAACGTAATTCTGAGATAACTGTTTCAACTTTTCAATCTGCTTACGCAAAAGAACAGAGACAAATTTTTCAAACACAATTTTTACCTCATGTCCAACATTTGCGTCTTTGTGCAGCACACTGGGAACGCGAACTACAAAATGAAGTGTCATCTATGATGAACATTTTCAATGCAACTGAAAATTATATTTCCAAACAAAAACGTCGAAACAAAATTCTTCAAAATGAAGCTGATCGACTCTTGGAAGATGTTCTCAGTTCTGACATTATCTCGGTGATCATGAATTCTATTTATGAGTCTTGTAATTATTTGCTTATTGCTGACCATAATTCTGAGGATGAAAAGTTGAGGCACGAGATTAAGACTTTAAAAGCTGAAAATATGAGAATCATTAAACAAAATGATGATGTTCAAAGTAAACTTTCAAAAGAGATTTTTCAACTAAAACATAAACTTCAATGGTGTGAGGCTAAAAGCATTGACTTTGAATTAGCCTTACAACACCAAAAAGAAAATCTGGGTTTTGAAAACAATTTGTCCTCAAAAGTTGAAAATCTTGATGATGAGAACGCAGTCTTACAATTTCAATTACTCAAATATGAAAAAGAAATTGAGAATTTATAAAATGAGTACAAAACAATTTATGACTCTTTGAAAAAGACTCGGTCTCAACTTCTGAAAGAAAACGCTGACTATAGGAAAGACCGTGAAGCCACTATTCACTTAAATAGAGAACTTGATAGGAGACTACAGGATCAGCAACACATCATCATTGAATTAAAAGAGAAACTCCAATTACAAGAAAAAGGAAAATATGTTAACACAAATGTGATTGCACCAGGAATGTACAAGCTAGACACCACATCTAGGCAGAACGTTACTAACATAAATCAGACTACTAATTTGATTCCTTCCACTTCTACAAGAATAGTCATCACTACTAGCATTAGCAGATCAAAGCGTAAGAGCAACAAATGGAAGAATAGGATCTGGCAACATAGAAGCGGGAAACTAGAAGCCCCAGAAGTAGACGATCAACTTAGGAATTTGAATAAAATGCATGTTGCTTCTGATTTAGATTCGAACTTAAAAACTTGTAATTCTAATATCGATGTAACGAATGCTCAGACTTTGAATGTTTTAACGTTAGTGCTTCTTGTGTTTTTTGTCGTAAAAGCATGTTATCTGGTGATCATACGAAATGTGTTACAAAATCTTTTTTATCTCGTAATAGGAAAGTTACAGTTGGCAATACCTTTAGGCCCACTAATGCTTCTAAGTCTGTGCTACGAAAACCGCCAGTTGTAGTTTCTCAAAATGCATTAGATACTCCCATAGTTGAGAATACAAATCCTAAGATAGTGCAATCACCTAGCGAATTCACTATTACAAAAGCACGAAATAGTTGGACATGGCAACGTTGGTTACAAAGGACACCTAGTTTTAAATGGATACCTAAAATTGTTAATGTGTGTTCTTCTAACCCAACGAAACCCACAAATTCTTTGGGTTCCACCCTTACCATTATTCCACCTTCTTCGTCTTCGTGTGATGCAGGTGATCCAAATCGTTCTATGGATTGTTTATAGCGGCTGTACCCGACACATGGCAGGCAATATCAAACTGTTAGTAAACTTTGTTACAAAGTTCATTGGCACTGTCAGATTCAGGAACGATCACTTCGCTGCTATCATGGGCTATGGAGATTATGTCAATGGCAACATCGAAATTAGTCGTATGTATTATGTCGAAGGCCTTGGTCACAATCTTTTCTCAGTCGGTCAATTCTGTGATGGGGATTTGGAAGTAGCATTTAGGGAGAAAACATGATTCGTTCGTGATTTACAAGGAAATGATCTAATATCAGGCACTCGTGGAACAAGTCTTTACACAATCTCAGTGTCTGATATAATTGCTTCTTCTCCAATATGTCTGCTCTCCAAAGCAACTTCGACAAAATCATGGTTATGACATAAACGACTTTCTCATTTGAATTTCAAAACCATGACTGAACTTGCAGGTCACAAGCTAGTCGGCGGTCTTCCAAGATTCCGTTTTTCCAAAGATCACTTATGTCCCGCATGTGAACAAGGAAAAAGCACTCGTGCACGCTTTCCCTAAAAAACAAAACCCAGTACTGATCACGTACTTCAACTACTTCACATGGATTTGTGTGGCCCAATGCGCGTGCAGACGATTAACGAAAAATGCTACATTCTGGTAATCGTTGATGACTACTCCAGATGGACTTGGGTTTATTTTCTCAGAAGTAAAGATCAAGCTCCTCCTATGATCATCACCTTTCTCAAGAAAATTCAAGTTCAGCTTCGTAATACGGTCAAAAAAGTTAGAACAGACAACGGAACTGAATTCAAGAATCAAACTTTTCGAGCTTATTTTGAAGAAATAGGAATTGAACATCAAACATCCATTACAAGAAGTCCAAAACAGAATGGGGTTGTTGAAAGACGCAACAGGACGTTAGTGGAAGCTGCAAGAACGATGTTAATTAGTGCTCAACTTCTGGATTACTTATGGGCAGAAGCTGTCTCGACTGCATGCTATACTCAAAACCATTGTATGATCAACCAACGCCACCACAAAACACCTTATGAGCTTGTCCATAATTGTAAACCGAATATAAAATACTTTCATGTATTTGGTGCTCTTTGTTATCCAAATAATGATTGTGAAGACCTTGGCAAGCTCAAAGCTAAAGCTAACATCGTTCATTGGATACTATGAAAACTCTAAAGGCTTTCACATCTGGAATCGTCGTACTAGAGAAATCGTGGAAACCATTCATGCTAATTTTGATTAACTTACGGAAATGGCTTCTGAGCAAAACAGCTTAGGACCTGCAACCAACCGTCTAAACTTTCCTGATCAATCAGCTGAACCTCTTTCGCTAAACCATCAAGAATTGGAAACCCTGTTTGCTCCGTTGTTTGATGATTCATTTGCATGTCGTGCACCAGATGTATCTAATGTTTCCGCTGCACCACCTGATAATATTCCTATACCTGATACACCTGCACCAACTACTACAACCATTGCAACAGATGCACCTCCAATTAAATCTCCGACAATAGTAGAACAAACCACTTCCAACACTGAAATGCCTTCTTCAATCCATTTGCTCTGGCTCCAACCATTTCCGATATTGCAGAGTCGTCTACACTCAACTTGGATCCGTCTAATATGCACACCTTTTATCAACATCACCCTTCAACACACAAATGGACAAGAGATCATCCCTTAGTAAATGTGATTGGTAATCCAGATAATCCAGTCATGACACGACAAAGACTTCATACGGATGGTGAAACCTGCATTTATGCTCTTACCGTCAGTCAAGCTGAACCAAAAACATTAAAGAAGCAATGACTTATGACAATTGGATTGAATCAATGCAAGAAGAACTTGATCAATTCAAACATCTTGAAGTATGGGAATTGGTAGAAAGCCCCAATGGAGTCTATGTTGTCGGACTTAAATGGATTTGGAAAAACAAACTTGATGCTGATGGAACAGTAATTCGTAACAAATCGCGTCTGGTTACCAAAGGCTTCAGCCAAGAAGAAGGAATTGATTTTGAAGAATCCTTTGCACCAGTGGCTAGACTTGAAACTGTCCGAATGTTTCTGGCGTATGCTGCCCACTAGAACATCATCGTTTATCAAATAGACGTGAAAACTGCATTTCAGAATGGTCAACTCCGTGAAGAAGTGTATGTCACTCAACCAGAGGGCTTCATCGATCCAGATCATCCTAATCATGTATACAGACTCAAGAAAGCCCTTTACGTCGTTAAACAAGCCCTGAGGGCATGATATGATAAACTGTCTGCATTCTTACTTGCTAATCACTTTACCAAAGGATCAGTTAATCCCACACTGTTTATTCAAAGACACGGGGAGGACATTTTAATTGTTCAAATTTATGTTGATGACATCATTTTTGGTTCAACACATAAAAAGTACTCAAAAGCTTTTTCAAGACTAATTAAACAAAAATTTGAAATATCCATGATGGGTGAACTAAATTTCTTCTTAGGACTTCAAGTTCATCAATCCCCCCGTTGTATTTTTCTAAACCAGTCCAAATATGCTCTTGAGATTTTAAAGAAACATGGCTTGACAAGTTGTGATAATTATAATACCCCTATGTCTGCCTCATCAGCAAAGTTGGATGCTGATTTACATGGGACACCAGTTGACCCTACAAAATACTGAAGTATTATTGGGTCTCTCATGTATCTAACAGCCAACAGACCATATATAGCATTTGACATATATCTATGCTCCCGTTATCAGTCAAACCCAACTGAAAGACACCTCTCTGAGGCTAAAAGAATCCTTCGATGCATAAAGGGAACCATTAACTTGGGGATCTGGTATCCGAAGGATTCTGTTTTTGAAAAAATAGCCTTTTCAGATGCTTACCACGCAGGTTGCTTAGATACACGCAAAAGTACTTCTGGTGGTGTTTAGTTTCTTGGAGATAAGCTTGTATCTTGGCAGTCAAAGAAGCAGGATTGCACTTCCTTGTCATCAACAAAGGCATAATATGTAGCCATGTCAGCATGTTGTGCTCAAATCATTTGAATGAGATCACAACTCATGGACTACGGCTATGTATTCAACATGATTCCGATGTACTGTAACTCCAAGGGTATCATTGCCATCTCCTGCAACACTGTTCAACATTCCAAGTCAAAGCATATTGATATGAGATATCATTTTATCAAAGAGCATGTGGAAAAAGGTACAATTGAATTATACTTTGTGGGTACAGAATACCAATTAACAGACTTATTCACCAAAGCCTTGCCTCATGCAAGATTTGTGGAATTAGTTCATCAAATTGGTATGCGATGTGTGACTCCAGAATATTTGGAAAACTTTCTCAAATATCCTTGGAAAAGTCAAATATCAAAACACTTTTGTAAATATTTTTATCAAAAACAAAATACAAAAATATAAAACTTTCAAAAACAACAAAAAGATTTTATTTTTTTTTCTTTTATTAAAAAAAGAAAAAACAAATATGCAAGTACAAAATTTCCATCAACATCTTGTTCTTTTAAACAAATTAACCATTTTTTCCAAACAAGTGTTGAGGGGGAGTATGAAATTCAATTTTTTTATATTTTCGTTTAAATTTGTACTTGCATATTTCCAAAAGGATGTTGTTTGCAAAATGTGTTGGTAAAACTATCCTCGCAATACCCTCATTGATCTCAAAATATTTTATATATTCTAAAGTCGAGGGGGAGTATTGAAAATTGTTTTCATCAATAAATTGTTGAGTGTGTCTAACCTTTTGTGAGTGGAGGACCAAAATTGAAAAATTTGGAGTTAAGGGACTAAACATGTCAAAAGTTGAAACTTAAATTTTTAACAAAATCATAAAATGACTGCAATTACTGCACTTGTCATAAGCATTTACTTCTACACCCACCAAGATCAACGAACGAAAATCATTTTAATCCGTGCTTTCAATCTCAAAACCGTAAGTTGTTTCATGATCTTCGTATAAATTTAAGAAATTGTTTTTAATATCTTAACAATCCAACGGTTCAATCGATCAAATTTTAAATTTTAAGGTTTAGGGTTTTATACGATTTAGGGGAAATCGTTTAGATGTGTTTATGGTTAATTTTTTTGGTGGGTTATGATTAATATCAAGTGTTTAGCATGTTGTGAGTGTTTAATTGTACCTAGAAACATCAATTGATGATTTTTAGAATTAGGGTTCATACAACCTAATTTGGGGATTTTGATGTTTGAGTGTTATGGTCTAATTAAACATGTGGGAAAGAGTTATTGGGTGTTTAGAAACATTAATTGAGCAACAAATTTCATCCAGAAACACGTTTGAATCAAATTTGATGTTTAGGGTTTATGAAGAACACCTCCAGGTCCAATTTTTTTGATTCATGGCTAAAAGGTGTTAAAATATAATCCATTGTGCTTAGAATCATCATAGGAACTCATTTTATCTATACACATACACATCTAATCCATTAAACTGGATTTCGACAAGAATTGAAATGGGTTTATTGAAATTGCAAAACTGTGTCTTCAATATAGATATACTGTTATTAGAATTGTCTAAATATGTTCATGGATTATGTTGTAACATGTGATTTGATCTAAATTGGACAGGAAACAAATTTCGATAAAGATTCACAAGAAAAAGTATGTCTATAGTGTTTATCGAAATTTCTTGTATAAGATATTATCGAAATTGAAAAATCCATCGCAATTGCATAACTTTGTCGCAATTGCACAAAACTTATCGAAATTGGACCAAGTTTTATCGAAATTCAAGTTTCATCGCTATTGGTCAAAGTTATCGCAATTGTTCAAAGTTCTATCGCAATTGAACAAATTTGTCGCAATTCATTAACCTTGTCGGAATTGGTCATAATTATATCGCAATTGAACAAATCTGTCGCAATTCAAATAAAATCACAAGTTGTTGCAATTGAATGAGTTTCATCGAAATCGAAAGTGTTGTAATTGAGCGATAGTTACAATTGCTCAAAAGTTCATAAAATGTTCCAAAAAACAACGTCAATTTAGCATAACACTAAGTCACAAATTTTTTTTGATTTGCAAAGTTTATAATTATGAGACATATAAAAATCAATGATACAAGGAATTGGACACATGAATGATCTCAACTTTATCAATGTGCTAACTTTCATGTATCCTGCATATTTATGTCTTTGATTGATGTTTCAGATTTTACAAATGGCTGCTCAACAATCACTTCCCATGCTCACAAAAGAAAACACTTTTCCACAAGATTATGATGTAGAAATTGGCAAGAATAACACACGTGTTGAATTTCACAAGATCAAGTGCGTAGAACCTTCATGCCAAATAGCAATTGAAGTTCTTAATCTACATAAGTATAGGAGCATGCTAGATAAGTCTTCATCCATTCCTGAGTTCTACATTCATCAAATGTGGCACACAATCAAGCTGGATATGACAGAAGACTCATTCACCTGCACACTGGACAGAAAAGAAGTCACTGTTGATGTCAATTATCTTCAAAAAGTCTTACTTCTTCCCGAAGCTCCTGCACCAAAAAAGAAGTTTCATCCTACTCCCTCAAAAGAAGTCGTTCTTAACTTCCTTTTAGAAATTGGATATGACGTACAACCAAACAAACCACTCAAATCATTTTCCAAAGTCGAGGCCAAATTCATTCCTCAACCTTGGAGAACAATTTACTACATTTTGGCTCGATCAGTTTCCAGAAGAGACAGTGGCCACGAGCATCCTCGTCTTTCTCAATTGCAAATCTTCTGGGGAATAGTGAATCAGAAACAAATTGATTACGCTCAACTTATCTGGGAAGACATAGTCTTTCAGATCCAAGGTCATTACCTCACTCCATTCACCAAAATTCCTTTTGTTAGATTCACCAAGTTACTAATCCACCATCTCTTTGATGACAATGAAGACATCCCTCGTCGTCTAGAAGATCAAGAGAAGCATCTATACGCAATGGACAAAACGGTCAATAAAATCTACATCTCGAAAGGAAGCACTCGCAAACAAGGGAAGATACTTCCTGACTCTCTTCTTACTGACAAAATCCAGAAAACACTTGCTTATATGAAGTATGATGAAGCACTCAAGGTTGGAAGGGTATGTTTCATTCACTATGACGTTGAACCCTCAGAACTCTAAACCTGAAGCAAACGCGATAGCAAAACTGGAAGCACGGAAAGCACAACAAAGCAAAAGAAACCTGCACCGCCAAGACTAAAGAAAAGATATGTGCCCACAAAAGCTGCTAAGCCCGACCCATAACTGGAAAAAGATTCTGATATTGCAAGTGAATCAGATTCTGACACCGAGTCAGATGAAGATGAAGTTGTCTACAAGGAGGATGTAGCAACCAAACTTGCTATAGAAACAAGCTTTAAGACACTTGTAACGGATGATAAAAAAGAAAGGAAAAGTTGCACAAGGAGGTAGATAAAGAACTTGGTGATGATGAGGATGATAATGTTGACATGGCCACTGCTTTAGAAGACCCTCAACCTCCTTCGGTTAATCAACCCGGCAAGGATGGGGGTGACAGCATGACAAGTCAACCTCTTTCGGTTAATCGACCCGGCAAGGGTGAAGGTTCTTCAAAGATTGTCTACTCTGATCCGGTTAATCAACCCGGTAAGGAAGGAGACACAGATATGGCCACCGAATATGACCAGCAAGAATTTCATCACACTGATGATTTTCTTATGGATGATGAAGACAATGATGACAATATGGAGTTTGTGACAGATGATGAGGTGAAAAAGGCCGCTGAAGAGATGGAGCTAGCTCAGAAAGCTAAGGAAGAGGAAGAGAAGAAACGGAAAGAGTAGGAGGATGAAGAGTTAGAAAAGGAAACTGAAAACTACATACAGACACCTCCAACATCACCTCTAATTCCTGATGACACATCTCCAGATTCTACACCAACCTCACCAAAAGACAAAACCATTAATGAAAATATCATTGATTGTTCAACTCATTCATCTCCACCACCAACACAAACAACATCAACAAGCAAATCCATCAAGAAACCCTTGAATCCATTGGTCTCTCAAGCTTCAGCAAAGGTCAAACAAGCGGTTAAACAGGCTCGAAAAAAGAAGAAGAAAAAGATGAAGGATGAGCTAGAGACTCTCACAAGCATGGTTAAGGGATTAACAGAGCAAATGATTGAACTTCAACAGACCAAACAACAGGTGGATGAGTATTTATGTAAAGATGTGGATACAACAATCATGGAATACACTGATAAGTATCTCCACACTAATCTACCAAAAGTTGTCACTAAAGATTTGAAACATCAGCTCAAACCATTGAGAGAGCAACTCAAGTCACTCATCACTCAAATTGTTAATGACATAATCACTTCTACTCCTTTGACTCTTCACACTGTTCCTAATCCAAAGGAACTAACACTTGAAGAACTTCAGATTCAGTTGTTTGATAAATTATTGGGTCTCACAACCTAGACTCCTGAAGAAATAGCACTCTCTGATGCTATCGCAGAAAATATTTCAAAGGAGTCATGCAAAGCCAATGCTGAGAAAGATAAAAGAACAAGGGACAACTAAGACCCCGACCCGAATTCACAAGTAAAGAAACAAAAGACTGTCAGTGGTTCTTTCTCTCAACACAAGGAACCAGTTATCCCGTCTGTAACCACTACAATTGCCAAATCTCCACCAAGGGCATCAGGATCCGGACCCACATCAATGGAACATCATCTCGAGTTCGCTGAAGAGGATGACTTAGAACGAGTTCACTATCGACCAGAATCTCCACCAAAACCAAAAGATAAAAACTCTAACAAAGACAAGCAGCCTAAAGACAAAAAGTCTAAGGTTGTTTCATGGCTTGAAGATGACACAACTGAAGGATACGAATGGTTTGATAAACTCTTCAGTTCTCAACCTTACATCGACGATGACTCAATGATTGAAGGTCGCACACTTGAGTTTACTCAAAAACTCAAACGTGATCAACGCATCAAGAAGATCACTAAAGGAGAACTTGGTCGAATAAAGAATGATGCTTTCAACTTGCTTAAAGATCGGTCCTCGAGTGCAGCTGAACTGGAATATCACTTGGAAAACATTGCCCGTGCAATATCAAATGATATCAGCTGGACGAATCCTGATGCCTATTTGGTTCAAAACACCTCGCAACCAAAGAAACCATATTTTACAGACTGGACAAAACCGTTGCCAATTGTTGGAACTTACGATCATCCTACCGTTCCCTACAGCTTCTTCTTCAATAACGATCTTGAACTTCTCCAACACGCCGTCAAGTGTCAACCCATGTATGCAACGTCAATAACCTTGATTCCTGCTGCAAGATACCCACAACCGGCCATCAAAGTAACAGCAACAAACCTCTTCGTCACTAACAATGTGCTGTATGATAAAGATGCGCATCTGGGAATCTACCACTGGTATGAAAAGAGACAAACCTGGTACAAAAGCAAACTTGCAGCCAAGTCACCAACACCGGTGATGAGTGATATCAGAATCATTGCCGGGGTTAGCATCGAAGCATAAAAGAAGTATGATTACACTTTTCTGCAAAAAATCAGGGTTAGAAGACAAGATCAATAGATCTACACGTTCTTAGAAGCAGACTTCCCAGATTTAAACCTCAACGACATTGAAGACATGTATCGCATAACGGTTTAAGGGAAATTGCATCATTTTTCAACCGAGCTTCTGTACGTATTCAGCACTTCACTAATTTACTACATTCGAAGAAATATCATTCAAGAACGTGTTGAAGACCTGCAGCTTGGAGTCGAGAGTTATCAACGGCAGCTTAACTTAACCGCACCACTGCTACATCTTCCAGAGATCAATCAAGAACCCCAGTATACCCTAAAGAAATACCCAACCTTTGGTTTCGTCTTCAAAAGTGATCTTACCATCAATTGCTTCATGGGATACAAGGAGATTCATAAGTTCTTCGACCACACACTAAAGAAAGTTCGAGATGGGTTAGCCATTTGATTGAAAGATCGGGAGCTGTACAAGACAACCAGTCTGACAACTCCTCAATTGCGAGAAGTTCGTCAATTCATTTTGAAGCTGGAAAAGAGGCTAACATTCAGAGATCAGATGCGGAGAGTGGAAAGCTATGTTGGAGTGATGAACTCAAATAAGTACATTTTATTACTATCATTTATCCTATTAATTTGACTTGTTTTACTATATTATGTATGAGGATTGATACTTAATCGTTTACTTTTGTAATTCTCAGGTAAAAACAAGCATTTGGTGAAACTTAGCGATTATGGACTAATAATGGAGCAAAACGTGCATAAAGTGGAAGTCTACTGACATGGACAAGATCAAGTCAATTCTGCTCCAGATGCGCCGCATCTCACTCTAGAAATGCGCCGCATCTCTATCAAGATATCACCAGATACGATCCAAGATACAAGAGGACATGCGCCGCATCTAATAAAGGGTTACGCCGCATCTTCTGGCGGTGTACGAATATTCCTGAATATTATAATCTTGGACCCCACGCGAAGTTAAGTACATGCGCCGCATCTACTTAAGTAGATGCGCCGCATCTTCCCTCAGAAAGAAACTATAAATACCCCGTAGACCAGACGAGTTAAAGAGTTCGAAACCCTAAAACCGAAGTTCGGACAGCAGAACAGGAGGACGAATTCAGTTAAGAGGCAGCACAAGACACACCCAAATCGAAGATACAAGAGCTGTAAGAAGGTGCTGCATGTATTTAATTCATTAAGTAGTTTTGTTTTATTGTGTTAGCAAACTTTAATTCATCAGGATTGGTGGCTTGTGTAATGTGACAACGAAAGATTGCACTCCCTTTAATACTTGCTTTCCCATCAATTAAAGTTTATATGTTGATGTCTTTGGTTACTACTTATTAGTGCATTGATAACCTCTGTGTTTATTAGTGGCTTGCGGGCATCCGACTGCGGGACAAGATGTGGCTCCCACGGTTGTTTCTAAATTGATCACTTAGGAATAACTTTTAGACATAAGTAATCATTAAGGGTTTACTCGCCGATGAGAATAGGACCAACGAGAAAGGGTTAATTACATACACTTCATATAAAGCTATCAATAAAACAAGTGACAATCTACTTAATCATAAGGACAACCCTCTTATTGTCTCGAGTATCTATCTGTGTACGTGTGTGCTACTTGCTGATTCGTGCCTATTTGTTTATTTTATTATTTAATTGCAAACAAAACTGTGCCAGTCTCTCAGGCTGAAACCCCCTTGCGTTAGGATATTAAAATACTGATTAGAATAACTAGATAATACGTTCCACTCTTAGTGATCGACACTCTACTTACCATTATCTTCATACTGACCGGGTACACTGCTCGTTAAGTGTGTGTGTTATTGATAAGTCGGCTAAATATAAATTTAAAACTTGAGTAGGCATTAAAACTGCTAAACCGCAACGACACATCACGCGCATCAAAGGTTCGGTTGGATAAAGAACAATACAGGGTATGGATAATATTTGGGATATAAAGTGCGAAACCTCACTACACTAAAGATTGCCCGAACAAGAATGAAAGTGAGACATTTGAAGAAGCTTATTACACCCAATTTGGACAACCGTTCCGACCTTCAGCAAGATTTAGGGAAGCTAGTCCGGGATTCTATCAAAAGAACAACTTCAATCCCGCTTATCAAGAGAGGAGGCAGACTTTAGACGATACTTTAAAGCAAATTATGGCCGATGCTGCTAAAAGACATGAAGAGAATACTGCTATGATCAAGGAAATTCGAGCTTCAACGGACACTACTACAAGAAATCAAGGAGCTTCGATCAAAGCATTGGAACAACAAATTGGTCAAATGAGCAAAGTTCTTCAAGAAAGGGGATATGGAAGTTTACCGAGCTCAACTGAAACCAACCCAAGGGATCATGTCAAGGCCATAAGCACCACTGAAGAAGTCACTCCTAATATACCTAGAAGGTCGATGAATGGTAATGATGGTGCAAGACCCGAATTTTTCTTTAACTCTTCAATCAGCTTAAGGAGACTACTAAAAGAGAAGACAAAAATTGAAGAGGAGATCAAGGCAACAATGAAAGAAGAGAGCCCTGCAACCGATTCAAATGCCTTGCCTCATAAAGAAAAAGACCCAGGAAGTTTTACTCTACCTTGTTCTATTAATAATATATCCTTCAATAATGTGTTGGCTGACTTAGGAGCTAGTGTTAGTGTTATGCCTCTTAAGACATTCGCTACCCTAGGACTAGGAAAATTAGCACCAACTAAATTACTTATTGAATTGGCTGATAAAACAGTAAAACGACCTGAAGGGATTGCTAATAATGTGCTAGTTAAGATTGAGCAGTTTATTTTTCCCGTAGACTTTATTATACTAGACATGCCCGAGGATGTTAAGATTCCTTTAATCCTCGGAAGACCTTTCTTGTCTACTGCCCATGCTAAGATTGATGTGTTTAAGAGAAAAATTTCATTAAGGGTAGGGAATAATAAACTAGTCTATAAGTGCCAAGATCCGGTTAAAAGCATAATTAGAGGTGTTTATGTGCTAGGATTAAGAGAGCGTATGGACCTCGATCTTGAAGCTAGACTTATGGGAGAAACATTGATTCAAAACAACTCAACTAATCCTAATCATGAAGACTTTGAGGAATTCATTGACCTTAATGTACCTACGGAACTTAGACGAAATATTGTTAGTGATTCTGATGATGAGTGGTATGATTGTGTAGTAATTAATAAACGTAGGAGAGTAGTTGAGAAAACGAATTTGAACAATGATGTGTTTATTGAACTACCACCCCACCTTGCTTATCTGTGCCTATATGATAATAAGAATTTCCCGTCTATCATTTTGTCATCTCTGCCCGTAAGGGACAGGACTTTGTTTATACAGATATTGAAGAAGAACGGCGTGGAAATTAAGAACGAGCAAGGAGTGTTCAATATTACTAAATTGGCGATGAAGGAGCGTGATGTTTCCGACTCCTTCAATGATCGATACTAAAGAGCTGAACGTGAGTCTAACTTGAAGACTCTGGAATAAAGACAAGTGCTTACCGGGAGACAACCCGGATTTATCTTTTATTATTCTGTTTTCTGTGTCGAGTCAGTCCAGGCCGCACGAAGATACGGCGCATCTCAGTCCTGAGATGCGACGCATCTTCTGCAATGGTCATATCTTATTTTATTTTTTTCTGCATTTTTATTTTTCGACTTTAAAACTTTTTATCAGTTTATTTTAATGCGGCGCATCCCTGGTTAAGGATGCGGCGCATCTTTATTCTGATCCGTATTTATTCCAGGCTCGATACGGCGTATCTTCTTCAATAAGATACGGCGCATCGACTGACCTGATGATTTTCAGTTTTAATTTTTAAGTTTTATTTTTATCTAACTACTAATGTGTTATGCAAGTTGAACCTTTCTTATCTTAGGTGTGTTTTAAAGTGTTGGTGGTATTATAGTTTCCTGGATTTCCTGTGGATACATCAAGTATGAAGCTTTAACGTTCTAATCCACAAGAAAGATGATTTTTGCTAATGGAGGATCATACCGAGCAAATCTCAGGGGAGTTTTTCTTGTTCTAATTCTTTTATTTTCCAGTTTTTAACCTTTTATACAAACAACGAGGACGTTGTTTAACTTAAGTGGGGGGATAGGAGAATTAGAACACTTAACACTTACTTGTCCTACTTTTTCAAAAATTATGCTTAAAATGTGCTTAATATATCAAACTTAAAAATTTTTTAGCATGTTTTTGTTTAAGATCTAAGTTACATAACTGCACACATGACGTTATTTTCAAAAATTGTGATTTTTCCAAAATTCACAAATCTATGAGTGTGCCGGTGACTTGTAAACTTTAGAACTTGGCTTGTATACTATTCGAGACCACCATAATGAGTATTATTTATATAATTGGAATGACTTGTCTAACTTGGTAAAATTCTAGGATTACACCAAATAGCCTTTATATGTTATGTGTTATTAGCTAACTACACTGGTTAGTTAACCCCCGTATAAAACCCTTTTGTTACTCTCATTTTTAGAGTAAGATACCCCTAGAAAAACCCTCAGAGCCATTCCTTTCGTTTCTTACACCTATGTTTAAAATGTTTCGTTACACCCTTACACCTTAGCCTACCCTGTAGATTAGAATCCGTGGTTGGTTAATTGCTATAGGCAAAGTGTGTTTCCTTACATTACCTGTGTTCGCGTGCGTAATTCATTATCTATGGTTAGGTCGGGAAATTGCACAATGCAAATTGGAGTGAAAGTAAATATTGTATATTTTTGAGTTTATTTTTCGTGTGTTTACTACTTTCACTATTACCGTTATTTCTGAAAGTATGAAAAGTATGAAAAAAAAAAAAATTATCCGGAAAGAAAGTTGTAGTGATGTGGTGAAATTTTACACATCTATGTTTATGTTTCAAGTAAAAAAAAAAAAAAAAAAAAAAAAAAAAAAAAAAAAAAAAAATCGAAAAAATGAGAAAAGAAAAAGAAAGAAAAAAGAGTTGGATGTTTATTTTAAGCCAACGATGTAGAGTTATGTAAGTGGTCGATATCACCACTATTTGTTATATTATATATATGGATTGAATGGGAATTGGCAGTTATGGGAATGCCGATTAAGGTTTATTCTTTGATTAAGATTTTGTTGAGTATAATTCGTGTCTACCTAAAGCGTGTGTTTCAAGTGTTAAAGCGTGAGTTATTCAATGATATGAGTCTTATTCATGGGATGGTTGGGATAGTGATTAACCACACTTAGGATTTTAATCTATTTGTTTTGTTTTGTTTATTTTTATTTTTACACCAATTTATATCCCAAATATTATCCATACCCTGTATTGTTCTTTATCCAACCGAACCTTTGATTTATTGAGATTAGGGATTTGAGCAATCTTAAGTATCGTGGTCGTGGATTCGGCTATGTATTTATGATTTTGTCGCCCTTTTTGATATATTATTATTGGTGAAGTTTGGACCTATCTTTAGCCTATTCGAGTTAAGGATTTGAGCAATTGCAAGTATCGTGTTCGTGGATTCGATCATGTATTTGTGATTTTGTCGCCTTTTCTGGAATTTGAGATCGATAGTGTAAAAAAGAATAATTAACCCTTTAGCCTAAAAACCCTTTTTACCGCTTTAGACTTGTTATTCCTTAGCTTTAGTGGTGGAGATGTGTATACTTGCCAAGCTTATGATAGAATATTCGTCGCGACTGGACAGTTAAACGATTAGATTTGCTTTTATCGACTTATTTTATTTTACTTCTAATTCGTTAAGTGTTTAGTTGTGTGATTATGAAATAAACGAATACATGCTTAAATATAAAAATAAATCCTAACATCTTTTAGGATACATTTTCATAAATGAAATTCTAAGGTTTACTTGGGGACAAGTAAAGTTCAAGTGGGGGGATATTTGATGAACTCAAATAAGTACATTTTATTACTATCATTTATCCTATTAATTTGACTTGTTTTACTATATTATGTATGAGGATTGATACTTAATCGTTTACTTTTGTAATTCTCAGGTAAAAACAAGCATTTGGTGAAACTTAGCGATTATGGACTAATAATGGAGCAAAACGTGCATAAAGTGGAAGTCTACTGACATGGACAAGATCAAGTCAATTCTGCTCCAGATGCGCCGCATCTCACTCTAGAAATGCGCCGCATCTCTATCAAGATATCACCAGATACGATCCAAGATACAAGAGGACATGCGCCGCATCTAATAAAGGGTTACGCCGCATCTTCTGGCGGTGTACGAATATTCCTGAATATTATAATCTTGGACCCCACGCGAAGTTAAGTACATGCGCCGCATCTACTTAAGTAGATGCGCCGCATCTTCCCTCAGAAAGAAACTATAAATACCCCGTAGACCAGACGAGTTAAAGAGTTCGAAACCCTAAAACCGAAGTTCGGACAGCAGAACAGGAGGACGAATTCAGTCAAGAGGCAGCACAAGACACACCCAAATCGAAGATACAAGAGCTGTAAGAAGGTGCTGCATGTATTTAATTCATTAAGTAGTTTTGTTTTATTGTGTTAGCAAACTTTAATTCATCAGGATTGGTGGCTTGTGTAATGTGACAACGAAAGATTGCACTCCCTTTAATACTTGCTTTCCCATCAATTAAAGTTTATATGTTGATGTCTTTGGTTACTACTTATTAGTGCATTGATAACCTCTGTGTTTATTAGTGGCTTGCGGGCATCCGACTGCGGGACAAGATGTGGCTCCCACGGTTGTTTCTAAATTGATCACTTAGGAATAACTTTTAGACATAAGTAATCATTAAGGGTTTACTCGCCGATGAGAATAGGACCAACGAGAAAGGGTTAATTACATACACTTCATATAAAGCTATCAATAAAACAAGTGACAATCTACTTAATCATAAGGACAGCCCTCTTATTGTCTCGAGTATCTATCTGTGTACGTGTGTGCTACTTGCTGATTCGTGCCTATTTGTTTATTTTATTATTTAATTGCAAACAAAACTGTGCCAGTCTCTCAGGCTGAAACCCCCTTGCGTTAGGATATTAAAATACTGATTAGAATAACTAGATAATACGTTCCACTCTTAGTGATCGACACTCTACTTACCATTATCTTCATACTGACCGGGTACACTGCTCGTTAAGTGTGTGTGTTATTGATAAGTCGGCTAAATATAAATTTAAAACTTGAGTAGGCATTAAAACTGCTAAACCGCAACGACACATCACGCGCATCATGGAGGCAGACCATCCTTTCCAATCAGAAACTTTCAACGACCAGATCCAGTATTCTCGACTTTCAGAAACGTTGATTGATGAATAAACTGGGTATATGTTTCTTGATATTTTTGATACTTTTTTGCTTGTAAAACATTATCGCTTGTGCACACATAACAGTGCACAGCCCGTTCTTTGTAAAAAAAGGACCCTGAGGTACGCTTTAGTGCCTCAATCCTAATACAAGGAGCGAAAGCTTCTTACTTTTGAGTAGAATTAATCAAATTTCTTAAAGTTTTACATAATTCTGCTCAAAAGAAAAAGTATTCCCTCTCGTAATCAAAACCTCAAAAAGTTACATCACTTATTGAGGGGGAGTATGTAAAACAATCTTTGTTCAATACTATAAGTTCTTGTTCGTTTCTTTCCACAAACCTCAAAAAGCATATTTTAATCAAAATGTTCTTCAAAAACAACATAGATATGCTATTTTTGAGGGGGAGAAAAAACAAAAGTGATTAAAATATGGTAACAAATGTGGAATCTCATATGAGCTCGACTCAGATTTAACCAACGAATTGACGAAACTAAACTGTCAGTAATCGAAAGAACTTGTCTAAGTAGATTGTACCGTTTTGAGAGATTCTCCTTAAATATGACCAAACATGTGTAAACATTCTTTAAAATTCATAAGCACATGTGAAGGGGGAGTATTTCTGAAAATGGAAAACTCTCAAAGTGTTAACAAATATGTTTTATAATCATAAACACTTTGAGAGATTTTACAAAAGGTTTTACGGCATGTGATCAATAAATCTAGAATAATCATGGAGTAATAAGGTGATTAATATTAGGTTTATGTCCTATGATCCGCCAGAGCCGGAGGGATCTACCCAAGGACAACACCAATAGTTTAGAACTAGAAGTCCTTAGGTATATTGAAAAAAAGGGGAGAAAAGAAATGAAAGGAGAAAGAAGGGGTTGAAGAACTAAAAAGAAAAGTTAATGAAAAGGTGAAAAGAAATAGCCCTCCAAATGTTCAACCTTAGGGCAGAAACCGGGTTCAATTCATATGCTACTGGTTGTCACCATGGTGATGCCGGTATTGAAGACAAGACATCATGGACCCAGTGACGCACTGCACTTAACCTTCTAGCCACTCAAGTATCTCTCAAAAGGTACTTGTTTCATTTCTCACAGAGAACCTCGCATAATCTATCGACCTCTCATTTCGAGATATGTTGATATTGAAAAGGAGGCACTCTGCTCCATGCCTCCGACTACTAAAATCAAAACGCACTAATCGAGTCTAGAGCCTCGAGATTCATCAAAAGATCTCTTAGGAACACTTAAATATTTTTACACTTGCTGTTCAACAATAAGAACACAAGTTGTAAATATTTGAGTCCTACACAGATCTTAGCAATCTGCCAGAACATTTATGAGAGGATTTAATGACCGGATCTTAACACACTCCTTGTGTTAGATAGATACTTTGAATAATGTTAACTAGCATGCGGAATTTACTAGCAAACACTTAGAAGATTTTGTATGTATGTATGAAACAGTAACTATGAATGAAACAAGTTACTTCAACGATTCAATATTATTAATTTAATAATACGAGTGATCTTCTATCACTAGGGTTTACAACCTTGAATCTTTAACAAAATGATACGTCTAGATACACACATAAACTTTAACCTAGGCAATCCTTTTAAAGACCAAGGATTCCTGTACAAGATAACTATAATCTATACCAATAGGATATACACAAAATCCTTTCTATAATTATCTACTACACGTTTACAAAAATCATAAGCAGTACTAACTTTCTAATGCAACCGTACTAACTGACTTTGTACTGTCGGTGTTGTCTTCAATCTCTTCAGTAGTACCAACTTACATACTAGCAGTTCCAACTATTAACCTTAATTCCTAACATTTAATAATGTAATTCTCAGTGATTGAATGGAAATCCTTGCCAAGGTCAATATCATACAGCCCTGACAGCAGGTCAATTCAGTAATCCCTTGTGGATTACGCTTAGTGTTCGCGGTGGTTTCAAACGGTCTACAGTCGTGGAGTGATACTTCTGTATACTTCAGCGGCTCATCCTGAATCGTTGATATACTACGGTATATCTGTGTAAGCCCTTTTGGGGGTATCCGATTCAGGAACAGCTTTTGTAAGGATTAGAGAGAGTTTTCACACTATGCTGTTAATTATCTCGAAGTTCGAACTTGTAAGTGCTGGAAACTTTATTGCTAACTGTTTTCATGCAGGTACTCATGGAGACCCGGGGTTCCAGCTAGCTGTGACCATAATTACCACCATTATCATCAACAGCATTCCATTTCCACATGCTCATACCAACATCAGAATGTCATTCAACGTTCAAAGACACTTCTCATCAAAGATCGAAGCAAAAGTTCATAAGTCAAAGATCAAAGCTAAAGAATGAGAATCACTTGAAGTACAAAGATTAAAGACAAAAGAAGTATGAGCATGATGGAAAAGACGTAAAGACACCAGAGACAAAGACGTTGATGAAAGGCAGATCACAACATTATCACATCACACAGAACAAGGACAAAGAACAAAGATACAAAAGACGTCGAAGCCAATGAAGACATAAAGCAACCTTTGATGACCAACCCTTAGGGGGAGATTGTTAGGAATACGTGTAACTATTATCAAGTCTTTGTCATTATGTTATGTAATAGGTTGCTTAGTTAAGGCCTTTATGTTTGTTTTATTTAGTCCGACCATATTAGAAGGCCCATGGGCCTTGACTTACGTATTGTTTCTAGAAAGACTCACAAGAGTGTTTCCCTAGCTCTCTTGTCCTATATATACTCTTGTAACCTCACATAGATTGGCACAACCTAATATGTATACGGTTATCTAAAAATACGTCTCCTAATAATTAAGTCTACAAGAGACAGCATGTCGTAGTTTTTGTGGATTATTCATATCGTTACTTGTGATGCTTGTAAAAAGTTTTGCAACCTTACAACAGGTTTTACCTCTCGAGGGATCTCAAGAGGTATACAACCCCACCAGGCAGTGTACCTGACCGATGTAGTATAGTGTAGTGGTAAGTACGGGGGATTGATCGTTCTCCACAGGGAATAGTGTCGTTAGGATTGAAAAACTACTCTAATAGGTCTAAGGGTGAGAGAAGATTCTTTTTGTATTTTTATATTTTATGAAAGCAAGTAAAATCTCGGGTTTGAAGGAGTGGGCGGAATTAGTTGCTAGTCAACTGATGCGCGTGATGTGTCGTTGCGGTTTAGCAGTTTTAATGCCTAATCAAGTTTTAAATTTATATTTAGCCGACTTATCAATAACACACACACTTAACGAGCAGTGTACCCGGTCAGTATGAAGATAATGGTAAGTAGAGTGTCGATCACTAAGAGTGGAACGTATTATCTCGTTATTCTAATCAGTATTTTAATATCCTAACGCAAGGGGGTTTTCAGCCTGAGAGACTGGCACGATTTGTTTGCAATTAAATAATAAAATAAACCAATAGGCACGAATCAGCAAGTAGCACACACGTACACAGATAGATACTTGAGACAATAAGAGGGCTGTCCTTATAATTAAGTAGATTGTCACTTGTTTTATTGATAGCTTTATATGAAGTGTATGTAGTTAACCCTTTCTCGTTGGTCCTAATCTTATCGGCGAGTAAACCCTTAATGATTACTTATGTCTAAAAGTTATTCCTAAGTGATCAATTTAGTAATAACCGTGGGAGCCACATTATGTCCCGCAGTCAAATGCCCGCAAGCCACTAATAAACACAGAGGTTATCAATGCACTAATAAGTAGTAACCAAAGACATCAACATATAAACTTTAATTGATGGGAAAGCAAGTATTAAAGGGATGCAATCTTTCGTTGTCACATTACACAAGCCACCAATCCTGATGAATTAAAGTTTGCTAACACAATAAAACAAAACTACTTAATGAATTAAACACATGCAGCACCTTCTTACAGCTCTTGTATCTTTGATTTGGGTGTGTCTTGTGCTGCCTCCTTGACTGAATTCGTCCTTGGTTTCTCCTGTTCGGTCTTAGGTTATATTATTCGGAACTCTTTAATTCGTCTGGTCTACGGGGTATTTATAGTTTCTGTCTGAGGGAAGATGCGGCGCATCTACTAAGTAGATGCGGCGCATGTACTTAACTTCGCGTGGGGTCCAAGATTATAATATTCAGGAATATTCGTACACCGCCAGAAGATGCGGCGTAACTCCATGATTAGATGCGGCGCATGTCCTCTTGTATCTTGGATCGTATCTGGTGATATCTTGATAGAGATGCGGCGCATGTCATGAGTGAGATGCGGCGCATCTGGAGCAGATTAGTCTTGATCTTCTTCATTTCAGTAGACTCTTAACTTTATGCATGTTTTGCTCCATAATCAGTCCAGAATCGCTAAGTTTCACCAAATGCTTGTTTTTACCTGAGAATTACAAAAGTAAACGATTAAGTATCAATCCTCATACATAATATAGTAAAACAAGTCAAATTAATAGGATAAATGATAGTAATAAAATGTACTTATTTGAGTTCATCAAATATCCCCCCACTTGAACTTTACTTGTCCCCAAGTAAACCTTAGAATTTCTTTTATGAAAATGTATCCTAAAAGATGTTAGGATTTATTTTTATATTTAAGCATGTATTCGTTTATTTCATAATCACACAACTAAACACTTAACGAATTTAGAAGTAAAATAAAATAAGTCGATAAAAGCAAATCTAATCGTTTAACTGTCCAGTCGCGACGAATATTCTATCATAAGCTTGGCAAGTATACACATCTCCTCCACTAAAGCTAAGGAATAACAAGTCTAAAGCGGTAAAAAGGTTTTTAGGCTTAAGGGTTAATTATTCTTTTTCACTATCGATCTCAAATTCCAGAAAAGGCGACAAAATCACAAATACATGATCGAATCCACGAACACGATACTTGCAATTGCTCAAATCCTTAACTCGAATAGGCTAAAGATAGGTCCAAACTTCGCCAATAATAATATATCAAAAAGGGCGACAAAATCATAAATACATAGCCGAATCCACGACTACGATACTTAAGATTGCTCAAATCCCTAATCTCAATAAATCAAAGGTTTGGTTGGATAAAGAATAATGAAGGGCATGGATAACATTTGGGATATAAATTGGTGTAAAAATAAAAATAAACAAAACAAATAAATTAAAATCCTAAGTGTGGTTAATCACTATCCCAACCATCCCATGAATAAGACTCATATCATCGAATAACTCACGCTTTAACACTTGAAACACACGCTTTAGGTAGACACGAATTATACTCAACAAGATCTTAATCAAAGAATAAACCTTAATTGGCGTTCCCGTAACTGCCAATTCCCATTCAATCCATAGATATAGTACAACAAATAGTGGTGATATCGACCACTTACATAACTTTACATCGTTGGTTAAAACTAACTTCCAACTCTCCCTTTTTTCTTTTTCTTTTCTTATTTTTTTTTCGATTTTTTTTTTTTTTTTTTTTTTTTTTTTTTTTTTTTTCGATTTTTTTTAAACTTGAAACATAAAGATAGATGTGTAAAATTTCACCACATCACTATAACTTTCTTTCCGGATAATTTTTTTTTTCATACTTTTCATACTTTCAGAAATAACGGTAATAGCGAAAGTAGTAAACACACGAAAAATAAACTCAAAGATATACAATATTTACTTTCACTCCAATTGCGTTGTGCAATTTCCCGACCTAACCATAGATAATGAATTACGCACGCGAACACAGGTAATGTAAGGAAACACACTTTGCCAAAAGCAATCAACCAACCACGGATTTTAATCTACAGGGTAGGCTAAGGTGTAAGGGTGTAACGAAACATTATAACAAAGGTGTAAGAAACGAAAGGAATGGCTCTGAGTGTTTTTCTAGGGGTGTCTTACTCTAAAAATGAGAGTAACAAAAGGTTTATACGGGGATTAACTAACCAGTGTAGTTAGCTAATAACACATAACATATAATAGGCTTTTTGGGTGTAATCCTAGAATTTTACCAATTTAGACTAGTCATTCCAATTATATAAAATAATACTTATTATGGTGGTCTCGAATAGTATACAAGCCAAGTTCTAAAGTTTACAAGTCACCGGCACACTCATAGATTTGTGAATTTTGAAAAGTCACAATTTTTGAAAATAATGTTATGTGTGCGGCTATGTAATTTAGACTTTAAACAAAAATATGCTAAAAAAAAATTTTAAATTTGATATATTAAGCGCATTTTAAGCATAATTTTGAAAAATAAGGACAAGTAAACGTTCTAATTCTCCATCCCCCCACTTAAGATAAACAACGCCCTCGTTGTTTAATTTGAAATTAAAAACAGGAAATAGAAAGAATTAGAACGGAAAACTCCCCTGAGATTTGCTCGGTATGATCCTCCATGTAAGAATGCGAGCATATAAGATGTGGGAGTTCATCAACATCTTCAATCGTCCAGACCTGTAAAAATATAGAGACCACAGAAAAATAGACTCGAGAACATCTCGTTAATCATTGGTTAGAAAAATAAAAATACTAAAAATTACAGGTCAGAGTGTCGATGCGCCGTATCCATGGAATATTGGATACGCCGCATCAACAACCTGTAGGAAATATTAAACTGCAAATCATCAGGTCAGTCGATACGCCGTATCTTATAGAAAAAGATACGCCGTATTGAGCCTGGAATAAATACGAATCAGAATAAAAGATGCGTCGCATCCTTAACCAGGGATGCGCCGCATTAGATAAACTGACAGAAAGTTTTAAAGTCAAAAATAAAAAATGCAGAAAATTAAATAAGATATGACCAGTGCATGTGATGCGTCGCATCTTATGATGGAAATGCGCCGCATCTTCTGCAGGTCTGACTGACTCGACACAGAAAAGAAAATTAAAAGATAAATCCGGGTTGTCTCCCGGTCAGCACTTGTCTTTATTCCAGAGTCTTCAAGTTAGACTCACGTTCAGCTCCTTAATACCGATCACATTTGAAAGGTTGACTTTCCGCCTCTAGTTGTAATCCCTTTCAAATCGTGTTTTACCAAAAGAACTTTGTTAAGCACCGTTGACAATTGGTGCACTCAATTACCAATCCATTAATCATGTTTTGTTGTTCCTTTAGCAAGATATCCGTTCATTGACATATCTTCCATAGCAAAACCTGTTATCATAGGTAAAATCGTCAGTAGCATCTGTTCGCTAGAAGATTAATGAATTTAGAAACGAATATAAAGAATAAAAATGGCTGATATCTGCGGACGATGCGCCGTATCCAAAAAGTTGGATACGCCGTATCTTAATACGTTAAAATTTAATCAGACTTTATTCAGAAAATAGATACGCCGCTTTAGAATTTTGAATGCGCCGTATCGAATTAATTAATCAAAAATCAGCTTATCTAATTAAAATTAAATGCGTCGTATTAACGAAAGTTAATGCGCCGTATTTTCGTTACGTTTAAAAATAAAAGATTTTTGATTCAGTAAGATGCGCCGTATCGACAGAGATCGATACGCCGTATCCGTTTAATAATTCGCAAACTGTTTTTAATTAAAATAATAGATACGCCGTATCTACTAAAGCAGATGCGTCGTATGGCGTTAACGTTCAGAAAATTTTTTTTTTATCAAAAACAGATACGCCGTATCTGCAAAAGCAGATGCGTCGTATTACTTTATCGCTTAGAAAAATTTCTTATTAAAAACAGATACGCCGTATCTTGGGGAAAAGATGCGTCGTATCGAATTAATTAAACGCGTTGTATTTTAAAAAAAATTAAACGCAATACGCCGTATCTGAGAGATCAGATGCGCCGTATCGTTTGATTTAGCACAGTACAACGATAGCAGAACAGAAAAAATACAAAAAATAAAAACAAAAAATAAAAACACACGACGAAAATAAAACACACAAAAATAAAAGAAAACAATTAACACACAATACAACAAATATGCAAAATAGTACAATGATGCAGTTAATCTAATAAAAAGAAAAACCTAATTAAAATACTAATCAAATTAACAGATAATAACAATTCACTCCCCGGCAACGGCGCCAAAAAACTTGATGGGCGTGCGTTGGAGTAAAGTTTTGGCAGTTTTAATGCCTACTCAAGTTTTAAATTTATATTTAGCCGACTTATCAATAACACACACACTTAACGAGCAGTGTACCCGGTCAGTATGAAGATAATGGTAAGTAGAGTGTCGATCACTAAGAGTGGAACGTATTATCTCGTTATTCTAATCAGTATTTTAATATCCTAACGCAAGGGGGTTTTCAGCCTGAGAGACTGGCACGATTTGTTTGCAATTAAATAATAAAATAAACCAATAGGCACGAATCAGCAAGTAGCACACACGTACACAGATAGATACTTGAGACAATAAGAGGGCTGTCTTTATAATTAAGTAGATTGTCACTTGTTTTATTGATAGCTTTATATGAAGTGTATGTAGTTAACCCTTTCTCGTTGGTCCTAATCTTATCGGCGAGTAAACCCTTAATGATTACTTATGTCTAAAAGTTATTCCTAAGTGATCAATTTAGTAATAACCGTGGGAGCCACATTATGTCCCGCAGTCAAATGCCCGCAAGCCACTAATAAACACAGAGGTTATCAATGCACTAATAAGTAGTAACCAAAGACATCAACATATAAACTTTAATTGATGGGAAAGCAAGTATTAAAGGGAGTGCAATCTTTCGTTGTCACATTACACAAGCCACCAATCCTGATGAATTAAAGTTTGCTAACACAATAAAACAAAACTACTTAATGAATTAAACACATGCAGCACCTTCTTACAGCTCTTGTATCTTTGATTTGGGTGTGTCTTGTGCTGCCTCCTTGACTGAATTCGTCCTTGGTTTCTCCTGTTCGGTCTTAGGTTATATTATTCGGAACTCTTTAATTCGTCTGGTCTACGGGGTATTTATAGTTTCTGTCTGAGGGAAGATGCGGCGCATCTACTAAGTAGATGCGGCGCATGTACTTAACTTCGCGTGGGGTCCAAGATTATAATATTCAGGAATATTCGTACACCGCCAGAAGATGCGGCGTAACTCCATGATTAGATGCGGCGCATGTCCTCTTGTATCTTGGATCGTATCTGGTGATATCTTGATAGAGATGCGGCGCATGTCATGAGTGAGATGCGGCGCATCTGGAGCAGATTAGTCTTGATCTTCTTCATTTCAGTAGACTCTTAACTTTATGCATGTTTTGCTCCATAATCAGTCCAGAATCGCTAAGTTTCACCAAATGCTTGTTTTTACCTGAGAATTACAAAAGTAAACGATTAAGTATCAATCCTCATACATAATATAGTAAAACAAGTCGAATTAATAGGATAAATGATAGTAATAAAATGTACTTATTTGAGTTCATCATCAACTAACCCAAATTACTACAAATGCAAATAAAATAAAATAACTGAAAATGAAAAGGTTGTGAAACTTATGTGGAGAGAAATGTGTTTACTTAGATTTCCTTACTCCCTAACTATCTTTTACCGGTTGATTAGTGTGTATTAATTGCGTGGATGACGGGTGTATTCCTTAATACCAATCGTGGGGTGGCGTACGTACTTCCCCAACTCTACAAGCTCCTACTTCACTCCTATGTCTAGCCGGCTAAGAAGCTCCTAACATGGGATCACTAGAATTCGCTCATGCATTAAATACAACCATAAAAACCTTAGTACGCATTGGTTCATGTTTCTTAAGACGTTCAAGCAAATTACCGTATAGGAGGTTAGCCAGTTTTCTTAAGCCTAACATCGATAAACAATCATCCAATACAATTAATAACACATTAACAACCGATAATCAATAGCTAGGTTTCATTAGATCTAAGCAAACACAAGATAAATCTAGCCTAGCATGTTAATTAAAAGACAAGAACAAGATATAATCAAACAACACATAGACATATTGATTGATTAAATGAATACTTATCTTCAATTAAACATGGGAGATCCAAGGGTATGAAAACCCTTAAAAATGGCAGAAATTCGTCTTAGGGTTTCTCCTCACAAAGTTGCACACTAATGACAAAAAATTGCAAAACTATATATAGAACTTAGTGGCTGACGGCGTCACGTTGTAGATCTTGACGCCGTCACCTCGCCGTGTCTAGGGTTCCCGGATGGTCTTCCTGATGCCGTCCCTCTTTAATCCTCCAAAATCCTCCCTGGCTTATCAAGGCTTGACGCCGTCAGAATAAGGCTTGACGCCGTCTCTCTTTAGCTTAAACCGTGATGGCCTTGATCACCTTAAAGGGTGACGCCGTCAGACTTTCCATTTCAAAACTCTCTGGCGCGTCACGTGTATTTTTCATATCTACCTCTTTTGCCAAGACATGACGCCGTCTGGAACAATCCCTGACTCCGTCAAAGGTACTTTTCCAGCCGATTTTGAGACTTTGTCGTTTTCTTCACTTTTATGCTCCAAAAACGTCCAAAATGCTTCCTTTTCCAGATTTCTTCTCCAAAGTACCTAAAATGACAAAAGGAACGATTTAGGGCAATATTTGATCAAATAAATACGATTTAGGGCTTAAATGACCCCCTAAAAGCGGTACACTTTTCGCTTCATCAATATCGTTACTTGTAAAAAGTTAAGTATCAACGTTTCGTGTAGTGTGGTAAGAAAACATAGACTCAAAATACAACTCACGCCAAAGTATAATATATATCCCAATATAATTATAAGAGCAGTAAACCAATTGGTAAGTTTCGGCATTTACCCAATAATCCCAAATTATTTGTAAATAGTCTATAAAGTCTAGGAAGGTAATTCAAGTTGTAAACTCAAATTAGTGTATTGCCAATTAAAAGTTTACATGCTAGCAAAAACTATAAGTTTAGAAAGTTTTACAAATTTCAGCCTAATGCGTCCATTTATACAACCTTCCCAAGTCGTCGTGACTTAAATTAACCAAGTCTGTAATTACAATATTTTATAAGTTTTATGTTTCGTTATCATTCGCGTAATTATTAGTTTTGGATTTATTGAATATTTTGTGTCCGGTCCGAGTCTAATATATTAAAGTCTTTCGAGTTTAATATATTATGCAGTCTCAAGTCCCAAAATGTCCATTAAGTCCATTATCTAATATCGTAAATCCGATAATGATCCAATAATTGTCCAAATAAATCATGCCCAAGCATAGTCCAATAATCATAGCCCATTAAGTATCCGCATTATGCAAATCCAAATCACCATCCCAAGTTCAATTTCCAAAACGTACCAATATATCACTAAAACAAGTCAACACGTTAGTCAATGTTAATTAAATGACTCGTAAAATTACTAAACACATCCATTACCATTTTACTAAAATTCAATATACTATTTTTAATTTTTATTAGGCTTACCCAACAGTAGACCAAAATACACCCTTAGTTGCTTATGGGCTTCGGCCCTTTACTAATCCAACGCAATTACTAAACTCAAATCCAACACAATCCACTACACAAACACAAATAAAAACTAAAACGCACCCTTTTGAGTGAAACGAAACCGAGACAACAACACTCTCTTGGGCGTTTCTTTGTTATTAACTGGACCAAGACTCAAACGCAACAAGCACCCTCTTGGTTGGTTTACCTATTTCACCGACTCACAACCAAACTCACCCTTCATGGGTTTCGTTATACCAAGTAATCGTCACAACAACAAACAAACATACACTCCTATTTAATAACCACACGCACCTTAACTGAAAACAACACTCAAACACCAACATAATTAAGAACTCAAAACACCCCGTGGGCATTTTGACGCAAACCGAGACCAATACAGCCAAAATAGATCACAAAAATGAGCAGCCTAAAATAAGCAAATCCAAAACGTAACCAAAATGAATAAACTCACTTACCAAGACTCAAACCACAACAAGATGCAAACCAAAACACCATTCGCAACCCTAAATGGGTCACGACCCAAGACTACTCGACATCAACCATCACCATAACATGTTTTGTTAACTCTCTTACCACACGAAATCCTTATTAACATGTTTTTAATCCATTTTTAGATCCACGAAAACATTTATAACTTAGTTATAACCGGTTTTTATCAAAAACAACAAGTGGTTACACATCGACATACCAAAACATGAGAAAAGCAGAGGGGAGATGAGGCGGATGTGGAGAGGGTGACGGCGGTGCTAGTATCGAAACAAACAAAGCCCCAGTTGAGACCTTCTTTCTCTAACCCGTAGCAAACCAACGACCTTGTCTTCTTGGTGATGACGATGATTGCGTATGGTGGAGTAGAGGACGGCAGCGGCCATTATTGGCTGTGGTGGCAGCCTTCGTTAGAGAGTGGGATAGGAGAGATGAGGGTGAGGGTAGATGGTGTCAGCTGTGTAGTGGTGGCCAACGGTGAGGGTGGCCGGAGTTTGGCTGGAACGGCTGAGCGGCGCCGAAACCCTAGAGAGGGAGGAAAGGGTATTAGTGAAACCCTAGTTATCACAATATTTATATAGTGCATCTCAGGGACCAAAAGTGTAAATCTTCCAATGTACAGGGGCGGCGGTCTAATTTCTGCGCAGAGACCATAGCTGTAATTTCTGTTATCTTTCTCAAAATGAGGCTCGGGGCTCATTAGGGCTCGATAACAATCGTTTCAACTCACGGGAATTTCGTCATTGCATTCCAAATAATATTTCCAATCAAAACGACTATTCATATGCCTCGTATCTTGAAATTAATACCAGAATCAAATTAAATTATCGGTTCTCCGTCCAAAAACACATCTGGAAAATTACGAGGTATTAGAGTCTCACGTCCTCGCGATTCAATTCAAGTTATCCGTTACTGTTGAAAAGAGATGAGGATATACGCACGGGAATTCGTCTTCACGTTCCCACGTGAATTCAGGACCTTTTCACGAGTTTCGACGAACTTTGTCGAGAGGGATCCGACTTTACTAAAGTCATTTGACTTCACGATTCATGAGCTCAATGGGTTCCTTTACTAAGGTTTAAATGTTCATCAATCTGGATCTCTCCTAGAGGAATAAAAACTGCCTTATCGGTAGGTCATTTCTTCATATTAGGTTCATTAAAATGTCACGAACACTGCTGAGTCCTGACGGTAGCTCGAGTCTGTGAGCTACCGGTCCAACTCTAGCAATGATTTGGAAAGGACTAATATAGAGAGGATTAAGCTTTTCACGTTTACTAAATGCTTCACACATTCTCATGGTGAATCTTTAAGCATAATCTAGGCTTTATCTGGGGATTCAAGAGGCTTACGACCTTTGTGCTTCTAACGATTTGCAAGCAGCTTGCATCTACGTTTCGCCTTACAACGATCTTCTCGGTAGTTTCATGAACAGGTTTAGGGTCAGTAAGTTGGGTATCCCAACTTCTTCCCGACAAATCAGCGATTGGCACTTATGGCCATAAGGTGTCTTTTACAGTTCCGTTGAGATACTGGAGTGGTAGGTATTGCTATAAGAGAATTTAGCCAACGGGAGGTATCTATCCCAACCATTTCCAAACTCGATCACGCAGGCATGCCACATGTCCTCTAACACTTGAATGGTCCTTTCACTCTGGCCATCAGTCTGTGAATGATACACAGTACTCATATCCAGATCTGTTCTCATGGCTCTTAGGAGTGATTGAAAATTTTTGGGTGGGAGATGACTGTCACGATCTGATATTTAGGCCTTTATGTTTGTTTAATGGTCCAAACTTTGAAGAAGAACCATGGACCGTAACCTTGTTATGTGCTTGAAAGAATCCTAGGCGTTGCCCTAGGTAAAAGAACTATATAAACACATGTAAACATACACTTATCTTGCTAGTTATTTCACATAGTTACTAAACCTTTGTCATTCTTTCCTTTGTGTGATAATCAACCACTCTCTCTCTCTTTCTCTCATCTCTATCTTACTTATATACTTGTGATTATACAATTATGATGACCTAACAAGTGCTATCAATAGCCAAAATATGATTGAGTCGTGTTTTAGTGTAGTTCGTAACCTTTTTTGTTTTACTTATTTCCACTTCATCGAAATTGCTCAAATTTCGTTTAAAGCATTAAAGCTTTGAACTTTATTATTATTTAGGAGTTTTTAAAGGTTTTTGGTCATACTAAACAGTTTTAAAAGTTGTTTTTCATTGAAAAAATGAGTCTTTTGAAACTGTACTATTATCGAAATTGGATTAAGGGTTTATCGGAATTGCAGTCAAAAAGGGTTTATCGGAATTACATTCAAAAAGGGTTTATCGGAATTGCACTTAAGGGTTTGACGAAATTGCATTCAAAAAGGGTTTATCGGATTTGAACTTCAGGATTCATCGGAATTGATACTCAATAGATTCCTTGCTTGTACAAGCTTGTGAAAATACTTCGACTTTGTGGAAATCTCTTATCTTGTATAAGTTAGTGAGATGTCATCGGAATTGCAATTCCAATACCTTATCGAAATTGCAAAGTCTATCGCAATTCAGCTATCTTATCAGAATTGACCAAGTTCTGTCGCAATTTACTTAATCTATCGCAATTGGATCAACAGTCATCGTAATTCAGTTAACTCGTCGCAATTGGTAAACTATGAACATTGTTTGTCGAAGTTGGATCAACAGTCATCGCAATTCAGTTAACTCGTCGCAATTGGTAAACTGTGAACAGTGTTTGGCAAAATTGGACGTGAACAGTAATCATCTTAATTCAAACTTAACTAAAACCAAACTTCATAACTCACAACACACCTCTCAATTGTCTACAAAGATCCATAACAACACAAGTTAACTAATCACAATCATGACTCAACCACCTTGTTTCAAATACTTTCAACAGCAGTATCCTCAGCAACAACAGTATCCTCAGCAACCGCAGTATCCTCAACAACAACTATTCATGCAACAACATCAATTCTTCCCACAGCAACAATCCCCTCAACAACAACCATACCAAAAACAAGCAATGCAATCCTTCCCACTTCCTTCAAAATAACCACATTGGTTTGATCAAATGTGTAAGGGGCCATCAGTAGCCAACAATCTAGACATGAAGCTGGATCACTTGACACACCTCCAATGCTCACTCCTAGAAATTATGTTCAATGGGCAAGTCGATTCTTAAGGTTCATAGAACTCAAGAAACCACATGGCAAATATATGAAAAAGGTTATAATTGAAGGTCTATTCCAAATGCCAACTACAACGGTTCCTAGAGATGCAACTGCTATTCCTCCAAGACCTGAAACCGTGACCCCTGTTCCTGAAACTCAACTTACTATAGAGAAAATACTTCATCGTGAAGAAAATGAACTAGCAATGTCATATATTCTTCAGGGAATACCTAATCTGATTTTCCGAAGCATTGATGCTCAGAAAACAGCTAAGGATATGTGGGAACATGTTCATCTCTTAATGGAAGGCACTGAACTGAGCCAAGAAGACATGGAATCATAACTTTACCTCGAATATACAATGTTCATGATTGAATCAGGGGAGTCACTAGAGTCTTATTACCATCGGTTCACAAACATCATCAATGACTTGGACAGACACAACATTGTTTTACCAAGGATTGCAATCAACACTAAGTTTCTCATCTGTCTTGGTCCAGATTGGCAAAAATATGTCATGTTTGTTCGTCAAGCTAAAAATCTACACAATGCATCTTATGGGTTGTTGTATGATTATCTGAAGCACCATCAATCTGAAGTTGACAAAGATCGAGCTCTTCGTGGAACTTATTCACCTTCTACTACTCCAAATTCATTGGCACTGATAGCTCAATCTCACTTTGCTCCACCTCCACCGTCAAACCATGCTTATGTCCAACAACATCACTTTATTTACCCTCAACAAACCCCATCAATCCAACTTATTCCACATGATTCGACACAAAAATCAACTAAAAATCAACTAGTCCCCTATGACAACACTGACACCATGTTCTACACAAATACAAACAATGATGAAGATGATGCATTCAACTCTTTGAATGAAGGATTTGCACTCATTGCTCGTGCTTTTAGAAAATTTTCAAACAAATCCAACAATCGTCTCTGCACTTCATCTAACACAAGGAATCAAGCTGTTGTACAAGATGGATGAGTTGAAATTTTGAATCGTACTTATGGAGGAACTGGATCAGGTGGTTATATGGGATATTCAGGAAATGGACAACGGTTTAATGCAGCTAGTGGAAGTAGGAACAATGCAGGTGCTCCTCAGAAAAGGTTTGAACTTGTTGAAACTGGGAATACAGGGACTGGGAATACTATGGTTAAGTGCTATAACTGCAATGGGAAAGGTCATCTTCCTAATGCATGTCCTAAACCTAGAGTCAGAGGCATTGAGTTTCATAAGCAGGAACTACTTCTAGCTCTAAAGGATGAATCAAGGGGCACTCTCACTGGTAAAGAAAACAGCTTCTTGGTAAATGCATATTCAGATGATGACATGGAGGATTTGGAAGCAAATGTAGCTGTGATGCTAATGGCAAACATGCAGGAACTTCACATGAGTGACACAGGCCCAGTGTATGATACTGATGGTCTATCTCAGGTACCTGATCCAACAACATGTCTAATACATGAAATTACATCACTATCTGCATCTGCATCAGACGAGGAGCAAGTTATTCAAAATGATTCATTATTATCTCCTCAAGAAGATGAACAAATGAACACAGTTGTTACATTTGATGATGATCAAATTAACTCAGTTGTTACATTTGATGATCCAATTGATGACGATAACAATGATCAAATTGAACAAAATGAACCTTTGCTCGGTCCAGATCCAGAACTAATGACCTTACTATTGACCACCCAATCTCAATTGGACTCACAAAAGTCTCAGTTTGTAAAATGCAATGAAATCAACTGAACATTAAAAGCAAAAGTTGCATCATTAACTACGGACCTTGAGTGCTGTAAAATACAACTCACAAATTTTGAAATAAAAGAAAAACTAGAACAAGGTTTTGAAATTGCATTTCAAAAAGCTTATGTCAAAGAACAAGATTTACAACATCAAATACGAGAATTAGTTGCTTCCAAAAATAACTTAGTTTCTCAAATGGAACAGGAAAAATTAGAATTCAAACAATAGGTTGAACACCTCAATTCTGAACTTTCAAAAACAAAAACAGAGTTGTCAACTTGTCAAGCTAGTTTTTCTGAACATAAACAAGTGTCTAGGAAACAAATTGATTCTTATCTTGATGAAATCGTAGATTTAGAAAGTAAATTAAAAGAGTTTCAAAAAGTTGTTTATAAAACTGGTGAGTCTGTAACAACAATTCAAAAGTTTACCTTAAAGCAAAATCCCCAAGGTTATGGTTTTGCTATTGGTGATGACAAACCACATTTTCTACACAAAGCACTCAAGGAAAATCCAAAGTTGTATAGTGCAGACCACCTCTTTGATGATTCAATTATGCGTGTTGTTGTATATAATTGTGAGGAAGAACAGGAACAGGACGAAGAGAGTCGATAAAAAATGTGCAATGTTAAGTTCAATAAACCATTTGATTATTCAAAAGTGCCTCATATTTCTGACGCCATCGTTCCTCAAAAAGATAAAACAGAACAACCATGGTTTGTAATGCAAATTCATGAATCTTCTTCTGAGGTTGGTCCTGTTAAACCAGTGGCACAAATAAATGGTCCTTTACCAATTTCTGGAGTAATTACACCATTACCTAAACGATGTCTTGTACTTAGATACTTTGATGCGTTTATGGAAGACATCAACCTTTTAGAACAAGCAATTGAACGTAACTCTGAGATAACTGTTTCCACTTTTCAATCTTCTTACGAAAAAGAAAAGAGAGAAATTTTTCAAAAATAATTTTTACCATACGTTAAACATTTGCGTCTTTGTACTACATACTAGGAACAGGAACTCCAAACAAAAATAACATCCATGATGAACACTTTCAATGCAACAGAAAATTCGATCTCAAAACAAAAACATCAAAACAAAATTTTACAATATGAAGCTGATCGACTCTTGGAAGATGTTCTAAGTTCTTATATTATCTCTGTGGTTATGAATTCGATTTATGAGTCTTGCAATTCTATGCTTGTTGACGATCACACTGCTGACACTGAAATGTTGAGACACAAAATTGAGACTTACAAAGAGAAAATGAGAGAATCATTAAACACAATGATGATGTGCAAAGTAAACTTTCAACAGAAATTTTCAACTAAATCAAAATCTACAATGGTGTCAAACTCAGAGTCTTGATTTTGAATTAAAATTGCAAAGTTAAAAAGAAACGATGTCCTTTCAAAACAGTCACACGTCCAAAGTTGAGAATCTTGAAAATGAAAATGCTATTTTAAAAAGTCAAATTTTCAAATATGAAAAGTAAATCGATTAATGTTTTCAAAATCGTAATGACACCGTTCGCTTAAATAGAGAACTCGATTCAAAAATTCAACAAAAGAATCACATCATCATTGAACTTAAAGAGAAAATTCAGTTACTAGAAAAAGAAAAGTTTGTTAACACAAATGTGATTGCACCGGGAATGTACAAAATGGACACAACACCTAGGCAAACTTCCCCTCAGACTACTAATTTGAATCCTTCCACTTCTACAGGAATAGTCCCCACTACTAGCGTTGGCAGATCAAAGCGTAAGAGCAACAAACAGAAGAATAGGATCTGGAAACATAGAAGCGGAAAACTAGAAGCACCAGAAGTAGAAGATAAATTTAGGAATTTGAATAAAACACAATTTGCGTCTGATTTAGATTCGAAATTAAAAAATTGTAATTCTAATATCGATGTAACGAATGCTCAGACTTTGAATGTTTTGAATGTTAATGCATCTTGTGTGTTCTGTCGTAAAAGCATGTTATCTGGTGATCATATGAAATGTGTTGCAAAATCTCTTTTAACTCATCACAAGAAAAGTACATCTGGCATTCCCTCTAGGCCCACTATTTCTTCTAAGTCTGTGCTAGGAAACCCGCCAAGTGTAGTTTCTAAAAATGCCTTAGACACACCCATAGTTGCGAATACAGCTCCTAAGACAATCCCATCACCTAGCGAATTCATTTATAAGAAAGCTAAAACTAGTTGGACATGGAAACGTTGGTTACAAAGGAAACCTAGTTTTACATGGCTACCTAAAGTTATTAATAACTGTGTTACTAACCCAACAGAACCCACAAATTCTCTGGGTTCTACCGTTACCATCACTCCATCTTCGTCATCTTCGTGTGATGCAGGTGATACAAATTGTTCTATGGATTGTTGATAGCGGCTGTACCCGACATATGACAGGTAATCTCAAACTGTTAGTAAACTTTGTTGCAAAGTTCATCGGCACTGTCAGATTCGGGAATGATCATTTCGTTGCTATCATGGGCTATGGAGATTACGTCAATGGCAACATCAAAATTAGTCGTGTCTATTATGTCGAAGGCCTTGGTCACATCGAAAGAAAACTTGTTTCGTTCGTGACTTGCAAGGAAATGATCTAATGTCGGGCACTTGTGGAACTAGTCTTTACACCATCTCAATTTCTGATATGATTGCTTCTTCTCCTATATGTCTGCTCTCCAAAGCACATTCGACAAAATCATGGTTATGGCACAAACGACTATCTCATCTGAATTTCAAAACCATGACTGAACTCGCACGTCACAAACTATCGATGGTCTTCCACGGTTTCGATATTCAAAAGATCACTTATTTCCAGCTTGTGAACAAGGAAAAAGTACTCTTGCACATTTCCCTTCAAAAAAATAACACAGTACAGATCACGTTCTTCAACTACTTCATATGGATTTGTGTAGCCCTATGCGTATTCAAACGATAAACGGTAAACGCTACATTCTAGTAATTGTCGATGACTACTCCAGATGTACTTGGGTCTATTTTCACCAAAGCAAAGATCAAGCTCCTTCAATGATCATCACCTTTCTCACAAAAATTCAAGTTCAACTTCGTAATACGGTCAAAAAAGTTGGAACAGACAATGGAACTGAATTCAAAAATCAAACTCTTCGATCTTATTTTGAGAAAGTGGGAATTTAACATCAAACATCCATTGTAAGAAGTCCAGAACATAATTGGGTTATTGATAGACGCAACAGGACGTTAATGAAAGTTGCAATAACGATGCTAATCAATGCTCAATTACCATATTACTTATGGGCAGAAGCTGTATCAACTGCATGTTATACCCAAAACCGTTGTATGATCACCAAACGGCATCACAAAACTCCTTATGAGATTTTTCACAACCGCAAACCGAATATTCAATACTTTCATGTATTTGGTGCTCTTTGCTATCCAAATAATGATCGTGATGATTTTGAAAAACTCAAAGTAAAGGCTGACATTGGTATCTTCATTGGATATTGTGATAACTCCAAAGGTTTTCGAATTTGGAATCGTCGTACTAGAGAAATTCAGGAGACTATTCATGTTAATTTCGACGAGCTTACAGATATGGCTTCTGAGCAAAACAGCTTAGGACCCGCAACCAACCGTCTAAATTTTCCAGATCAATCAGCTGCACCTCTTTCACTTAACCGTAAAGAATTAGAAACACTGTTTGCTCCATTGTTTGATGATTCTTTTGCATGTCGTGCACCAGATGTATCACCAATTTTCGCTGTAAAACCTGATAATAATCCAATACCTGATACACCTGCTACTACAACAACAACAGTTGCTACAGATGCACCTCCAATTGAATCTCCATCAATAGCAGAACAAACCGCTTCCAACACTGACAATGCAGCTGAAGATCTTCTACAACAACCAGTACCCGAACCTGCATATTATGACCCAAATGCGTTCTTTAATCCATTTGCACCGACTCCAACCGTTCCTGATATTGCAGAGTCATCCACACGCAATTTGGACCCGTCTAATATTCATACGTTCTATCAGCATCACCCTTCAACACATCATTGGACTAAAGAACACCCCTTAGTAAACATCATTGGCAATCCCTCAGCTCCAGTTATGACAAGACGAAAACTTCACATTGATGCTGAAAACTGCATCTACGCACTCACAGTTTGTCAAGATGAACCCAAAAACATCAAAGACGCACTAACATACGACAACTGGATTGAGTCAATGCAAGAAAAACTCGACCAATTCAAACGACTAGAAGTGTGGGAGTTAGTTGACAGACCATATGGGGTCTATGTCATCGGACTGAAGTGGATTTGGAAAAACAAGTTAGATGCAGAAGGCACAGTGATTCATAACAAATCGCGTCTGGAAGCTAAAGGATTCACTCAGCAAGAAGGAATTAATTTTGAAGAGTCCTTTGCTCCAGTTGCTAGGCTTGAGGTTGTCCGTATCTTTCTGGCATACGCTGCACACAAGATTATGGTTGTTTATCAAATGGATGTAAAAATGGCATTTCAGAACGGTCAATTATGTGAGGAAGTTTATGTTAGTCAACCAGAGGGATTCGTTGATCCAGACCATCCCAATCATGTGTACAGACTCAAGAAGGCCCTTTACGGACTTAAACAAGCCCCAAGGGCATGGTACGATAAACTAACTGCTTTCTTGCTTGCCAATCATTTTACTAAAGATTCAGTGAATCCAACTTTATTTATTCAAAAACACGGGGAGGACATTTTAATTGTTCAAATCCATGTCGATGACATTATTTTTGCATCAACAAACAAAAAATATTCAAATGGTTTTCAAGATTAATGAAACAAAATTTTGAAATGTCCACGATGGGTGAACTTACGTTCTTCTTGGGACTCCAAGTTCATCAATCACCCCATGGAATTTTTCTTAGTCAGTCCAAGTATGCTCTTGAGATTTTAAAGAAACATGGCATGACAAGTTGTGATACTATTGTTCCCTTTACACACTTAGAAGTAACTACAAAGTTAACCTAATTGTGTTTATGACTGAGATTAATGTATTGATTAATTATACCAAATAAGTAAAACATAAATATAAAAACCCAAGTTTTTCAACGTTTAAATTCTTATTAGAAATCAATCAAAAAATCTATTATCCAAGTGTTTTGCGGAACAAACACTTGGAATTGAATAGACAAGGTATGGGGTTGTCTCCTCTCTAAACTCAAGCTATGCTTTGAGTGGTAACAATAAGACCCACTAAGCTATCTCAGGGATGTGGTTACTCTTTGGAGGAGAAAAGTGGTTTTGTGAAAGTCTAAGCTTTTAATGCACAAAAACTTATCCCACTTTTCTCCATCTGTTCCTATTTATACACAAGTATAAAAGAGCACTGATGATTAAAATATAAAAAGAATAAGCAAGCGTGTCTAACAATTACAATAGTATTTTTCATTTCCAAGAACCAATAGGAATAGGCCAAAAGTCTTTTCGAGTGTCAGTTCTGACAATTCCTGACTTTTTCCGTTTTAGGGAAGGTTCGTTTCTGGCCCGATAAGACTACTCCTTATCTCTTCAAACTCTTCCCGCCTAATCCCGCCTTTCTTTCAGACTTCAGGTTCTTCAGTCCACGCCTTCAGTCTTCAGTCTTTAATCACTTATTGTTGTTGAGGAGACTGGGGGTTCAGTGAGTTCTTGTCAAACACTCACTGAACCCATTACCTTCTTCTTTGGCTTAAGTGACATTCAGGGAGTTCCGCCTCACTGAATGGTGAATCTTTCTTCTTTGACTCGTCCTAAGCATCTTGTAAGTAACTCACTGAGTAACTGTTCACTCAGTGACTTAATAGTGTTTATGGTTGTTTAACACTTAGCTTAATTTGTGTCCAAATCCTGTTTTCAGGACGCTTGGGTACTGACGGACCCAACAATCTCCCCCTATTTGGATATAAATTATGCCTAAGTGTTTTGATCAGTTATAAGTGAGCAAATGGGCGTCTACTCATACTGAATATACTAGAAAGCAATGAAAGGATACTGAAATAACAAAACATGGGCCATCATTTTATTTATGTCATTTACAAAGTCCTAACATCTAACATAACACTCAGGGTTCTTGTTCTCCTTCCAAGATACCCAAGAGTTCTAGTTTAGCTCTCTTCGACACTAACACTTCTTTGTCAGGTCGCTCTTTCATCATCCTATCCAACAGCTTGACAAACTCTTCATTTTCAGGACCCTTCACTTGAAGTGCCATTAGCTTGTGTGCTAAGAGTGTTGTCATTTCCACAAGCTTGATATCACTGACTCGTTGAAATTCCGGTTGGTTGAACTCATCGACAAAGAATATACCATACTCAGGCTCCTTGATGACCAGGTTGGGAACAAACTTGACTCCCTGAGGAGGAATCCTGTTGCAGTGAAGAGCAGCTATGAATTGTTCAGGCTCCTGACCCATAGCTTTTCTTTTCCTCCCAGTCTTCTGAGTAGGTTCAGGGATTGACAGTCCCTGAGAAGCAAGCGCCTTCTCATGATCTATACCTAAACTCTTAGCCACTTTTTCGAGTTCCTCATATTTAGAGTTCAGGGTCTTGAGAAGGCTGGGAATGATCTTGCCATGCTTCTTCCTCAGGATGGGCATCATCATGTCCCATTCCCTTAACCCATATTCTGAGAATCTGAAGGGTTTATTTACCTCAGACTTTCTTGGTCCCCTGTGAACCGTAACGCTTATTGGGTTGGTGTGGTGAATGGTCATGTCAGTGATTGTGCCTTCACCCTTGGTCTTTGTCATGTGCCACATGTACCTATCATAGGTTTTCTTCCTCCTTTCATCTTTAAGCCTGACCTGCTCATTGTGCTCCTTGATACGGTCGGCCTGAAGTTTGAGGAATTCTTCCCCCCCTGATATCCTGATTAGTCTCCTTTATTCCCTCCTTGGCAACCTCAGCAATTATAGGTCTGTTGAGTTTCTTGTCTTTTTCTTTAGCCCTTTTTATGTCCTATTCATGCAAGACTACGGCCACTTCCGCTGGAGTTCCAAAGAATGTCTTTCCACCATCCAATTCAACCATAAATGGTGCATCAGGGTCCGGACGCCTTTCAGTTGATGCCGAAACCAATTGTAGTTGAGGAGGATCTTCAGTCACCATGATGCCCTTCCCTTTGTCAGTGGGAGGGGGTTGACTGGTGGAAGTCTCAGGCACTTCTGTTGCTATGGCTTCAGGTTGTACAGGGGTTGTAGCAACAACAAGTCCTGAGGATGAAGGTTCAGGAGTACGATCATCAAGTTTCTCCCCCTCAACAGGTGCTGGAACTTCAGTGTATGCACCTGTTGACTGAGGAGTTGGGGTAACCGGAGAGGCCTGAAGAATTGATGGAACACTGGAGACCATTTTCTTCATTTTAGAGGTCTCATTCTTCAGTGTGGACATTTCTGCGGCCATGGAATTCTTAGTGGAGGTGAGTTCAGTGACCTTGGTGGTATAGTGGGTGATCAGCTCATTATGTTTTGTTGAGAGCTGATCAAAGGCTGAGGATATTTTTTTCAGGTACACCATGGAATCAGCTACTGACTGATGAATAAAATCTTGCTGAGACCTTATGGTTTTGAGATCCACCCCCTGAAGAAGCTTGAGAAGCTCAGTAATGTTGGTGGAGGTGGTCGTCTGAGTGTTCATGTACTCTTTCAGCCTTGTGATCAGGGTGGGATCATCTCCGAGTTCTTCCTGAATAGAATCAAGATCCTTCAATATGTTGGTGAGCTGGTTGTCTTGTTCAGTACCCATGTTATCAAGAGACTCCCTCAGGTCACCGAGTTATTTATCAGTGATTTTAGCGACCTGAAGCACTTTACCCTATGATTCTTCAACAGTAGCCCTGAAGTCAGCATAGTTGGCTGCTGCTTCAGTATGCTGATCCCATTGCTCTTCAGTAATCTCATGAAAGAGAGCATGGTTGGCTTTGCGGAGAAACATTACCAGCTGCCTTTCAGTAAACGGAAGAACATTGTCATATTTCTGCAACCACTGAGGAGTAGCAGGAGCAGATGAGTGACCTGATGATGATGATGATGTTGTTGGGTTGGTTATGGTGAGGGGTTGTTGACCCTCAGGAGGAGGAGATGATTGTTGTTGTTCAGGGTGCTGAGGAGAGTTGTGTTTTTCAGTCTCCATTTCCTCCTCAGCAGCAAAAATTTCTTCACCCCCAAAATCTACCATCTCCTCATCGGATTCTTCATCCATGAGATTCTGAATATCCGCAAGATTAGGAATCTTGGCTGAACTCGGCTCCCCCTCAAAAGAGTGCTTTCCTTCATTGTAGCCGGGTCCGGACCCCTCCAAGTGCACTGAGTTGGTTTTCTCAGCCTGGACTTTGGAGTCAGTTCCCGAGTGACTGGATCCGCCATGAGGGGTTATGGGTTTCGTATCAGCGGGTGGTTTGAATCCCTCTAAGTCTTTGTCCCCCTGAGTGCCTTCAAGGACTGGCGGGAGTTTTCCAGTACTATCATGAGGCAATGATTGTTGATGGACCCCCTTCCCATCAGGGTTGTACTGCCCTTCTGAGGTTTTAGGGTCCTTGTCTCCCTGAGATCCTGAGTGTGATTTCTCAGGACCATAAACAGGATGTGATTGGGTGTGGGTCCCCTTCTCAGTAGAGTAGTGCTGCTCTACCGAGGGTATAGGACCCTGTACTCCCTCAGGCAAAGGTTGGGATTGACTAATGCCTTCATCGGGATGTGAGAGGGTAAAGGTTCCAGACCCCACTGACTTGTGTATGTTAGTAGGGCCATGAGGAAAGGTTTTGCCCGAGGATACTGAGGATGATTTCTCAGTATCCTCCATTGGCGTTTGTTTTAAGGTCAAGAGGGTCTCAAGAGTGGGTGTCTCAGAGGTCTTGGCCATTGTTTTCCTTTCTTTAGGCTCTGAGGCAGAGGTCTCAAGGGCGAGTGGTTTGGGTTTAACCACCTTCTTGGACCCTGCCTTCTTTTTCTTCTTCTCCTGCTTTGTAGGAGATGGAACAGGTGAGACAACATTTGCTCCCTGAATGACCAACAGCATGTATGTGGTCAAGGAGACTGGTTGTACCTCAGTAAGGTCTATTAAATAGTTGGCTTTATGAAGGATGTCCTGTTTAGATCCCTCAACGTCAGGCATAACATAATCAGAGCCTAGTAAGTCCTGAAGCGCACAGGAAATGAACCTAGGGTAAGACATGTGTCTTTGCCTAGATTTTCCTGATAGCTTGGCTACGAGGTCTCGGAAGATTATTCCTCCGATGTCAATCTTTATACCCTTCAGGAGACTAAACACCATCAATTGTTGTGATGCATTCAATTGCTCCGTGGAGGATTTATTGCCTCCAAGGACCTGAATGACAAAAGTCATCAGGATCCTCCAGACAGCAGGGAACCATGTTTTGATGATTGGCGCTTTGGCCAAGAGGGTTCCTGAGGCCATGTCAGGTTTTTTTGGGTCATGTAGCCCAAGTAAAAGTAATTCGGCCTTTACTTCTATGTCAGTGGGGTTAGGCTCAAAGTTCTCAGTGAAATCAAGACCTGTGGCCTTGATGAAGGTTGGGTAATCCAGGGAGAGGGTCCTTCTCCCATTCATCACTGAGAACGTGATTATGGAGTCTTTGGTGTCCTTAGGGCTTGTTGCCACTGCAGTGCACCAGAATTCCCTCAGATAGTCATTATATATGACTGAGGGGGATTTTGTGAACGCCGTAGCAAGAAAACAGTTTTGAAGATATTTGACTACATTCTTGTACGCAAATTTTTTTTCTGGGTATGCAAAATTTCCTACGACATTATTCTTGGTCATGTCCACGCCCTCCATTGTGAATTCCACATTTGGGGCGTAGGTGATAGCTTTAGAGGTAGCCATTTGGGTAAAAGGTCTTGGTTTTTACAAGAAAATGGTCTGGATTTCTAAAGATGAACAACACACACTAGTTTTTTGAGAGAAAAAGGGCAAGAGTTTTGCTTAAAAAATTTCTTAAAACGTGTGTGTGTTGAATTGTTTGGGGGTATTTATAGGGAAGTGAAGAGGATGGGTGTTTTAGGCATTAAGCGGTTTTATTTTCTCAAAAGAAATTTTTGGAAACCGTTTTGTATAAAAGGTTTGGGATCCGTATTAAATGCCACCACTCCACTTTCTCGGGTTTTGCGAAACAGTCGAGGTGAACAGTTGTGCCGTCTGCAAAAAGTGTAATTTGCAGAGATTACATCATCACATATTTTTTATGTGAGAGAAGAGGCATTAAATGCCAAATGGGCAAGTGGGGGCCCAGAGGTGGATGCCAGAAGGCAAAGGAACATATATTCCTATATTAAATAGGTATTCAGTTACCAACCTCAGACATTTACTAACTAGATACTTAGAGCATTTAAGTTAGTATTGAATGTCATTTTGAGGGCCCTGAATGACTTTTCATTCAGTGAGGGGTTCAGGGAAGGTGATTCAGTGATCTTTCACTGAGGAACACATTGAGTCAGGGACCTGAGATTTTCAGAATTTACACTTAGTTGGATGGATTCAATCAGTGGACTGATTCTCAATATCCGACATTCCTAATTCAGCTTTCAGTCTTGTGAAAGTTGGTTCATCCAAAGGTTTGGTGAATATATCAGCTAGCTGATATTCTGTAGGAATAAAGTGTAATTCAATGTCACCATTCATGACATGGTCCCTGATGAAGTAATATCTAATATCAATGTGTTTTGTTCTCTGATGAAGAACAGGGTTGTTTGAGATGGCAATTGCACTTGTGTTATCACAAAAGATAGGAACCATCTTATACTGGATTCCATAGTCACTGAGTTGACTTTTCATCCAAAGTACATTTGCACAACAACTAGCTGCTGCAACATATTCAGCTTCAGCTGAGGACATGGCAACTGATTGTTGCTTCTTAGCACTCCAACAGACTAATTTTCCACCAAGAATTTGGCAGGAGCCTGAGGTACTTTTTCTGTCCATGTTGAATCCAGCATAGTTAGAGTCTGAGTATCTTGTGAGATCAAAGCCTGAACATTTTGGATAGCATAATCCAAGGTTTGGAGTACCTTTCAGGTACCTGAGTATCCTTTTCACAGCTGTGAGATGAGATTCTCTTGGGTCAGATTGATATCTGGCACACAAACATACTGAGAGTTGGATGTCAGGCCTTGATGCAAGTAGATACATCAGTGACCCAATCATTCCTCTGAATAGAGTTTGATCGACTGGTTTACCAGTTAGGTCAGGACCAAGATTGTTGGGGGGAACCATGGAAGTTTTGACTAAGGCACAGTGACTGAGCTCATACTTCTTCAGTAGGCTTCTGACATACTTCTCTTGACTGATAGAGGTTCCTTTATCAGTCTGCTTGATTTGCAGTCCAAGGAAGTAAGTCAGTTCTCCCATCATGCTCATTTCAAATTTCTTTGCCATCAGTTTTTCAAACTGTTTGCAAATTTTGTAACTTGTTGAGCCAAAGATGATGTCATCAACATATACTTGTATAAGTATGACATCATTATTTGTCCTATAGATAAACAATGTGTTGTCTATCTTGCCTCTAAATTTGTTTTGGATCAGGAAGGATGAGAGAGTTTCATACCACGCCCTGGGTGCTTGTTTCAGTCCATAAAGGGCTTTGTTAAGCTTGCAGACATAGTCAGGAAACTCACTGCTTTCAAATCCAGGAGGTTGCTGAACATAAACTTCTTCTTTCAGTGACCCATTTAAGAATGCATTTTTAACATCCATTTAGTACACCTTGAAGTTCATGTAAGTTGCAAATGCAAGGAAGATCCTGATGGCTTCCATCCTTGCCACTGGTGCAAATGTTTCTTCATAGTCAATGCCTTCTTGTTGATTATAGCCTTTGGCTACAAGTCTCGCCTTGTTTTTAATGACTGTGCCATTTTTATCAGATTTGTTTTTGAATACCCATTTCATGCCAATGACTGAAACATCTTTAGGACATTTGACCAAGGTTATTACCTTGTTTCTGTCAAATTGTTCCAGTTCATCATGCATGGCCTGAACCCAACTTGGATGTATAAGTGCTTCTTTGACACTTTTGGGTTCAATTATGGAGATGAAGTCCACAAATAGGCATTCATTGGCTGAGGCTGCAGTTAGTTTAGCAGCAATGCTTCTAGTGAGTATGCCTTCAGTAGGCTCTCCAATTATATTGACAAGTTCTATATCCTGAGACAAAGTCCAACTGTCCTGAGGTCTTGGAAACTAATTAGAACTTGAGGAGGCCTGATTGGTAGGGTCTGGTGAAAATACCTGATGATCATCAGGATCTTGGGTGTCTGACTGGGTTGGCTGATTACTGAGATTGTTTGGTTCCTGAGCACTTTGTTCAGACTGATTGATTGCATCAGTACTTCTTTGTGCTTCAACAAACTCAGTGATGGTTGAGTAAGGAAGGTTGTGAGGGATGATGTAGTAGGAGATGTCAACATTTGCTTGGTACTGAGTGGATGGATCATTGTCAGGATGATGTTCATCAGGAGGATATCTTGATGAATCATCAATGCCTATCTCTTTCACTAAAGTGTTAGAGACACTGATTGCTTCAGTGCTCTCATCAAAGGTGACATGAAATGTTTCCTCAGTTTGCTGTCTCCTAGTGTTGAACACCCTGAAGGCCTTTGAGACAAGTGAGTATCCTAGGAAGTATCCATCATCAGCTTTGGCATCAAATTTCCCTAAGTAATCCTTGTGATTATGAATAAACACAGGACACCCAAAGACATGAAAGTAGCGGATGTCAGGGATCCTTCCCTTGAATAACTCATAAGGGGTTTTGCTATGTCTCTTGACAATGATGGATCTGTTTTGTGTATAACAGGCAGTTTTGACTGCTTCAGTCCAAAAGTGTTTGGAAAGGACTGATCCATTTAGCATTGTCCTGGCAGCTTCAATGAGTGTTCTATTCTTCCTTTCAGCAACACCATTTCATTTAGGTGTGTAAGGAGAGGAAAATTTTTGGGAAATTCCTTTCTCATCACAGAAACATTCAAGTTCATAGTTTTTGAACTCTGTTCCATTGTCAGTCCTAATCTGTTTGACTTTAATGTCATTTTGATTTTCAATGTTTCTGACAAAGGACATGATTGTTTCCGCTGCCTGACTCTTTTTGGTCAGGAAGTAAACCCAAGTGTATCTTGAGTATTCATCCACAATGACCAGAGTATACTTCTCATGGTTAATGGATCTAGGACTGATGGGCCCAAAGAGATCCATATGGAGAAGATGAAGGCAGTTCCTGATGGAAAAGTTTGTTTTGGTTTTAAAGGATGCTCTATGATGTTTGCCTTTTTCACAGGCAGAGCATGGTTTATCCTTTGAAAACACAAGTGATGGTAAGCCAAGGACCTTGTTTTGTTTCACAAGATTGTTTATGTTTTTGAAGTTCAGGTGGGAGAGTCTCTTATGCCAAATCCAGTTGAGGGTTTCAGTGGCCTTAGCAAAGAGACAAGTTCCATTCTGAGTTAGACTGGACATGTCTAACACATAAACATCTTGCCTTCTTGGTGCAATAAGGACAACTTCCTTATTAGCATTGAAGATGGTTCCTTGCTTATCATCAAACTGAACTATGTACTTTGCATCACATAATTGACTAACACTGATCAAATTGTACTTAAGACCATTGACATAAGCTATCCTAGTAAAGACTATACCACTAGAGTTTACTAAACCATAACCTTCAGTGAGACATGATGAATTATCATCAAATACCACCTTGGGTCCTGGTTCTTCTACATATTTGTGCAGATATTCTTTCACACCAGTCATGCTCCTTGAACATCCACTATCTAGATGCCAAACAGGCTCCCTTGCATGCCTCTGCACAAATGGTAAACTGAGTTAGTTCTTTCTAGGATCCCTCATCTTGGAGGGCTTGGCTTTAGTAGCCTTCTTAAAAGTAACAATTGATTCATGGTAAGTGGTTGAGTGGACTGAACTACCACAGGTTTTGCATTTGATTGCTGAGGTAGACTTAGTAGATTGAGAGGATAACTTGGTCATACCTCTTCTGGTTTGAATGACCTTCTCATGTCCTGAGGTGTCATGAGTGGGATCTCCACAAATTTCACAACTGTTTTCCATTAGACAATCCTTAGGAAGGTGGTCATTGAAACCATAGTGAGGGCAAGGTGCAAAAGGTTTGGCCTTTTGTTTCTGTTTCTGTTTAGAATCAGAAGGATATTTTAAACCTTGCGCTTTAAAGTTTGCCATCTTTGATGTGGCTGTGTATGATTGGTGATCAGAGGTCATGTGATCATCCTTTTTGCATAACATATAGTAAAGGATTCTATAGCAATCATCAGTGGAATGATTGGTATAGTGACACAGCTCACACCTTTTCAGGGATTTGGAGGGTTTTGGTTTGGTGCTTGAGGAAGCTGATTTGGGTTCCTTCATCTTGGATTGAGAAGGCTTCTCAGAAGATTCAATCTTCTCACTCAGCTTCCTGACAAGTTCAGCTAACTGACCAATTTTTGAGTCAGGGCTTTCTATTTTTACTTCAAAAGGGACAGAAGTTGATGAGTCATCAGTATGAACTGAGACTTCAAGGGTTTGCCTTTTCAGGATGGTTTTTCCCATTCCTGGCTTCTCCTTTGGAGAATGTTGAGAGTAGACCAATGGTGTGAGGTCTGAGCATAATGCAGCACCCTGAAGGACATTCAGAGGTGGGAGTAGTGTAAATGATTTTGATTCAGACTCATTGACTGACTCAGTACTACTGGGTTGTTCAGTGAGTCCAAGCATATTTTTCAGAGCCTGACTTTCAGGAAGCAAGATTTTTTCAGTCTCAAAGTTTGGTAACTTACTGACTGGATTGTCCCTGACAATCCAGTCATTTGACTTGGGTTGCATTTCCTGCTCAAAAGATATGCCTGCTGGAATGAAAGTCTTTTCTTTGTGACTCTCACTGGGGGTTTCAGTGAGTTGGTCTATTCCTATAATTTTCTTGTGTTTAATAGGAATTAGACTCACAGTTTCATAGACTTTGGGGTTCTTTTCAGTCCAGCCTTCAATGACATCCTTTTCTTTGTTAAGTTCATTTTGAAGGGCTTGATTTTGTTTCAAAATCTCAGTGTTTTGAATTTGTAGTGTAATAGTTTCTAACTTGGATTGTTTTAATACAAGCAATTCATCTCTGCACTTATTCAATTCCAACACAAGATTGTTATATTTTGAAAGCAAATTAAGCCTTTGTTCTTCTACAAACTTAAGATCTACACAAATATAATTCATATAGGACTGCCAGTCAGAATCATCATCCATTGAAAGTAAAATATTTACCTTCTTCATGGTTATGTTCACCCATTATCCATTCCTTGCATGGCTTTTTCCAACAGCCACCTGATCACCTTCAAAAAGTGTCATCAGTGCACTCACTCTAATTTCCTCATCTTCTGAGGAGACCTCTTCTTCATCCCAGTCATAAGCTTCTGCTACAAGAACCTTGTTCTTTGTCTGAACAGGTTTGGAAGTTTGAGCAGCCTGAGACATTGAGGGATTAGTATCAAGAAGAGCAAGTTTAGCCTTATCTTTCCTATATTTAGCCTCAAAGTCTTTTTGACCCTTTTGAACATCATTGTTTTGAAAATGTTGGGTCGACTGAAGCATTCTAGATTGAAACTTGCTAGTTCCTGAGGAACTGTTTCCAAAAAATTTATAGGAGGGTTCTGAGATGGTTTTTGAGTAACAGTCTTTAGTAAAATAACCCTTTTTACCACATCTGAAACATTCAGTGGTTTCATTTGCTTTAGCTTTTGAAAAGTTAGACTGATTTCTTTTGATAAAACGTTTTGAATTAGCAAGGAGTGCCCTTTTTTGGAATTCCAAGTTTAAATCATTTAGGTACTCATCACTAGTTCTTTCATCAATCTCATCTTCAGAATCCTCTTGAAAATCCTGCACAACACCATTGGAATAAAAGGCAGTTGATATGGGTGAGGAGGTCAGGGCCTTTTTGGTCTTAAGAGCTTTCTTTGAGTCTGGGTATCTCCTAGAGATTAAGTTATCTTCATAGACAAACTTCCCATAGATCCCAGGGAGCTCAAGGGTTTGAATGTGATTAGCATTCCTGAGGCCCTGTGAGAAGTTTAGCCACTTCTCAGGGAGACTGTTGACAAAGCCAACATTGATCTCATTCTTAGACAAAACTACACCATCATTTGACAATTCGTTTATCAGGGTCTTGTATCTGGTATCTGGTATATGTCTGAGAGAGACTTTCAGAAGGGGTTGAAGAATTAAAAGAAAAGAAATGAGAAAGGGTGAAAAGAAATAGCCCTCCAATCATTCAATCTTAGGGCAGAAACCGGGTTCAATTCATATACTACTGGTGATTACTAAGGTAACACCGGTATTGAAGACAAGATGTCACGGACCCAGTGACGCACCGCACTAACCACTCAAGTTCTCTTAAAATGACTTGTTTCATTCTCACGGGGAACCCTGCATAATCTATCGACGGGTCATTATGAGCCATGTTGATATTGAAACAGGAGACACCGCTCCAGTCTCCAACTACAAAAAATGCACTTATTGAGTCTAGAACCAAGAGATGCATCAAAAGATCTCAATAGGAACACATGTTACTTCTACACTGGTTGTTCAACATTAAGGACACCACGTGTAAACTTATGAGTCCTACGCAGATCTTAGCAATCTGCCAGAACATTCTTGAGGGAATTTACAAATGTAATTCTTAGTGATTGAATGGAAATTCCTGCCAGGGTCAACATCAAACAGCCCTGAAAGCAGGTCACTTTGGTAATTCCTTGTGAATTATGCTTAGTGGTCACGGCGGTTACAAACGGTCTACAATCGTGGAGTGAACTCCGGCAACTCACCTAATCGTTGATGTACTTTGGTAGATCTTGTAAACTCTCTCGGGGGTTTCCGATTTAGGAACGGCCTTGGTGAGGTTTAGAGAAATTTTTCACACTATGCTGTTAACAATCTCTAAATCCAAACCTATAAGTGCTGGGTGTTTTATTGCTAACTGTCGTATACAGGAATACCTGGCGGTTGCTGCTGATTGCCGAAAAGATGATGATACATCACTCCATGCTCGTACTTCATCATCATAATTAAAGAAGTCATGATATCTAAAAGACCTTCAACACCGCTTCTGTAACTCTGAGGCTGAAAATCATGATTCAGAAAAGTGTGAGCTTGTCGACTCAAGGATCACAATATCATATGGAGACGATACTGCATGATGACTTGAAGACATATGTTGGATGATATTCTCAAAGAAACCTCAAAGATCATCCATAACAAGAGATCAATCATCAAAAGTTCGCTGCTGAACGCACAAAGATTAATGATTTTGAAGAATCAAGAACTACGAGCTAGGAAGTCATAGTCATATGATGAAACGCTAAAATTCAAAACATTATTTCCGGGGTGACCTCCCTTAGGGGGAGATTGTTAGGAATACAATTATTCATGTGAAGACTCGGTCACCCCGAGTATTTGTTAGTGTTAACTAGCTCGTAGGATTATTAGTAATAGTTTAGATATTAAAGTATTCGTGGAGTGGGTCGGGTCTTTACCCTCTGTCAGCTCACTCCACAGCCCACACAGGGCACCATATGTAGTCCTATATAAACCCCTTCCCACACAAGGGAAGGGTTGGACCTTTCATCATAATCTTACACACATTACTTTCTCTCTCTACAAAGGCTCCCAACACTTCTACTTCTCTCTCTAGAAAACCTTCTTCTATTCAGCCAAATCCTAATCCATACGTGTTATATGTATTGTGAACATCTTACAATTGATATCAAGAGCCATGGTTAGGTTCATATGATTACATGTTCACAGATCTAGTTGGTTTTATGGTTCCTTTTTGGTTCCAAAAAAAAAAGGGTGAAAAAATAACTTGTTCGGCTTTGTTTGTGGTTGAATCTGTTAAAGGCTTGTACTTTCTTGTTTAAAAGTGTTGTATAAGCTGTGTTTTGTAGTTGGATTACTTGTTTCAGTCGTGTATTGGAAGTTTGAGCAAATTCGAGTGGTTTTTGTGATTTTTTCTTCGCTGCGATTTGAGTTAATTAAGGAAAGTTGCAGTTGCGATTTCGTGCATCGAAATTGCGATTTGCCTTTTTAACTTAAAAAGGAAAAAAGTAAAAAAATCACATGATTGAGGAATCTTTTGACTTTTTGTGGGCTGCGACTTGGCCTGACAGCGACTGGTTTGTCCGGTAGTGCCTGCGATTTGACAAGTTGCGATTTGGGTATTCTGGTTGCGATTTGATCATTGCGATTTGGGTATTCTGATTGCGACTTGATAGTTGCGATTTGAGTTATTCTGGTTGCGATTTGACTATTGAGATTTGGTCAAGTTTAGCGATTTGAAGAAGTGTGTTTTGGGCCTGCGATTTGAGTGTGCCTGCGATTTGATCTTTGCGATTTGACTTACCGTTGACTAATTGCGATTTGACAAGTTACGATTTGACTTGTTGCGATTTGACGGATTGCGATTTAACCTATTGCGATTTGACGTTGCGAGTTGACACTTGCGATTTGACTCATTGCGATTTGGTTAGTTGCGATTTGACTTTTTGCGACTTGACAAACTGTGATTTGACCTGTTGCGATTTGATCAGTTGTGATTTGACTTCTGTAACTTAAATCTTTGAAGATCATTATTGTAGTTTACTCTTGCTTAGTCGTTTACGGTTTCTTTTGTTGATTTTAGAAAATCCCGCGAAAGATTCGATTTCTCGGTTTAAATCACAAGAGTTGTAAAATCCCGTCTACATCATGACAAGCACTGCGTCTGATGACATCCAAGCTGCAGGGTCTGATACCCGCCCTCCTATGCTAGATAGGACTGATTATGAGTCATGGGCTCAAAGAATTCGACTCTACTGCTTGGGTAAAGATAATGGGTTCAACATTCTCAAGTCAATTGATGAAGGACCATTTCAGATGGGCACCACTCGTGATGCTGTGGCTACTGCTAAGGATGGAACGGTAACTCTGGGGATTGATAGGCCACGTGAATACAATGATCTGAATGAGGAAGAAAAGAAGCGGTATGATGCTGACATCCGAGCTTCCAATATTGTAATTCAAGGCTTGCCCAAAGATGTTTACAAACTCATCAACTTCAACACGGATGCCAAAGCCGTTTGGGACAACGTCAAAATGCTTCTGGCTGGATCAGAATTAAAAAAAGAAGATCGTGTGAGTCACAACTGTATGATGAGTTTGAGCATTTCAAGATGAACCCTGGTGAGAACATCACTGATTACTATGTGAGGTTTCACAAACTGGTAAACGACATGAGAATCATCAAAATGACTATGCCAAACATCCAACTCTACTCCAAGTTCGTAAACAACATGTCACCTGAATGGGACAGATTTGTCACGGCAGTCAATCTCAACAAAGGTTTAAGGCAGACCAATTATGAACAGCTATATGCTTACCTTCAACAGCATGAAAAGCATGTTGTTTATGATCATCTTCTCAGAGAGAAACTTAATCCAACCACAACTACAACAAATGATCCACTTGCATTGGTCTCACAAGTTCAGTCATTCAATCAACCACAACTTGATTCAGGGTATTCGTTCACTGATCAAAGGATTGATGATCTTTCCAATCAAGTCTCCTTGCTTGTTCAACAATTCTGAGCAACACTCCCCCAAACTAACAATCAACTTCGAACTTCCTCAAACCCACGCAATCAAGAAACTGTGGAAGATGGAAGAATTATTGTTCAGAATGTTCAGGGGAGACAAAATGATAAATGAAATCGAGAATCAATCAAAGTCACACGTAATAGTCATAATGAAAAGATAACTTCTTTGCTAAATGAAATCGAGAATCTAAAGACTCAGGTGAAAGGGAAAATGCCAACCATCACTGGTGATAATGTTGTTCCAAAGGTTTCTGCTTGTAGTAAGTATGTTGTTGATATAGTGCCTATTCCTTTTCCCCTTAGAAAAAATAGGTCTGCCCACCAAGTATATCTCAATCTTCTTAAGGATAGCCTTGACACCTTGCGTGAGATCGTAGAAGAGGACAGAATAGTAAAACCACTTGACAGTGCTGTTGCAGATGCCTGCTACATTGCTAAACGGTCTCAGGAACTTTTAGAATATGTAAGTGGCACAGATCCTAAGATTGATAACAAAAGAGATAGAATTCTTGCATCATCCTATACAACTAAGAACAAGCATGTAACCTTAGATGCACCACCAAGAACATCAGAACCCAGCACATCAAAATCAGGAAAACAAATGACAATAAAACAAACTAATGTTCCCACCATTACTTTTAAAGGAGTAAACTGTGACACCAAAGCTAGTGGGTCAAAGTCTAGAGACAATGCAAGGAAAGATAGGACTGCGCCAGCTAAGAGTATTCACGAGAAGAAAGTAGAAGCCCAACCTAGGAACAATAAGTTTGCAATGAATGGAATGAATCGTGTTGATTCTAGTATTAAAAGTACTGTAATTAATTCAAATTCTAATGTTTTCTGTAAAACATGTAACGAATGTTTAATTTCCAGTAATCATGATGATTGTGTTGTGTCATTTTTGATGTCTCATAAACGATCCCAAGATAAGAATGTTAGGAAGACTGAACTGTGTAAGCAAATTTGGAAAACGACAGGAAAAATATTTGCTAATGTTGGTTATCAATGGAAACCCACTGGAAGAAATTCACTTTAGGTGATCAGTGCCCCTTAACTTGATTGAATGTTCGTAAAGTAGTGAATGTTAAGGAATGGAAGCCGACTGGTCGAATCTAGCCTTTAGTGACGCAATGCCCTGCCACTAGGTCAATTGCTGCTTCTAGTGATGTTTCCACTATAAATGCAATAGCATCTAAGTATCCTATTATTCCAGAATTTGTTTGTGCTAACCAAACGGACCCCAACTCCACGTGGGGATCCACATTTTTCAGTTATCCATCGTTGTCTGTTTTCAAATGCAGGTCGTACAAATCGTCCTTTGGTATTTGGACTCAGGCTGCTCAAAACATATGATCGGGGATCGCTCGCGGCTCAAGAACTTCGTGAAAAAGTTTATCGGGACAGTTAGACTCGGGAACGACCATTTTGGGGCAATTATAGGTTATGGAGATTATGTGTTTGGTGACAGTGTAATCTCCCGGGTATACTACGTGGAAGGACTAAGGCACAATCTGTTTTCTGTTGGGAAATTTTGTGATTCCGATCTTGAAGTTGCATTCAGAAAACACACCTGTTTCGTCAGAGAGTTGGATGGTATTGATCTTCTTAAAGGCTGTCGTGGCACCAATCTATACACCATCTCTATTGAATAAATGATGAGGTCCTCTCCTATCTGCTTGCTTTCAAAGGCCTCAAAGACCAAATCTTGGCTTTGGCACCGTCGTTTAAATCATTTAAACTTCGGCACCATAAATGACCTTTCTCGCAAAGACCTTGTACGAGGCATGCCCAGATTAAAGTTTGAGAAAGATCATCTTTGCTCTGCCTGTCAACTGGGCAAAAGCAAGAAACATACCTACAAACCCAAAACTGTCAACACCATCTTGGAAGTTCTTCACACCCTTCACATGGATCTGTGCGGACCAATGAGAGTGCAAAGTATAAATGGGAAGAAATACATTCTTGTGGTAGTCGATGACTACTCTCGGTTTACGTGGGTGAAGTTTTTGAGAACCAAGGATGAAACTCCAGAGGTTATCATCAAACTGATCAAACAGCTGCAAGTGAGACTCAACAAAACTGTCAGAATCATCCGTACAGACAATGGAACTGAGTTCGTTAACCAACAACTCGGTCATTTCTATGAAAGTATTGGCATAACACACCAGAAAAGTGTTCCACGCACTCCTCAGCAGAACGGTATAGTTGAAAGAAGGAACCGTACTCTGGTGGAAGCTGCAAGAACCATGCTAATATTTTCCAAAGCACTGATGTTTCTTTGGGCAGAAGCAATTGCAACTGCATGTTACACTCAAAACCGATCCCTGATTCATACTATTCACAACAAAACACCTTATGAGCTAATTCATGGCAAGAAGCCAGACCTCTCTTTTCTTCGTGTGTTCGGTGCACTGTGCTATCCGACAAATGATAGTCATGATCTGGGAAAGTTGAAAGCTAAAGCAGACATAGGTTTCTTCATTGGGTATGCACCAGATCGCAAGGGATACAGAATCTATAACAAAAGAACCCGACAAATCATGGAAACTATTCACGTTATGTTCGATGAGCTGACTGAGCAACCGGCTCCTGGACAAACTAGTTCTGGACCCGCTTCTAATCTTTTGACACCTGGCCCAATCAGTTCAGGTCTTGTACAGAATCCCACGCCTGCAGTTGCTTATGTACCACCTACCAGTGAGGAGTTGAAGAAGTTGTTTGATTCGATGTATGATGAATATTTTGAGCCACCAACTGGTGGTGCTACAACTGAAGCCCCACCTGCACCTCCAGCTGCTGATGCTCAAGTTCAAAACAACTTAGATGGGCCATCAGTATCTATCTCTGTCAGTCAAGAAGCACCATCTGTCAGTCATTCGCCATCATCATCGAATGTTCAGTCCTCTACAGTACAACAAGGTTCGGCAATAGATAATTCTTTTGAAGTGAATCCTTTCGCTCCTGTTGATGATGTTCCATTCGAGAATATCTTTGCTCTAGAATCTTCTACAGACACGTCTTCTTCAGGGGATCTTAACTCGGCAACATCGGTTCAATACCCTCAACCACATGATCATCTCAGAAAATAGACCACCGATCATCCTATTGACAACATCATAGGAAATCCTTCACGTCCGGTATCCACAAGAAAGAAACTTACCACCGATGCACTGTGGTGCTTCTTTAATTCTGTACTCTCTAAAATCGAACCCAAAGATTTCAAAGATGCTATGTCTAAAGACTGCTGGTTTCAGGCTATGCAATAAGAAATTCATGAGTTTGACCGACTTGAAGTATGGGAATTAGTGCCCGCTCCAGATTGTGCAATGATTATCGCTCTCAAATGGATCTTTAAAGTGAAACTAGATGAGCATGGTGACGTTCTGAAGAATAAGGCTCGACTTGTTGCAAAAGTATATCATCAAGAAGAGGGCATAGACTTTGAAGAATCATTCGCTCCAGTTACTAGAATTGAAGCCATCAGAATCTTTCTAGCTAATGCTGCCAGTCAGAATATGGTTGTCTACCAAATGGATGTAAAGACAGCAATTCTGAATGGTGATCTAAAAGAGGAATTTTATGTCAGTCAACCAGAAGGATTTGTGGATTCTGATCATCCTACTCACGTCTACCGTTTGAAGAAAGCTATATATGGGCTAAAGCAAGCACCCAGGGCGTGGTATGATACTTTATCGAAGTTTCTTCTGGCTAATGGCTTTTCCAAAGGTGTTGTTGATCCTACGCTATTCACTAGGAAATCGGGCAAACATCTACTTCTCATTCAGATCTACGTAGATGACATCATATTCGCCTCGTCTGATCCTAGGGAATGTGACAGGTTTTCTAATGAGATGAGTTCTAAGTTCCAAATGTCTATGATGGGACAAATGTCGTTCTTCTTGGGTTTACAAATCTCCCAAAGTCCCGGAGGCATCTTTATTAATCAATCCAAATATGCAAATGAAATATTGAAGAAATTTGGATTTGATTCAAGTGATGCGGTTGACACCCCTATGATTGAGAGATCGAAGTTGGATGAAGATCTCTCTAGGATCCCGGTTGATCAAACAAAGTTTCGAAGCATGATCGGATCCCTGATGTATATCACTGCTAGTAGGCCAGATCTATTGTTTGCTGTATGCATGTGTGCTCGATACCAGTCCAAGCCTACCAAGAAGCATCTGGAAGCAGTAAAGCGGGTCTTTCGATACCTTCAAGGGACTATCCACATGGGTCTCTGGTATCCTAAGGATACCACCATGGCACTCACTGCCTATGCAGATGCAGATCATGCGGGGTGTCAAGATACTCGTCGAAGTACATCAGGAGGTGGTTAATTTCTGGGAGATAAGTTCGTTAGCTGGTCATCTAAAAAGCAAATAAGTACGTCTATATCTTCAACAGAGGCTAAATACATCGCCATGTCTGCGTGCTGTGCTCAAATTCTTTGGATGAGATCACAACTATCGGACTATGGTTTTGCATACAACAAAATACCTCTGTATTGTGATAACAAAAGTGCTATAGCCCTTTGCTGCAACAATGTCCAACACTCTAGATCAAAGCATATCAACATCCGACATCACTTCATAAGGGAACAGGTTGAAAAAGGGGTGGTTGAACTTTACTTCGTGAGGACCGAGTTTCAGTTGGCTGATATCTTCACAAAGGCACTTCCGAGAGAACGGTTTCAATTTATTCTCCCGCGACTTGGCATGAAGAGTTTGACGCCAGAAACCCTTAAGCGTCTTCAGGAAGAGAATGAGGAGTAATCGATTTGCTTCACATATCCTTGTATATATTTTTGTATATCTTAAACCAAAAAGAAAATAGAAAATTATAAAACCTATAAAAACCATAAAAAACAGAAAATCAAAAATACCAAAAATAGTTCCTCTAGGCATGTCTTCTATTTATCGATAACATTTACGGACCTAGAAATGTCATTCAATAATGACACGGGTCTTTAAATGAAGCTCGAGCAGAAGTTATATTTACCGGTTAAAACATGTCTAATGGCTTGCTATTACTTCAGATAGCAACCAGCGTTTTATTATGGGGAAAGCATGTCGCCAAAAAGACGGCTGTTCCTCCAACTGGGTGATGTTCACATGGGCATATATTACTTTATATCCATGTTTCTCCGACTTGATGTACGATTCAGTGCATCATTTCTTGTATAAGAAGAGAAGTCTTCTTTACTCCACGAAAACTCTCTGGTCTATGATTCTTTAGGAGAGTTTTTGGTGATTCACAAGGTGGTAACCGGTCTTAAAATTTTCACAAATACTTGAAGCTCAATTTAATGACTACAGATCTTTAAATAGAAAACGGGTCATTAATTGAGGGGGAGAGTAGTTGTTCAAATTTCTAACACCTATTTAAGCATTGTGCAACATCAGCAGTGACACTCTCTCTCGGTTTAAGGGGGAGCATTGTTAGCTCTATCATCAGAATATATTAATCCTGGCCACATTTTCTCCCTCATTTCTAACTTATTTAAATCAATTGGGATCACAAATCTCAATTGGATTAAAATTTTTGATCGCGGGAGAGAATGTGATTTAAATATGAAACTTGATGAAAATGTGATTCTTTGGACTTAAGTGTAAGCTCTCCCATATGTGCTAAACTCTTTCGTATATCGACGCACATATTGAGGGGGCGCAAATGGCGACGGTAAAAAGGATGCGACATCTCATGTGACTCAGTCTTTACCAATGAATTGACGAAACACAAACTGTGATTAATCGAAAGGACATATCCAGGCCGGGTAATAATTTCAAGCTGGTCTAACCAGTGATTTAAGCGTGTCTCGAAGAGGATATGTCTGAGTAGAGTGTACCGTTTTGAGAAACTTTCTTTGGATGTGACCAGGCCTGGTAATAATTTCAAGCTAGTCTAACTAGTGATGTAAGCGTGTCTCGAATCGGTCATATTCACTGAAAGTGGATCAATTCAAAAAGTGCGAACTCCACCCAACATGTGTAAATTTAAAATTAAAACATATGAGCACATGTTGAGGGGGAGCTTTTGAAAAATATAAAACTCTCAAAGTGTTAGCAAAATGTGTTTCATAATCATAGACACTTTGAGAGATTTTTCAAGGATTTGGTTAATGGCAACATAGGTTAGTCATGAAGTTATAAGGTGGCTAAGGTTAGGAAAAAACCGTCCTATGATCCGCCAGAGCCGGAGGGATCTACCCAAGGACTATACCAAATAGTTAGTATTAGAAAGTCCTAAGGTACGAATATGGTAAAAAGGAGGAATATGAGAAAGGAGAAAGAAGGGGTTGAAGAATTAAAAGAAAAGAAATGAGAAAGGGTGAAAAAAAATAGCCCTCCAATCATTCAATCTTAGGGCAGAAACCGGGTTCAATTCATATACTACTGGTGATTACTAAGGTAACACCGGTATTGAAGACAAGACGTCACGGACCCAGTGACGCACCGCACTAACCACTCAAGTTCTCTTAAAATGACTTGTTTCATTCTCACGGGGAACCCTGCATAATCTATCGACGGCTCATTACGAGCCATGTTGATATTGAAACAGGAGACACCGCTCCAGTCTCCAACTACCAAAAATGCACTTATTGAGTCTAGAACCAAGAGATGCATCAAAAGATCTCAATAGGAACACATGTTACTTCTACACTGGTTGTTCAACATTAAGGACACCACGTGTAAACTTATGAGTCCTACGCAGATCTTAGCAATCTGCCAGAACATTCTTGAGGGAATTTACAAATGTAATTCTTAGTGATTGAATGGAAATTCCTGCCAGGGTCAACATCAAACAGCCCTGAAAGCAGGTCACTTCGGTAATTCCTTGTGAATTATGCTTAGTGGTCACGGCGGTTACAAACGGTCTACAGTCGTGGAGTGAACTCCGGCAACTCACCTAATCGTTGATGTACTTTGGTAGATCTTGTAAACTCTCTCGGGGGTTTCCGATTTAGGAACGGCCTTGGTGAGGTTTAGAGAAAGTTTTCACACTATGCTGTTAACAATCTCTAAATCCAAACCTATAAGTGCTGGGTGTTTTATTGCTAACTGTCGTATACAGGAATACCTGGCGGTTGCTGCTGATTGCCGAAAAGATGACGATACATCACTCCATGCTCATACTTCATCATCATAATTAAAGAAGTCATGATATCTAAAAGACCTTCAACACTGCTTCTGCAACTCTGAGGCTGAAAATCATGATTCAGAAAAGTGTGAGCTTGTCGACTCAAGGATCACAATATCATATGGAGACGATGCTGCATGATGACTTGAAGACATATGTTGGATGATATTCTCAAAGAAACCTCAAAGATCATCCATGACAAGAGATCTGTCATCAAAAGTTCGCTGCTGAACGCACAAAGATTAATGATTTTGAAGAATCAAGAACTACGAGCTAGGAAGTCATAGTCATATGATGAAACGCTAAAATTCAAAACATTATTTCCGGGGTGACCTCCCTTAGGGGGAGATTGTTAGGAATACAATTATTCATGTGAAGACTCGGTCACCCCGAGTATTTGTTAGTGTTAACTAGCTCGTAGGATTATTAGTAATAGTTTAGATATTAAAGTATTCGTGGAGTGGGTCGGGTCTTTACCCTCTGTCAGCTCACTCCACAGCCCACACAGGGCACCATATGTAGTCCTATATAAAACCCTTCCCACACAAGGGAAGGGTTGGACCTTTCATCATAATCTTACACACATTACTTTCTCTCTCTACAAAGGCTCCCAACAACACTTCTACTTCTCTCTCTAGAAACCCTTCTTCTATTCGGCCAAATCCTAATCCATACGTGTTATATGTATTGTGAACATCTTACAATTGATATCAAGAGCCATGGTTAGGTTCATATGATTACATGTTCACAGATCTAGTTGGTTTTATGGTTCCTTTTTGGTTCCAAAAAAAAAAGGGTGAAAAAATAACTTGTTCGGCTTTGTTTGTGGTTGAATCTGTTAAAGGCTTGTACTTTCTTGTTTAAAAGTGTTGTATAAGCTGTGTTTTGTAGTTGAATTACTTGTTTCAGTCGTGTATTCGAAGTTTGAGCAAATTCGAGTGGTTTTTGTGATTTTTTCTTCGCTGCGATTTGAGTCTCGGTAAGATTCTCTTCATTGCGATTTGAGTTAATTAAGGAAAGTTGCAGTTGCGATTTCGTGCATCGAAATTGCGATTTGCCTTTTTAACTTAAAAAGGAAAAAAGTAAAAAAATCACATGATTGAGGAATCTTTTGACTTTTTGTGGGCTGCGACTTGGCCTGACAGTGACTGGTTTGTCCGGTAGTGCCTGCGATTTGACAAGTTGCGATTTGGGTATTCTGGTTGCGATTTGATCATTACGATTTGGGTATTCTGATTGCGACTTCATAGTTGCGATTTGAGTTATTCTGGTTGCGATTTGAGTATTGAGATTTGGTCAAGTTTAGCGATTTGAAGAAGTGTGTTTTGGGCCTGCGATTTGAGTGTGCCTACGATTTGATCTTTGCGATTTGACTTACCGTTGACTAATTGCGATTTGACAAGTTGCGATTTGACTTGTTGCGATTTGATGGATTGCGATTTAACCTATTGCGATGATTAAAATATAAAAAGAATAAGCAAGAGTGTCTGACAATTACAACAGTATAAAAGAGCACTGATGATTAAAATATGAAAGAGCACTGATGATTAAAATATAAAAAGAATAAGCAAGAGTGTCTGACAATTACAACAGTACTTGTCTTTTCTAAGAACCAATAGGAATAGGCCAAAAGTCTTTCCGAGTGTCATTTCTGACACTTCTTGACTTTTGCCGTTTTAGGGAAGGTTCGTTTCTGGCCCGATAAGACTACTCCTTATCTCTTCAAACTCTTCCCGCCTAATCCCGCCTTTCTTTCAGACTTCAAGTTCTTCAGTCCACGCCTTCAGTCTTCAGTCTTTAACCACTTATTGTTGTTGAGGAGACTGGAGGTTCAGTGAGTTCTTGTCAAACACTCACTGAACCCATTACCTTCTTCTTTGGCTTAAGTGACATTCAGGGAGTTCCGTCTCACTGAATGGTGAATCTTTCTTCTTAGACTCATCCTATGCATCTTAAAAGTAACTCACTGAGTGACTGTTCACTCAGTGACTTAATAGTGTTTACGGTTGTTTAACACTTAGCTTAATTTGTGTCCAAATCCTGTTTTCAGGACGCTTGGGTACTGACGGACCAAACAAATACTTATAACACACCTAAGTCTGCATCATCCCCAAAGCTGGATGCTGATTTACATGGTACACCTGTTGACCCTACAAAATACCGTAGTATGATTGGGTCCCTCATGCATCTAACAGCTAGTAGACCAGATATAGTTTTTGTTGTATACCTATGCTCCCGTTATCAGTCACGACCAACTGAAAGACACCTCTTTGACGTTAAAAGAATCCTTCAATACATAAAGGGAACCATCCATTTGGGGATCTGGTATTCAAAGAATGTTGGTTTTGAACTAATAGCTTTTTCAGATGCTGATCATGCAGGATATTTAGACACACGCAAAAGTACATCTGGGGGAGTGCAATTTCTAGGAGACAAACTTGTATCTTGGCAGTCAAAGAAGCAGGATTCCACTTCATTGTCATCTACAAAATCGGAATATGTAGCCATGTCAGCATGTTGTGCTCAAGTCATTTGGATACGATCACAGCTGATGGACTACGGTTACATGTTCAATAAGATTCCCATGTACTGCGACTCCAAGAGTGCCATTGCCATCTCATGCAACACGGTTCAACATTCGAAGTCAAAACATATCGCACTTCGATATCATTTCATCAAAGAGCATGATGAAAAGGGTACAATTGAATTATACTTTGTGGGTATTGAATACCAATTAGCGGAATTATTCACCAAACCCTTGCCCCATGCAAGATTTGTGGAATTAGTTCACCAAATTGGTATGCGGTGTTTGACTCCAGATGATTTGAATAACTTTCTTAAACACAACTAAGAAAGTTAAACACCAAAAACTTTTTTTGTAAATATCTTATCAAAAAAAACAAAAAGGATTTTCATTTTCATCTTTCTTTATTTAAACAAATTACCAATTTTTCCAAACAAGTGTTGAGGGGGAGTATGAAATTCAAATTTTATTATTTTTCCTTAAAATTTGTTCTTGCATATTTCCAAAAATATGTCGTTTTAAACATGTGTTGGTAATATTATTCCCGTGATACCCTACTTGATCTTAAAATGTTTTCTAATATTCATAAGTCAAGCGGGTGTATTAAAATTGTTCTTGTCAAAATAATGTCAAGTCTTGTTAATATTTTATAAGTAAGGGACTTAGATTGCTAAGTTATGTCGTTAAGGGAATTAAAGTGACAATAGTTGAAAGTTTGAATTTTACACAAAAACAAAAAAAATGGATGCATTTACTGCATCTGAATTTCACCAAACACATTAAATATTTCAACTACCAAGATCAAAGACTCACATCAAATCTTCAAATCCGTTCATGTTTTCAATAATCTGTAAGTGGAATCATGTTTATCATACAAATATAAGAAATGGTTTTTGATTTCACAAAGATCCAACGGCTAAATTTTTCTAAATCGAATGAAATAGATTTAGGGTTTGGTCGAATTGGAGGATTTTGATTCTGAGTGTTTTTGTTTAAATTCTATGGTGGGTTTTGTTTCTAATCAAGTTATTAACATGTTTCTATAACCCAATCGTATCCAGAAACACGTATTGATGATTTTTTAAAATTAGGGTTTATACGTATGATTTGGGGGAAATCATTTGTGCATGTTTTGGTCTAATTGATTGGGTGGGATAGTGTTCTAACATGTTTTGTAACAATATTTGATCATATAATCATACCCAGAAATGTGTTTGAATCAATTTTGATGTTTAGGTTCATGAAGAACACGCCCAGGTTCAAACCCCTTGATTCATGGCTAAAAATTGTTAAAATTCAAACCATTGAGCTTAGAATCATCATAGGAACCTAAGGGAATCATTCATATAAACATCTAATCCATTATCTTGAATTTTGACAAGATTGAAATGAGGGTTCATCGAAATTGTAAATGGTTGTTCTCAAATTAGATAAACTATTTTTTGATGTGTTTAAATGAGCTTGAAGATCATGTTGTAACTTGTGGTTTGATCTAATTTGGACAGGAAACCAATTTCGATAAAGATTCTCAACATAAAGTACGCCTACTGTTTTCATCGGAATTTCTTTTATAAGAAATTGTCGAAATTTCAAAATCCATCGGAATTGGATAACCTTATCGCAATTGCATAAATTTGTCGCAATTGCATAAAATTTATCAAAATTCAAATTTTTCATCGCAATTGGACATGGTTTATCGCAATTCAAATTTTTCATCGCAATTGGACATGGTTTATCGCAATTAAAAAAATTTCATCGCAATTGCACAAATGTCATCAAAATTCAAAATCCATCAGAATTTGATAACCTTGAATTGCTTCAAATTTTCCAAATTTCAATATTGTATCACAATTGGACAAGGTTATCGCAATTCAAAAAGTTTACATCGCAATTGGACAAAACCTGTCGGAATTCAATATTCATTAGAATTGGCCAAAATTGTCACAACTATATAAATCCATCGCAATTCATTAACATTGTCTCAATTGAGTTTAAGTATGTCGAAATTTGAATAAAGTCTAATGTTATCGAAATTGCATAAGTGTCATCACAATTGAATCTGTCACATAATGCATGTCATTTTGCAAAGTTAATAACCATTAAACATGCTAAATCAATGATGTAAGAAAATGGACACATGAATGATCATAACTTTAATAATATCCAAACTTTCATGTATCCTGCATATTTGTGTCTTTGATTGATGTTTCAGAATTCACTAATGGCTGCTCAACAACCACTTCCCATGCTCACAAAAGAAAACACCTTTCCACAAGGTTATGACGTGGAAATTGGCAAGAACAACGCACGTGTAGAATTTCCCAAAATCAAGTGTGCCGAACCATCATGTCAAATAGCAATTGAAATTCTCAAACTACACAAGTGTAGGAGCATGTTGGATAAGTATGCATCCATTCCTGAGTTCTACATTCACCATATGTGGCACACAATCAAGTTGGATATGGGAGAAGACTCATTCACCTACACACTGGAAAGAAAAGAAGTCACTGTTGATGTCAATTATCTTCGTAAAACCTTACTTCTGCCGGAAGCTCCTGCACCAACCAAGAAGTTTCATCCTACTCCCTAAGAAGAAGTCGTTCTTAACTTCCTTTTAGAGACTGGTTATGATGTACAACCAAACAAGCCACTGAAATCATTCTCCAAAGTCGAGGCCAAGCTCATTCCCCGACCGTGGAGAACCATTTACTACGTCTTGGCTAGATCAATCTCCGGAAGAGACAGCGGTCATGAAAATCCTCGTCTTCCTCACTTGCAAATCTTCTGAGGAATAGTGAATCAGAAACAAATCGATTACGCTCAACTTATCAGGGATGACATAGTCTTTCAGATTCAGAGTCATTACATAAAACCATTCACCAAAATCCCTTTTGTCAGATACACCAAGTTACTTATCTACCATCTCCTTGATGACAATGAAGACATTCCTCGACATCTAGAAGATCCAGAGAAGCATCTATTTGCTATGGAAAAAACAGTCAATCAAGTCTACATCCCGAAAGGTAGCACTCGCAAACAAGGGATGAGACTTCCTGACTCTCTTATTACAGACAAGATCAAGAAAACACAAGCATACCTTAAGTATGATAAAGCTTTCAAGGAAGGGTATGTCGGATTTAGCAAGTATGATGATGAACCTACTCCAGCAAAGACTCGAGCAAAAGGAGGTAGCAAGACTGGAAGCACATCCAACACCACGAAGAAAATAAAACCAGATCCTCCTAAATACACCAAGAGGAGAGTACCTGTCAAAATTTCTAAGCCTGAGCCTGAAGATGAACAGATTGTAGAAGAAGAGGAATCTGGTTTAGAAACGGATATCGATGAAGAACCTATAATCTAAAAAGAATAAATTGCTACCAAGATTGCTCGGGACGAAAGTCTTGTATCACTTAAAGCTGATGAAGTTAGGAGAAGGAAGAAAATACTTGATGAAAAGATGAAAATGGATAAAGAAATTGAAAAAGATTTAGGTGAAGATGAGACCCAAGAAGATCAGACCCTCATCATTCCAGTTAATCAACCCGGTGGGTCTGGAAGTGCAGGAGGAGTCACTCAACCTCGATCAGATCCGGTTAATCAACCCGGTAATGACGAGAAATGGGATGAAGAAGGAAATCTCATCATGAAGGAGGTCCATCAGGAAGAACAAATTAAAGACTTTGACATGTATGATGATGATAACACGGAGAATGTGATTATTGATGATGAAGTAATAAGAAAAGCCGTTGAAGAATTGGAGTTGGAAAAGAAGGCAAAGGAGGAAGAAGAAATGAGGCTAAAACAAAAGGAGGAGGAAGAAAGGTTGGCTAGGAAAATTGCTGATGAAAAGGAAGCTGACAACTATATTCAAACACCTCCAACTACACCTCCACACTCTCCTCCAAAAGACATGGACACAAACGTTAACAAGGATCCGTCTGTCATTCCTGAATCATCAACACATTCTTCACCACCACCAACACAAACAACATCAACAAGCAAATCCATCAAGAAACCCATCAATCCGTTGGTCTCTCAAGCGTCGATGAAGGTGAAACAGGCCGTGAAGCTTGCAAGAGCAAAGAAACATAACAAGCTTCTTGACCAGATCGAAACATTAACAAATATGGTTATCGGTCTTGCTGGACATGTGAACGAGCTCCAAAGCACAAAAGCTCGAGTTGATGAATTCCTTTTCGATGACATTTAGGAAAAGATGTTTACTGCGATCAAGGGCAACACTGAAGAATAGATGAAAAAGTAATTGCCTAGAATCACATCAAAGAATATCTTGAACCACAAATCGAAGGTCTTCTCAAAAACATTGTTGCTATAGTTCTACTTGTCCTACAAACCAAACCATCAATGCCAAAGGAACCAACACTTGAAGAGCTTCAGATTCAATTGTTTGAAAGATTAACAAGTCTTACATCACCAACTCTTGAACAAATTGCAATTTCTGATGCTATCCAGGGCAATATCTTAAAGGAGTCATGCAAAGCTGATGCTGACGAAGGAAAATGGCCAAGAGAAGATGAAGACCCTGACCTAAAGTCACAAGCTAAGAAACCAAAGAATGTCGGAAACTCTTCTTCTCAACATCAAGAACCTGTCAAACTGTCAGCAACCACAACAATAGCCAACCAACCGCCAAAGGCTTCTGGCTCCAGGCCAACAGCAATGGAACATCATTTTGAGCTAACTGAAGACGATGAGTTTCAACAACAGCAAGATCAACCAGACTCTCCACCAAAGTCGAAAGCAAAAATGTCTAAGCAAGGAAAGAAGTCAACGAGCAAAAAGACAACGGTAGTCTCATGGCTTGACGAAGACACGACTGAAGGGAACGAGTGGTTTGATAAACTCGTCAGTGCTCAACCCTACATCGACGACGACTCCATGATTGGTGGACGAACACTTGAGTTTACACAAAAGCTCAAACGTGATCAACACATCAAGAAACTTACTAAAGGAGAACTTCGTCGCATAAAGAATGATGTGTTCAACTTGCTGAAAGATCGGTCCACAAGTGCAGCTGAGCTAGAATATCACTTAGAGAACATTGCACGAACAATGTCTACTGATATGAGCTGGACGAATCCGGACGTCCATTTGATTGACAACAACGTGCAGCAAAGAGGACCATATACTACTGACTGGACATGGCCATTGCCCGTTGTAGGAACTACTGATCATCCCGCTATTCCATACAGTTTTTTCTTCAACAACGATCTTGAACTTCTTGTACACGGCAACAAGTGTCAACCTAAGTATGCAACGTAAATAACCTTGATTCCTGCTGCAAGTTATCCACAACCAGCCATCGAAGAAATAGCAACAAGACTCTTCATTACTAACAGAGTGTTGTACGATCAAGATGCGCATCTGGGAATATACCACTAGTATGAGAAAAGGAGAACCTGGTACAAAAGCAAACTTACGAAAAAGTCTCCAACTCCGGTGATGAGCGATCTCAGAATAATTGGTGTGGTTAGCTTTGAAGCAGAAAAGAAGTATGATTATACCTTTCTACATAAAATCAGGGTAAGAAGACAAGATCAGAAGATTTACTCATTCTCAGAGGCATACTTCCCTGATTTGAACCTTACCGATATTGAAGATATGTATCTCATTAAAGTTCAAGGGAAGATGCATCATTTCTCAACTTATCTTACGTACGCATTCAGCACTTCATTGCTCTACTATATCAGAAGAAAGATCATTTAGGAACGCGTTGAAGTCTTGCAACTTGGGTTCGAGAGCTATCAAAGGAAGCTAAACTTAACCGTACCACTTCTACACCTTCCAGAGATCAACAAAGAACCTTTGTATACCATGAAGAAAGACCCAACCTTTGGGTTTGTCTGCAAAAGTGATCTATCCATCAACAGTTTCATGGGATACAAGGAGATTCATAAGTTCTGCGACCACACGTTGAAGAAAGTTCGAGATGGATTGGTTATTCGGGTAAGAGATCGGGAATTATCCAAAACAACCAGGTGGACTGCTTCTCAAATGCGAGAAGTACGTCAATCCATCCAGAAGATTGAGAAGAGGCTAGTTCTTAGAGATTAGATGCGGAGGTTGGAAAGTTATGTTGGAGGCAGACCATCATTTCCTATCAGAAACTTCCAAAGACCTGAACCAGTATTCACGATCTTCAGAAACGTTGATTGATGTAAGATTTGGGTATTCTTATGATTATATTTGCTTGTGAAACATTATGGCTTGTGTACATATAACAGTGCACAACCCGTTCTCTGTAAAGAAAGGACCCTGAGGTACGCTTCAGTGCCTCAATCCTAATATAAAGAGCGAAAGCTTCTTACTTTTGAGTAGTATTAATCAAAATTTTGATAAGTTTTTCAAAATTCTGCTCAAAAGAACAAGTATTCCCTTTCGTGTTTAAAACATCAAAAAGTAATTTCATTTGTTGAGGGGGAGTACTTGAAATCATCTTTGTTCAAAACGTAAAGTTCTTGTTGGATTCTTCCCACTAACCTCAAAAAGCATATTTTAATCAAAATGTTTTCCAAAAACAACATCAATATGCTATTTTTGAGGGGGAGAAAGAAAAATGTGATTAAAATAGGTGTGTGAAGTATGGAATCTCGCATGAGCTCGACTCAGATATAACCAATGAATTGACGAAACTTAACTGTCATTAATCGAAAGTACTTGTCCTGGACTGGTAATAATTTCAAGTTGGTCTAACCAGTGATGTAAGCATGTCTCGAATAGGACTTTTTTGAGTAGAGTGTACCGTTTCGAAAGATTTTCTTTGAATGTGACCAGGACGAGTAATAATTTCAAGCTTGTCTAACCAGTGATGTAAGCGTGTCTCGAATCGGTGATGTTCACTAAAAATCAACCAATTCAAAAGTGCAAACTCCACCCGACATGTGTAAATTTATCTTAAAAACTTATGAGCACATGTGAAGGAGGAGTATTTCTGAAAAAGCAAAACTCTCAAGGTGTTAACAAAATATATTTTATAATCATAAACACTTTGAGAGATTTTCAAATGAATGTTTTATGGCAACATAGGATAGTCATAAAGTTATAAGGTGACTAAGGTTATGAAATATGTCCTATGATCCGCCAAAACTGGAGGGATCTACCAATCGACAATACCAATAGTTTAGTACTAGAAGTCCTTAGGTATGAATGAAAAAAGGAGAGAAGAAATGAAAGGAGAAAGAAGGGGTTGAAGAATTAAAAAGAAAAGTTAAGAAAAAGGGTGAAAAGAAATAGCCCTCCAAATATTCAAACTTAGGGCAGAAATCGGGTCCAATTCATATGCTACTGGAAGTCACAAAGGTGACACCGGTATTGAAGAAAAAGACTTCATGGACCCAGTGACGCACTGCACTTAACCTTCTAACCACTCAAGTATCTCTCAAAAGATGCTTGTTTCATTTCTCAAGGAGAACCTTTCCTAATCTATCAACCTTTCACTCCGAAATGTGTTGATATTGAAAAGGAGGCAATCTGCTCCATGCCTCTGACGACTTAAATTAAAAGCGCACTAAATCGAGTCTAAAGCCGCGAGATGCATCAAAAGATCTCTTAGGAACACTTAATATTTCTACACTGGTTGTTCAACATTAAGGACACCAGTTGTAAATAACAAAAGTCCTACGCAGATCTTAGCAATCTGCCAAGAACATTCTTGAGGAAACTCACAATTGAGATTCTCAGTAATTGAATGGAAATTCCTGACAGGGTAAACATCAAACAGTCCTGACAGCAGGTCACTTCGGTAATCCCTTGTGGGTTACGCTTAGTGTTTGCGGTGGTCTCAAACGGTCTACAGTCGCGGAGTAATACTTTGGTATACTTCAGCGGCTCACCTGAATCGTTGATACACTTCGGTGTATCTGTGTAAGCCCTCTTGGGGCATCTGATTTAGGAACGGCTTTGGCAAGGATTAGAGAAAGTTTTCACACTATGCTGTTTACGATCTCGAAGTCCGAACCTGTAAGTGATGGAAACTTTATTGCTAACTATTTTCATGCAGGTACACATGGAGAACCGGAGTTCCAGCTGAGACCATTACTACCACCATTATCATCAACAGCATTCCATCTCCACATGCTCATACCTACATTAGAAAGTCATTTAAATTTCAAAGGCAATTCTCATCAATGATCGAAGCAAACGTTCAAAAGTCAAAGATCAATGCTAAAGAATGAGAATCACTTGAAGTATAAAGATCAAAGTCAAAAGAAGTATGAGCATGGTGGAAAAGACGTAAAGACACCAGAGTCTAAGACGTTGATGAAAGGCAGACCACAACATTATCATATCACACATAACAAGGACAAAGAACAAAGATACGAAAGACGTCAAAGCCAAAGAAGTATAGAAGACGTCAAGCAACCTATGATGACCAACCCTTAGGGGGAGATTGTTAGGAACACGTTTTATGATAAAGTGTTGGCTATATTTATATGTAATAGGTTGATTAGATATTTAGGCCTTTATGTTTGTTTAATGGTCCGGCCTTTGAAGAAGGCCCATGGGCCGTGACTTTGTTATGTGCTTGAAAGAATCCTAGGCGTTGCCCTAGGTATAAGCACTATATAAACACATGTAAGCATGCACTTATCTTGTTGGTTATTTCACATAGTTACTAAACCTTTGTCATTCTTTCCTTTGTGTGATAATCGACCACTCTCTCTCTTTCTTTCATCTCTATCTTATTTATATACTTGTGATTATACTATTATGGTGACCTAACAGAAAGGATAGAAATCAAAACTCTATGATGTGCTATGATTTCCTATGAGTGTAGACGAGTAAGCTTGTCCATACTGCCATTTTGCTGATTAGCAGAAGGTGAGCAGATTGGGCAGGATTATCAACAAGTACTCAGGTAGAGGCGTGGGATTTACTTCTAGGGTTTTGTTTATGATATAGTTTATTGTCTGGTAAGAGGGTAGCAAGGCTCACTGGTACTCCCGAGAGACGAGTCAGGGATTAGGTGTTTGTTCTAAAGAACGTGGTTTAGATTACTCCTTGGAGTCTTAAGATTTCTGTTGGGCACAGAATCTCTACTGAATAGGAAGTTTAGCAAGTCCAGAGTACGACTCTGAAAGAGGATGTTGATTACTACTAGCAATCAGTTGGTTGAATCAGTACTATACTTAGGGTAGAGGCGGAAGGTACAACCTCGATTGAACATCGTCATTTAAGCGTAAGGCTTAGGGTAGGGGCGACTGTAACAAGACTACAACAAAACAAGACTTAATAACAAATCCAAATACAAACATAGCCAAAACCAAATCCAAACATTCCAATAAGCTCAAATGGGCTTAAGTCAATATCAGGTGAGTTACAATACGCAACTCGGATTCTTACGGTGACCAATCGGCTCTATCCCATTCTGATGCAAAACTTGATCAGACGGCGACAAACAGGGATTCCACATAAACAGAGGGGTATAGCGATGCCAGGAGTATTATGGTTCATGAGGTGTTGTGATGCTAGTGTGTTGTGTGTGGGGGTAAACTTTCATGGTATTCAATGCTCGTGTACACACGCAAAACATATCATTCATAAAATGAAAAATCAACTCGAACAAAATTCTGTTATAACTACCCCGAGTATCATAAAATTCACCTCTGAGTCGGGCATAGGTGATCAGGCTATGTCCCACTATCCCTGGTTGAATATAGGTGATCAGTCTATATTCACCCGAGGTTCAATGAATTTTAAAATATTTGGCCTAGTTATACTAGTAATATGTCCCTCACATCCAAAATCGTTCCAAAAAACCATGCCAAGTGTACAAACTCGAAATTAAATAATGAGATTATGCAAGGAAATATTGTAACTCTGTGACAGGTTCAGTGCGTGCATAAGCATATGGTAATGCTTATGCTGAATAGCACAAAACAGGTGGACATAAAACATCTATGATAAGAATTTATTTGGTACCTTTTTAAGGGGTTATTTAAGCACAAAATCATATAAATATGATCAAATATTGTCTAAAATTATTTCTTTTTGTATTTTAGGTACTTGGGACGAGAAATCTGGAAATCGGCACTTTTTGGACGTATTTGGACGAAAAAGTGAAGAAAACGACGAAGTCGCGAAAAACCTGCCAGACTTGGAGATCTGACGGCGTCACAAGCTACAACGTTACGCCGTTCCTTGTTTATGAACCTGGATTTTTTGTTCAAGTTTATCAAGTGACGCTTCATAGGAATTGGAAGATTCTACAACCTGACGCCGTTTTGTATAAATTGGAGTGGGAGTCACGTGTTAAGCTAGAAAGAGACGGCCTAGAAGAAGTAACAAGTGACGGCATCAAGATATTCCTGACACTGTCATAACGGCGACTTGCACATGACGAAACCCTAAACACGGCGAGCTGACGACGTCATGACCTATAAGGTGATGCCATCACATGTGTAAATCTATATATACTTTAGCACTTTTTCATTAATTGGTGTAACAATTTAAAGGAAAAAACCCTAGACGATTTTGACAGCCCTTGTAAGGCTATTTCAGCCTTTTTCATCCATGTTCAATTGAAGATAAGTTATTCGTTTAATCATTCAATATGTCAATATGTTGTTTGATTACTTGTTTATCATTTCTTCTATCTAACATGCTAGCTTAAGTTTATTTGTGTTTGCTTAGATCTAGTGAAACCTAGTTATTGAATATTGATTTGTTGTCTCTTGTTTAGTTGATTGCCTCGCGTTAGACTAAAAAAATTGGTTGACCTCTTATATGTAACTAGCTTGAACGTATTAGAAAACGCAACTGTAGAGTGCACTATTGGTTTTTCTCTTTGTATTTATTGCGTGAATTGCGGCTTGTAGATCCTAGATAACTTAATAGACTTTAAGGGGTTTAGGGGAGACCAAGATTCATAGAGTTGGGGAATTCGGCACCTCCCCACGGCCAATATTAAGGAATACAGTGCTTCAACTAAAACAAGGACGTGACAATTCAACAAATCAGTAGGAGATAAATAGGAAGTAATTATATCTAAGTGAACACGCTTTTCGTCTCATAAGTAGTCACCACTTTTATTTTCTGTTTTAATAAAGTTTTAATTAATTTTATAATTATTAGTTTTTGGGTTAGTTGACTAGCAACTAATTCCGCCCATTCCTTCAAAACCAAGATTTTTACTTGCTTTCATAAAAATATAAAAATACAAAAAAGAATCATCCCTCACCTCTAGACCTATCTCGTCATACATCTTGACCTAACGACACTATTCCCCTAGAGAACGATCAATCCCCCGGACTTACCTATACTACACTACAACGGTTAGGTACACTTCCTAGAGAATTGTAAAACCTTTTGTGAGGGTTACAATTCCCGCATCAAGTTTTTGGCTCCACTTCCGGGGAATAGTTAATAGTTTAGGTTCAATTTCTATTTCGTTTAGGTCTACTCACTAGATTCCTAACAAGTGAGATTTTACTTTTTTATCTTATTTATTAGCTTTCTTGTAGTCTATCTTTTCTTCGTTCCCTTTGTTTGTAATTCTCTTCATTTGCCATCATGGTGAATGAAGGCATCTTTGACCTACACCAAGCACACCAAGCACCACCACAACAACACCAAGCTCCACCAAACCACCAAGAACAACCCCACTAAGACCCACCAATTAACCAAGACCTACCTCGAACCCGTACTCTAGGTGAGTACTCCCAACCAAGCCACCAAGGCTATCGAAACACCATTGAGCTCCCCCAAAGAGCCAATATGTCTCCCTTATAATCTGAAACCGTCCGGTTAGTGCAAAGCGGATGTGCATTCCATGGACTTCGTTCCGAAGATCCAAATCAACATCTCAAGGATTTCCTTAAAATCGTAGATTCCATGGACCTTGATGTTGACACTCAAGAGACAACGCGTTTGCGTCTCTTTCAATTCTCTCTACGTGACCAAGCTAGTCAATGGCTTGAGCATTTACCCGCGGGATCTATCACATCATGGGATGATCTCACTTCTCGTTTCCTCGCTCAATTTTTCCCACCGGGGAGAACTACCAAGCTAAGGAATGACATCTTGATGTTCCAACAACGTCAAGGCGAAACTCTTTACGAAGCGTGGACTTGTTTCAAGGACTTGCTCCAAAAAGTCCCTCATCATAGCATTGATCTTTGGCTTCAAGTCCAAATCTTCTACGATCATGTCAATCAATCCACAAGGCAAACCATTAACCATGCGGCCGGTGGTAAGCTACGTGATAAGAATGCGGAAGAATCGTGGGGAATCATAGATGATCTTGCTCTCTATGACAACGAATGTTGGAATGACCCCCACGAGTTGAGCAAAACGGTTAAGGCAATATCCTTGCCTTCGAATAACTCAAGCATTCCCAACTGTAGGATCATGGAACTTGAAGACCAAGTCAAGTTTCTCATGAAATCCTACGAAGCTCCTAAACCTTCAAGTCAAGTGAACAAAATCACTTCTTCGTGTGAATTATGTAGTGGTCCCCATGACACTCGTGATTGCATGGAACTCCCCGACCAAGCTTTTGCGGACTATGCATCCTCGCGTACCGACGGAGCGGGAGACAAGTGGTTCACTTTCAAACCCGAACAAAAAACTTATGGTGATTCATACAATCCATCTTGGAAGAATCATCCGAACTTTAGGTGGAAACAAAACCAAAATTCTTCTCAAAATAATTTTTCAAATCCACCTAATCGTTTTCAATCAAACAGTTCATCCTCGAACCGTACCTTCAACAATAATCCTTCCAACAATTCCAATAATTTTGAAGGATTAATGTCTAATTTTGTGGCATCTCAAGAAGCTCGATTGTCTAAGTTTGAAGCCGATTTTAAACAACAACAAAGCGAGATGACCAATAAGATTGACAATTTGTTGAAGGCTCTCAACAACCAAGGTATAACCCCATCGAGTAGAGTCGTTAGAAACACAAGTGGGGGAAGTGAGATTAAGGATACTTCATCATCTAAGCATGTTCACTTTGTCAACGCAATCACTCTAATATCACCAAATAGGAGTAGTGAGGAAGAGGATAAAGAAAATGGATTTAAGGAAAATAGTGATCCTAAGGAAGAAAGTAAGAATGATGATGAGAAGGAAGTGGAAGAAGTAGATAAGGATTACTTTGATAAGTTTCCCACGGTAGAAGAATTAGCATATCACAAGTACTTATTGCATGATCTTCGCCCATTCTTCATAAGAAGAATTCCAATCATTGCACACGGTAATCCTAGAAGCATCAATATACCATGCAACATAGGACACATTCACGTGTAGAAGGATTATATTGACCTATATTCTCCTATAAACATCATGACTAGGACATACTATAATTGGATAATGAAAAAGCAACTCTTACCTAGGCAAGATCCTGAGAATCCTAGAAAGAGGAGTAACTTCATTGGAAGAATTAGGGGGATGCATGTGTTTGTAGGGAATTTCACCTATGTCACGGATTTCATAGTGGTAGAAGACATTAGTTTAGCAGTAGACCCTTGTTTATCCCATGTAGTATTAGGAAAGCCATTCGTAGAGGTTTCTAAGATGACTTACGACCCGTCATTAGGGATAGTTAGGTTCACAAATGAAACCGACGAGATTGCCTACCAAATGCCATGTAAGATTGAACAATTTCATCTAATGCCAAACCTAGAAAAAAAAATTAAGTAATCAGTCTACTATAGGAATGAAGAGGATAAGAGAAGAGGAGTATACTATGTGATGAAAAAGATACTTGGTTTTTACAAAGAATGCTTACAGCTAGGTCCGGAGTATAAAACCAAGATAGAATATGACATTAAGAACGTGACGGAGGTTGGAGTTACGTAATAGGCATGACTTTGAGTCTAGCTACAAGACTCATAAATAAATAAAAGCGCTTCTTGGGAGGCAACCCATGTTTTAATTGTTTGTTTGTTTGTTTTTATTTTGTTTGATTTCATATATATGCTCCATCTTTATTTGTTTATCTTTCATGTTTCAAATAATTTGTGAAAATGCTCTATTTTGTTTATAACCTCGTCTTAATCACATATAAAAGTGTTTTACAAAAAGATAAGTGTAAGGAAGATCATATATGTTTAAAAGAACGAATTCGAACATGAAAGATAACAATTAATTATTAGCATATATATTTGTGTGTTTGTTAGAGTCAAATGCTTGTATCGAGTCACAATGAATGTCCTGAAGTTTTTCCAGGTTTTATTAATCAGGTTTTTCCAGAAATAAAACGCAAAAATACTGTCAGGTCATACCTGACGGTGTCAGGGTTTACACCCGACGGCGTCAAGCACTGTAGCAGCACAATTTTCCAGAATTTGGTTTTTCTGCTGGAACATAAAAAAAATTTAAAAAAATTTCAGAATTTTTAATTTCCAGGAATCTGTAGACATTTATTTTGCAAGCATTATATCTTACTTTGTTTTCTAGGAATTAGTTTTTATATATATAGTGTTTACCGCCGGTTTTATGCGAGGTTTTGTGTTTTTTTTTTCTTAGTGAATTACAGGTTATATTGGACAAGAAGATGAAAGTATACATTGGAAGTGAAGCTTATCATGTTTGTTTTTTTAAAGGAAGATTTAACCATGTTTTCACATCGTCCATGCTGAGCAAATTAGAGGAGTATTAGATTCTTTCATCTACTTTATTTTCCCGTTATCATACCTTTGATACTTTTCAAGAACATTGGGGACAATGTTCAATTTAATTGTAGGGAGGGTAAAATGGGATACCTTAGAAACTATAACTTCGCTTGATATTTGTTTTGTTTTAGAGTAAATGTGTAATAAACTAAGAAAGATACTTGTTAGGGCAATTTTAGCACCAAATTTAAAATTTTTTACAACATATTGGAGTGAAACTTTAGTTTTAATAAGCGTCTCATGGATAGGAATTATATAGCTAGCACAAAAACCCTTCCACTCAAAAATTTCCACCCCAAAAATGTGAGGTTCGCCTTTAGATATATATGAAAAAGCATTCACCTTTAACGCTTATGAGTGTACAGGTAGTATATAAATTCTAGAACTTGCGTTTATGATGCATCCCATTATCGCTAGTGAGACTACATTCGTGTAGTTAGGATTTACTAAATGATAAGAGGCATTAGGATAACCCTTGTTTTAAACCCGTTTTATATATTACTTGACCGATGTAGCCAAGATACTTGACCAATAAAGTCAAGTAATTTTCCCACACCTTTGCGATGTATTCATTTTTAGTACACGATACCCCTAGTACACCCCTCAGAGCCTATCCTTTTCGTGGTTCTCATGATATTTCGGTGGATTCTGAAATATTAATGAAGAACATTGTTTACAATCCACCCCCAAGTGTACACCTAAATCGCCTTAGCCTACCTTGTATGCACTCATTTTTAGTGCATTATTGTTACATCATATTTGTTAAACCCTTTGTCAATTGTCTAATTGGTTACATGGTTGCTAAGTCGAGTCATATCTTGTAAATACAGTTTTGGGATGATTGGGACTCATGGGTAAAGTACTACTAGTAGTTGTTATGGAGTAATGGGGAAGAATGCCAATGTAATTACCCCCATATGTGCGTTAATGTTTAAAGTACTCCAAGTGTTTTTGATTTTCTTAATTCGGGTCATTAGTTAGTTATGTGTAAAGTATGTAAAAGTTCAAGTGTAGGGAGGTTGCAAGATCCTTTTGATGTATTATTTTGGATAGTATGGCAAGAGTGTATGAAGAAAAAAAATAATAAAAAAAAAATGACAAAAGAAGAAAAAAAAGAAAAAAAAAAGGAGAAAAAATATACGGACTATCATTCCGTTTTTTATTTTTGTTTTAGTCAAGAAAGTGTCTTGAAAAATACAAAAAGAGTTAATAGTTAGTGAGTCAAGTTGAGTCGAGCCTTGGCTTAGCAACGCCTCATTGTACATGTAATTGACCAAGATAATTGACTTGCCACCAGTAAACTTCCCTTTATCCAAAAAGACCGTGTTTTCCATACCCTTACACCTAATGTTACAACCCTTGAAAATACCTCTTTGATAGTCTATCCTAGGTGCTTACACCAAAGTGGTGGAGGTTTGATCTGTTCTCAAGCCTATGGTAATCTATGTGCTATGACAGGTAGAGAGAGTTATATTTTTCCGTTTCCATTCATGTTATATAACTTTATACACCCGAGAGATGTGAGAATCCAAACACTTTGTGAGAGGTACTAGTATGTAATTTTCGTGCATATTTTGACTAACGTAGAACGATCATATGTTGTAATTACTTTTATATTAGTGTTAAATGACCCCTAACTTGTAAATTAGGATAAAAGCTCATTTGCTTGAGGACAAGCAAATCCCAAGTGTAGGGATATTTGATAAGGATTTATTTGGTACCTTTTGAAGGGTCAATTAAAGCCAAAATCGTATAAATATGATCAAATATTGCCTCAAACCGTTTCTTTTTGTATTTTAGGTACTTGGGACGAGAAATCTGGTAATCGGCACTTTTTGGACGTATTTGGACGAAAAAGTGAAGAAAACGATGAAGTCGCGAAAAACCTGTCAGACTTGGAGATCTAACGGCGTCACAAGCTACAACGTGACACCGTCGCCTGTTTATGAAGCTGGATTTTTTGTTCAAGTTTATCAATTGACACTTCAGGGGAATTGGAATATTGTACAACCTGACGCCGTCAGGTACAAATTGGAGATGGGAGTCACGTGTTAAGCTAGAAAGAGACGGACCAGAAGAAGTAACAAGTGACGGCCTCAAGATATTCCTGACGCCGTCATAACGGCGACTTGCACAAGACAAAACCCTAAACACGGCGAGCTGACGGCGTCACGAACCTATAAGGTGACGCCGTCACATGTGTAAATTTATATATACTTTCGCATTTTCTCATTAATTGGTATAACACTTTAAAGGAAAAAACCCTAGACGATTTTGACAGCTCTTGTAAGGCTTTTTCAGCCTTTTTCATCCATGTTCAATTGAAGATAAGTTATTCGTTTAATCATTCAATATGTCTATGTGTTGTTTGATTACTTGTTTATCTTTTCTTCTATCTAACATGCTAGCTTAAGTTTATTTGTGTTTGCTTAGATCTAGTGAAACCTAGTTATTGAATATTGATTTGTTGTCTCTTTTATAGTTGATTGCCTCGCGTTAGACTAAGAAAGCTGGCTGACCTCTTATGTGTAACTAGCTTGAACGTCTTAGAAAATGCAACCGTAGAGTCCACTATTGGTTTTTCTCGTTGTATTTATTGCGTGAATTGCAGCTTGTAGATCCTAGATAACTTAATAGACTTTAAGGGATTTAGGGGAGACCAAGATTTATAGAGTTGGGGACTTCGGCACCTCCCCACGACCAATATTAAGGAATACAGTGCGTCAACTAAAACAAGGATGTGACAATTCAACAAATCAGTTGGACATAACTAGGGAGTAATTATATCTAAGTGAACACGTTTTTCCTCTCATAAGTAGTCACCACTTTTATTTTCTGTTTTAATTAGTTTTAATTAATTTTATAATTATTAGTTTTTGGGTTAGTTGACTAGCAACTAATTCCGCTCATTCCTTCAAAACCGAGATTTTTACTTGCTTTCATAAAAATACAAAAAAGAATCATCCCTCACCTCTAGACCTATCTCGTCATACATATTGACCTAACGACACTATTCCCCTAGAGAACGATCAATCCCCCGGACTTACTCATACTACACTACAACGGTTAGGTACACTGCCTAGAGGATTGTAAAACCTATTGCGAGGGTTACAATTCCCACGTCAATCTACTAGAAAGGCACACATCTCAACAAATATATCATCAAATATCTCATCACATATACCATCAAACATCTAATCACATATACCATCAAACAAAATCATCAATGAGGCTTCGGCTTGGAAGGCAGACACGTGGTGATCATAGGGCTAAGTTTTTGTACAAAGTAGTTATAGTCTAGGTTTTTAAAATATACTCAGTTCTCTATAACCAATGCTCTGTTACCAATCTGTAACACCCCCGAAATTCAGTACAGCGAAAGCATACATGTCACTAGGGTGCTACTCAATTGGTACACAACACAAGTATTGAAAACGGATATAACCTTTCCGTTTTATAATAAGTTTTCATTATCCAAAGCATTAAGTTTACACCATTCCATATATATTGTGTTAATAAGGCCCATAAAATAAATACTGCGGTCCCAAATATATATATCAGAGTCGTCTATGACCGTACCCCTTGCCAAGCGCCTTCCAAAGTATGCTATCGCCTTAAACCTGAGAATACATGCTAAAAGTGTCAACACGAGGTTGGTGTGTTCATAGGTTTAAGTTTAAAACAATATGGTTGAACCATAAGGTTTTCGGGCTCAATTAATCATTCCCAAATTTAACGTAGGCTCATATAGTGTCACACAAATTTATCTGTTACGCTGGCTAAGTCACATAAACCACGTCAGGAGCCGCACTCAAGGAGTGTCTCATATCATAACAATAATCCGCTATAGGTGCACCATATAGTAATACATTACACTATTGCAGCACGCATAGTAATAATCATGCACTAATGCAACATGTATTACAATAATCATAGCCAGCTCGCCTAACAGTTTCATAACCACAAAAAGAATTTCAGGTCAGATCAATAAACATGTTTCGCATATAACTTACCCCAAAACATAAATAATGTTGATCCCAGTCATGCACTTGATCGAATTCCTTAAGCTTGGATAAGGTTTAGTTATGTTAGATAAATCCAAAACAACTAGAATAAAACTGTGTTTGGGTTTATCAAATACTATGTGGAATCTAGTACTTGATATTAAGAAGAACTTTGTATCAATGTAACAGCAAACTAAGAACACAATTTAATAAACAAAACGCTTCAATATTATTGATGAATAATACAAATACTCTCCTAGTATTAGGGTTTACAACCTTGATGCTATATGAAAACACGTATCTATTTCAATTCCCTAGGACATCCTTTTATAGACTAAGGAGTCCTAATCGGCTTACAATAACTTTCTATACAAGATAAATCTTTAATGAATCTTTTCTATAATTATCTAACTGACTATACAAGTATATCTCTTAAGCAGTATTAACTAAATACTCTAGCAGTAGTAATAATAACTCTGGCAGCTTTAACTCTTCAGCAGAGTTATTATTACTAGCAACACTAAAACACTTAGAGTATTTTCCTTTTAAACACCTGAGCAGTTGTAATTCCTTAGAGCAGTCTTAACAATATGAGCAGCCGCAACTCAAGAAGCTTTATTTCCCAACAATCCTCCCCTAAACTTGATATTTTCTCCTAAAATCATCAAGTTTCATTCAAAGCTTGAAATATCACCAGGAGGATGCTTCCAAACACCTTATTTCTTTTTCTTTTCTTTTGGCTTGAGAATCCTTTCCATCTTCTTAAGTAGCTGATAGGTCATTTCATCCCACTTATCTATTTAAAGTCTAACTTTAGATGGATCCAGCATCTGACCAACTACATATGGATTCAAAGGGTAATCTTTCTCAACTAAGATGTATATCTGAACTTCACCCAAAGCCACAGTATGAACCCTACAAGCATGATAAAGCTTCCAGAATAACACATGAACATTGTTTCCATATTGTTTTCCCCAGACTTCATCTTCACAATTTGGTTCAAAAATATCCTTAAGATAACCTGAACGAACTCTATCCATGATGTCTTCTGGCATTGTATATCCATACTTAGCATTAACTAGCTTCCATAGAGTTTCTAGGTCTTCTCTATCAATGCTTTTGAGCATCTGTGGAAAAGAGACAAACTTTTGAGACTTTCCACCAGCTCTCATTATCTCATACCAAGACTTCTTTCCTTGATAGCCAACTTTCCAACCAATGATGCAGTACTTTGTAGCCAAAGGTTCAACTTTAATAGCTTCTTCTTCCTTTTTATCTGATTTGATATCCACCAATTGTTGTAGTTGAGCTTTTTCTTTTTCAAACTTTTCTTGTTCTGCCTGCTCTTACTCTTGCTCTTGCTCTGTTTGCTCATTAGGTTTTTTCTTCTTACTACTCTTAGCCTCTAGTTCATCTCCTGCTCTCTTTGAACTTTTCACTACCTCAGTCTCCATAGGCACAAATCTCTCTGTTTTTCTTTTAGCAAGCTCATATAATTCATCAATCTTTCCATCATCAAAATGGTTTAAGACATTGAGCTTCCATTTGTCCATATTCTTCAGATATGTGCACATGTACTTCCTTCTTTGAGCTTTGGTAGGTGGTTTGTTTCTTTTAGCTTGAGCTCTCTGTGCTGCATAATATTTTCTTCTTTTCTCAACAAACTCAGCCAGCATCTTAGACCTTTCTTCAATTGTGAGTGATGCTTGCTCTTCTTGCATAAGTTTTTGAGCTAGCTCCCAATCAGCATCACACTGAACTCTCTCATCATCCCACTCTTGAAGTTCTTTAATAAGTCCAATGTTGGCTTCTTCTTCTCTTTGAGCTCTTTCAGCCAATATTCTTTCATTCTCAGCATCATACTCTTTTTTATCTCTTTCTGCTATCTCTGCATCCAAGAGCAGTTGCTTCTTCCTTGAAAGAGGTTTTTCAGGTTCAATCATGATGCCTTTTCCCTTGTCTTTTGATTGTGCTGAAGTTATTGTTGTTTTTGTTGTTGTTGATGTTGTGGATGGTTCTCTAATGACAACCCCTTTGACTGGTGGTTTCTTCAAAGCAGTTAGGGCTTGAGCCAAAGTTGTAAGATCATCATCAGAACTTGTTGTTGTTGCAGCAGCAGTAACATTTTCACTAGCAGCATTAATTTTTCCACTAGCAGCATTAAGTGTAGCCGTTTCTTCAATTAACTTAGCCACTTCAACAATTCTATCAACACCAAACCCAGCAGTACTAACAGACTTAGCATGCTCTTCCACAATCACTTCAGCAGTAGAAACATCCTGATCAACCTGCTCATCAACTTCAAAGTAATTACCCTCATCAATCAACTCTTCATTTTCTACCCCAGTTTCCTCCCCTGAAGCTTTGCTTGTATTCCTCCCTTGTTTGGGAGCATCCTCCCCCAAACTCTGTGCTTCATCAGAAGATTCAATCCTGGAAGTAGTACCAACTTTGTGTAATCTTTTGAGTTTATGTGTTCTTGACCTCTGTCTCCCTTCAAGATACCTAACCCTCCTCTTCATCCCCTTGATTTCATCATTTTGAGAAGAGGTAAGCTGTTTGAGATCAAGAACTTCTTTTGACAATTTTGTACAGGTTTCCATCAATTCTTTTAAAAGCTGCATACTGGCCTCACCACTTCGGATTGTGTTACCTATCCCAAGAGGTGGATCACTGGGCATGTTAGACACAGCCTCAATCCTAGGTTGAGCATCCGTGCCCCCATGGGATCTTGGCGCCTGGGGATTCCATCCTCTGAATCAGTTCCATGGGAACTTGACTCGGTAGATGTTGCCTTGGATTGGGTCTTACTGCTATTACCACGGTCCTGCTCTGCTTCTAAGCTAGTAGCAGTAGTGGCAGCCCTTACCAAACTACCTTCCTACTCCTTATTGGTAGCCTCATCTGCATCCATACCAGCACTAGCCTGAGGTAGCTCAGTGCCCTTTTGGTTTTTCCTACGTGTATAGGTATTTGTAACACCCCCAAAATATCGCAGCGGGACGATAGTGTCACTGGGGTGCTACTTTATAGCACAAAATACAAGTTATAGAAAACGGCCTCTAAATGAGATGTTTTGAAAGTTACCATTCGAATTATTTAAATCAGAGTTATTACAAGAGGTCCCAAAGTATATGATTACATAAATGTTTTCAAAATGTATCGAATGGTAGAGGATAAAAGCATAAGTCTCCAAAGCATAAGTCTCCAAAGCATGCAAATGACTCTATGATCCATGCATCCGCTATCGCCTTACTAACCTAAGATAAACATGCTAAAAGGTGTCAACACAAAGGTTGGTGAGTTCATAGAGTTTAGTTGTAAAGCCTTCAAGTAATGTTTCCACAGCAAAGGTATTGTAAATCCATTCAGTTCCAAGTTCCGCCCATACAAAACTTGCAACCTATGTGTTCACAACCCACTGCTAAAATATAGTATAAGTAGGACATATGTGTATACGATATATGTGAGTACTTAATGTAATGAATAACAGCCAACTGAACCTCATGACAAGTTTACGTAAGTTTACACAAGAATACTGGATTATATTTACCCAAGGCCATGAATCTGGGACCAAGGGTGGGGGCGTCAGCTCGATAGTACTATCAATACCTCTCCAACGGCTCCATCCAGGAGTTAAACAGTTGCTAAAGAATAAAGCGTATAAGAATAAGTGTAACACATTAAGGCACATATCGTATCTACACTTCATGTCCAAAAGTATAAAAAGTATAGCTTGGCACAAAAAAATAATGTTTTGAGTATTTGTGGAAGTCAAAACAAGTATTTGAGCATGTATCTCCCCCAAAGAGTTTAAAACAAGTATTAAAAGAGTAAGGGCTATGACTTACCTCGGTGATATAGTAGTTTGAATAAGTCTAGTAGTGTAAATAAACGGCTCCGACACGCCTCCTAAGTTGATATGTCAAGTTTCAGTATGTTTGTTTATGTTCAAAACTTTATTAATGTGTAATATTTATAATGGTTGTATGATGGTGTATTGTTGTTAATTATCTGTAAACTTTTAGGCGTATTTGGTATAACGCGTATGGTTCAACGAGAAAAGTACAAAGGATAATTTTTGTAATTTTGAATTTTCTTCAAAAGTTAGTAGATGATAAGATTTTTCATATTTCATATTTAGGGTTCGATCCATCGTTAACGAAATAGAAATATCTCAGATATAAATTTTATCAAAAACCGAGTCTATATGTGTTAAAAGTATATTTCCGAGATTATATAAAATGTTACACTTTATACCCTTATAGTTTCAAGTATTGACAGTTTATACCCCTGAACTTTTATAAAATTACAATTTTTACCCTTCAACTTTAGTGAAATGAGAGTTTCTACCCTGGAGTTTCAAAAGTGACACTTTATACCCTATGTTACATGTCGATTACAGTTTTAGTCCTTTATATATAAAGGTTTAGAGGTTTGGCAAGACAGGCCCTCAAAGCATTTTATCCATTTACTATTAGTCCTAGAGTTTTGACACTTTTTACCCTTCAAGCACTTTGGCCGTTTCATGTTTAGTCCTTATTTCATTCTAGTTGCGTTTTGAATTTAGAAAAGGGTGTGGTGTGTTACGGCTTATCAATATAAGTTATGTTAAGTTTAAGAATAGGCTGTGGAGGGCTTATTAGCTTATAAAATAGCTTATGGGCTTTAAAACTCGATCAAAAAGGGGTGTTTGGTTGGTTTGCGACAAGAAAGAAAAAGAAAAGAAAAATAAGGCCGAACCTTATAAAGACTTATGGCTTGTTTTTGTGGCTTGTTAACATGTTCATTAGCTTATCTAGAGGACCTAACCATGTATCTTAAAGCTTAAAAAAAAAATACAATAAGAGGGTGTTTGTGTGCTCTCGGTAAAAAGAAAAAGAAAAGGAAATTCATTTTTGATTTTTGTTTTCAACTTGGTACTTGGTTATTGTAATATATAAGTGTTATTAGAAAGTGTAAAAGAGATTAAAAATGGTTTAAGGACTTACAACACTTATGGTACTCGATTAGAAAGAAAATGTGCCAAAGTGACTTTAAATATGGAACAAAGCTTTCCAAGGCTTCAAGGCTCTAGTATAAACTTCTCTCCTCCTTCTTTGGGCTTGAAATTCAGTAGGTGAAAGTGTGTGTGTGGGTGTTATATTTGAAAACAAGGGATTGAGTGAAATGGTATGTTTTAGATCGATTGATATAGGCAAAGGATTTAGGGTTTCATTTAATGAGTTTTGCCACTTGTAATGACATGTTAAGAAAATAAGGGACAAGATGAGGTGTTCACAAGATGTCCATGCTTTAGGTTGTTAGTTTGAAAGGTTTATGAGGCTCCCTCTTATATCCAAGGTTTTTACAACTTCTAATGGACAGACAGTTTTTTGAAAAGAAAAGTCACAAAAAGGTTTATGAGTCTCCCTCTCATACTAGAATTTTTTTTGGACCTTTGCAATCCCCTGCACTCTCAAACCCAGCAGTAGAAACCTAGCAGCATTAAGTTAAGCTTGGCTGCATTAACTTATGGCTAGCAGTAGTGACTTCGAGGCATCAGTACTAACTCTAATTCCACACCAATCTAGTACTTTTCTTTTGCTTTTCCTGCAAAATGTTAATCCAAACACCACAAAAACACAAGCAATAACATTTCACAACAATCATAACATCTAATTATACTTAGCTGATTTAAGTATAACAAGCAGCATTAACTAGCAGTTCTAAGTATAACTAGCAGTACTAATTATACTTAATAGCAGAAACTCTTTTTGACGTGAATAACAGTACTAATCCATACAAAACTTTACAAAAACACAAAGAGATAAGAAATTTTAAAGATTTAACATTCCAATACTGGCAATCAAAAATTGAAATCTACCCACATCAAAAGCTTTTGTGAGCAAATCTGCAACATTATTGTCAGTATGAATTTTAACCATTTGAATTAACTTCTTTTCATTGCAATCTCTAATAAAATGGTGTATTATCTCACTATAATTTGTTTTTTAGTGATAAACAGGATTTCTAATTATGCACATAGTACTGCTATTATCAATAAATATTTGTATGCATAAAATTGTACCTATAATCCAGCAATTGATTCTGAATCCATAGCACTTGTCCATAGCAACTTGAAGCATCCACATATTCAGCTTCTGTTGTGGAGTTTACAACCACAGTTTATTTCTTGCACTGCCATGAGATCAATCTACACCCAAGAAATTGACATCCACCTGTTGTAGATTTTCTATCCAAGCTTGCTCCAGCATAATCACTATCAGTGTATGCTACCAAATCAAAAGGTGAATCTTTTGGATACCAAAGGCCCAATTTAGGTTGACCTTTTAAGTACCTAAAAATTCTTGTCACAGCATGAAGATGTGAAACTTTAGTACTGACTTGGTATCTAGCACAAGCACACACTGCAAACATGATGTCAGGTCTTGAAGAAGTAAGGTACATCAATGAACCAATCATTGATCTATACAAATGAACATCCACTTCTTTACCATCTTTATCCTTGAGCAAAGGCTTGCCAACTTCCACTGTTGTGCTTGCAGACTTAACATCTGTATACCCAAATTTTTCAAAATCTCAGCAACATATTTATCTTGACTGATAAATATGTCATCCTCCTTATGTTTAACTTGTAATCCTAAGAAGTATGTAAGTTCTCCCATACAACTCATCTAAAATTTTTCATGCATCAGCTTCTCAAATTCAAGACATAACTCCTTGTTTATAGAACCAAAAATGATATCATCAACATATACTTGAACCAGCAAAATATCACATTTGTATCTTCTGATAAACAAAGTCTTATCAATCTTTCCTCTGTGAAATCTATTGTCCAACAGGTATGTTGACAATGTTTCATACCAAGCTCTAGGAGCTTGATGCAAACCATAAAGTACTTTCTCTACCTTGTAAACCTTATCAAGAAAATTAGGATCTTCAAACCCTGGTGGTTGAGAGACATATACTTCTTCTTCAATTGTCCCGTAAAGAAAAGCACTCTTCACATCCATCTGATACACCACAAAGTCTTTATATGAAGCATAAGCTAGAAACAGTCTTATAGCTTCAATTCTTGCAACAGGAGCAAAAACTTTATCATAATCAATCCCTTCTTCTTGTGTGTATCCCTGAGCAACTAATCTTGCCTTATTCCTTACCACAATACCTCTTTCCTCTTTCTTACATCTGAAAACCCATTTAGTACCAATTACTCTTTTTCCTTTAGGCAAATATACCAAAGTCCAAACTTCTTGTAACTTGAATTGTAAAAGCTCTTCCTGCGCTTCTACCCAGCTTGGATCATTCAGTGCTTGAATTGTCTTCTTGGGTTCCACTTGTGATAAGAAACAAGCAAACAAATAATTTTGAAGGTATATATGACTGCTTCTTTGTTTAAGGGATCTAGCAAAGAAACCTTGGACCTTCATATCCTTTGTCATTCTTCTTGTTTGAACAGTAGACTTCACATCTCCAATGATTTGTTCTTGAGGATGATTCTTGTAAATTTTAGTAGTTTGAATAGGACTGACAGGGATAGTTTCATCCATGTTGTTTATGTCAGCCTCTGCACCAACTTCTTCATCATCAGTATCAATATAGATATTTTCCAAAGGAGGCATGTTTGGATCAAATGGATATTCATCCTCATTAACGGCAATGCCATCCTTATCAGCAGTATTAACAGTTTTATCTTTGTTAGTGTTGTGAGTGATGTTACCATCACTAGCAGCATTAACATCATTAGAACTGCTAACATTATCATCCTTCTTTTGATCAACATTTTCTTGTTTTTTTCTTAGCTCTTCATCATCTTGCTGTTCATCATCACATAAAGACTTAACTTCCTCTGAGCCTGGGGGCTCTTGATCTAGGATCTTTGGTTCTTCATCCTGAGAACTCTTTGGACTTTGAGAGAATAGTGGATCAGCAGTCCATAGTGGTAGCAAAATGCAGTCTTTCTCAGGTCTTTTCTCCAATCTAGCTTGACCTGCATCATTACTATCTTTTGTACCTGCAAAACCATTAGACTGTGTACCTGCAGCAACTGGCTCATAATTCATTGTTTTTTTTAGTGCATCTATATCAATCAACCAATTTGGTCCACTACGTACAACATTAGGTGTACTCTCACTAAACCTAACATGAAAGTTCTCTTCAACTATCATGGTTCTACTATTGAATAATCTAAAGGCTTTACTATTCATTGAGTATCCAACAAAGAAACCTTCATCAGCCTTGCCATCAAACTTGCCTAAGTGATCTATGGTATTGATAACGCTCAGAATGAGCATGTTTTTAGTTGCGTTATCAGTGGTTTTGTGCACTATATTTGGTTATATTTGTGTGTATTTGTTACTTAATCATGAAAAAGTGTATATGCAAGTGAATGTAGCCAAGTAAAGGAAAAGATGACCAAAAGATGAAGAATTAAAGTGATTATGCACATTGGAAGATTCCCGAGATGGAAACGAGAGAGAAACCACACAAGAACTCAAGGATTTGATAATGTCAAGATTTCTATGTTCAAATATCAAGAAAAGATCGAGTTCTATGAAAGAAATTAGTGCCACAACAAAGGATAAAGCTCGCGACAAGAAAAGACAAGAAAAACCAAAGTTGTGTGTAGCAGAAGGCCCCATCCGATCGGATGAAGCCCGCATCCGATTCGGATGGGGAAAGTTGGGATTTACCGAGAGTTCCAACCGATCGGTTGGAGCCTAGAACCGATCGGTTGGATGAAGATGTTGTTACAAAGTTCCATTTAATGACGAATTTAAGCCCCATAATCATGGTGGCTTATCATTTCCTGCTTATTTACTAATAGAGGACGTTTTTACTTGAGGAGGAGGGGTTCTTTTACTTATATATAGAATCCAAGGTTAGATACAAAGGAGTGACACCCCAAACCTAGTAAAGGCTTACACCAAGTCCTTACTAACTTATTATCATTGCCCGAAAGCTTGTAATTGCTGTGAAAAATGTCCAGGAACTTTGAGTTAAAGTCTCAATAGTGTGGTTCGAGTGCGGAGTTGTTTACGTGTAGTAATAGGCGATTGGAGGAGTGTGGTAGCTATAGTTCCACAATTCTAGTTCTTTTAATTCCAAAACTAGGTATCTCTTGTTTAAATTACTATGAACTACTTTTACTTTAAGTTGAATGAAAGTATGGTTTGTTACTTGTGTTTGATTATAATTGTTATGGAGTGATTTTTGGTATACTTGTGTGTATGATGTGACAATTGTTAGAGTATTCTTATTTTATAGTGATGCATGAAAACATATCTTGTTTTATGAGTTTGTTGAGATACAATCTAATCTTGCTTAATTAGTTGGTAAAAACAATTTTAAAGAATAAAAAGAGCCGAAAGGGTTTTCTTTATGTTTTTATTCCAAAACGTTAGTGCACGAATTAGTATGGGCTATGGTGTGTGACAAGCACCATATTAACTCATTAAAATGGATTTGGAAACGATTTCATCACGAGAAAGGGCCGAAAGGATTCGTAAGAATTCATAAGATAAGAAATGTTTTTCAAACAACAAAGAGTTTAATAGAATTGTCGTAATAGTTAAAAAGGCCGAAAGGAATTAACTAGGAGATTGAATTCTTAGAAATGATTTTCAAGAGATAAACCATTGATTGTGAATCATTCATATAAAGTTGTGCATCACTACAAGTTACACCAAACTTTGTAGATTACTCTATACAATTAGTTAAGGAATTACACACAAGTATATGTTTTTGATTGATTGGATTTTACTTGCTTTTGAATTTATACCAAATTGGATTGACAACCCTTTTTGTAAAAACTTGTTTTACTAAGTTCTAATACCAACTCCCTTGAGACGATCTCGACTTACCCACCTTTACTATCACGGACGAGTATACTTGCTCGTATGTGTTAATTAGAGAATTGGATAAATCGTGTTTATAAATTTTTAAAACTTGCAACATGTTCGACACACATCAAGTTTTTGGCGCCGCTGCCGGGGAATTGGTTATTTATTCTGGTTATTTTACTTGATTATTTTTTATTAGACTTGGTAGTTTTATAGGTTTTTGAAGTAGAAAAAAAAATTGGTTCGGTACCAACCGAATCGGATGGATCTCCATCCGATCGGTTGGTGGCCTCGGTAAAAGTTTTTAGATTTTTGTTATTTTTGTTGTTCTCAGTTTTTAATGTTAGATTAATGGTAGATTAATGTTAGTAATTGATATGATTAAGTGTTAGTTTAATTAAATAGTTAATAGTGGTAATTAGATTAGTTTTAAATGCTTTTAATGTTTTTATTAAAATTTAGTAGTTAATGTAGTTAATTTTATGTTTAATGATTAAGCAGTTTAAGAGCTTTTATTAATTTTGTTAGTTAATAATAGTTATTAATTAGTTAATGGTTATTAAAGTTATTAATTATGTTTTATTTTTCATTTTTAGAAAATTAGTTTTTTTTTTCAGGAATTAGTTTTAATATTAAAGTTTCAATTTAGTTTTTTTTTTTTTTTTTTTTTTTTTTTTTTTTTTTAAAAGTTGATCCAACCGATCGGATGTTGCCCGCATCCGATTCGGTTGGGCAAAATTGATTTTTACGATTCAACCATCCGATCGGATGGATGCCTCGGAAAAGTTTTTTTTTTAATTTTTAATTTTGAGTTGTTTTGATGTTTTGAGAGTTTGAACTTGTTTGTTTACTTGATTTGATTTCATTTTTGATATGTTTCGATTATGATTAACCCTAATGCTAATGATTTGGATTTTCATGTTTTCGGTTATGTTATATTTGTTAGTTGCTTTAGCTAGATGGAGAGTTTAAGCAAAGTTTCTGAATACTTGAGAAATTTGGAAGAGATGTTCAAAGACTCGGGTGATTCATTGGAGCGTTTGGAAAATATTTTGGAAGAAGTTAAGGTTGATGTAGAAAAGAAAGAAGAAGTTGGAGAAAATCGGGTTTGTTTACCTAAGGAGAAGAGAGTTGTTGTGTTTACAAGAGCACCACCTAAGGAGTTTGATGCACCGTTCATGAGGTTCTCTACACCTTGTGGTGTAGAAGGTATAAAAGCTTGGGATGCTCAGCTTAATATGGAGTATGGTGACAACTAAATTACGGAAGATATGCTTGGTAAGCTTGGTTTCGTTCGACTTGACTATGAGGATTATGGAAGAAAGATGGTGAGAGATGTGAGTGTTAATATTCATGGTCACATTTTCAAAGTTGATTTTGTTGTTTTGGAATATGGGAATGCTGATGAACCGGAAGTTGTGTTTGGTAGAGATTTTATGGTTAAAACTAAGTGTAGGATTGATTTTGCACTTGGAGAGATGAGGATTGATGTGGATGATATGGTAGAAGGGAGAGATTGTTAAAATGGGAAAAGCGAATAGAAAGAAAACACCACTTAACAAACTTACCCAACCCACCACCCTTAAGAATGAAAGTTCTTCATCATCTAATTCACCACCCAAATCACCACAAATTGTTAAACCGTTAACTCAAGAGCAAAAGAAAGCGATTTTGGAAAACTTGGAGATGAAGTTTAATGAGCTTATGGGGGAGAAGCCGATTATTGATGCGTTGAATAATTACATGACCTATCGTAAGAAGTTGGATGCAGTTATGATGGCAAGGGCTAGGTTAGAAGATAAGAATTTTGATGAGATTGAAAGAGAGAATAGTTGAGAATAGGTTGCCTAAGAAGATGAGCGATCCGGGAAATTTTGTGTTGCCGATTAAGGTGAATGGGACAGATGCGATGTATGCATTGGCCGACACGGGGTCAAGTGTGAATGTAATGTCGTATCCATTGTATAAGAGATTAGGACTTGCAAATCCTCAACCTAATCAATATAATCTTACTATGGCCGATAATTCACGAGCAAAGGCATTGGGAGAAGTAAAGAATGTTAGAGTCCAAATAGGGTATCAAGCCTTTTTGTCCGATTTTCTAGTGCTTAACATTCCGGTGGATAAGGAGTTACCATTGTTGTTAGGTAGACCATTTTTGAGAACGTGTGGAGCTATTATAGATATGGGTCGAGGTACTATGACTATTAATGATGGAATCTTGAAGCATAAGTATTATCCTAAACCTAGAGGTAAGATTGTGAAGGAAGTTCATGAAGAAGAAGAAGAAGAAGACCACTTGGGTTGTTTTGAAGTGGGTAGAGATGAAGAATGGAGGCCTAAATATGGGCCGGTTGCTCCGAGTTACTTTGATATTGAAGATGAAATGGAAAGAGCTCTAGCTATGGAGGCTTTCTATAACCCTTTTAAAAATGTTTTTGTTTTTAACAAGTTGACAGATTTTCTTGGATCGTTACCGGTCCAACTAAAGAATTTGGAATGGGGACCCGAAGGTTCTAGTGTTTGCAAGAAGGAAGAAGGAGACGGAGATTGGCATGTGAAGTTTGATGTAGTTTGTCCGGATGGAAGAAACTTTGCAAGGAGATTTAAAACGCAAACAACAAGCCGAAAGTTGTCCGGGAAGTTTCAAAATGAAGATATCTTGAGGCACGAGTATTTCCAAGGATGAAAGATTCAAGTGAACAAGTTTGAAGAATAAGCACAACACTTGTGCAAGTTATTTAGTTATGTTGCAGGTAGTTCGAGTTCATCACGTGCGAGTGTTAACCCAATCGTGAAAAAATATGTTAAAAGAAATGCGAAGAGTAGGGTTATTTATACTGTTCAGCCGGAGAGTAATGAGAATTTAAAGTTTAGCAGGCTTAGGAGGGAAGAAAAGCACGCTTTTCGTGAGCGTCTGTCAAAGCTTCAAGTGAGAAAGATTGCTCAACCACATTTGGTTGATTGGTATGTGTTCACGGATTATGAGTGTGAAAACGAGTTGAGAAACATGATGAGAATGTCTTACGTGTATCCAGGCGATGGAGATATTTTTGAGGATTATTCGTGGGAGAGAGCTTTCAGTATTTATGAGAATGTTTACCGTGAGTGGTGTTTGGATTTTTTCGCCACATTTTATTTTGAAATGAAGGTTGTTGATGTTGTAAAGGATACATGTATTTGGTTTAGGCTTTGCGGGAACGAGCACGCCTACACTTTGCCGGAGTTTGCTGTTGCTTTAGGTTTGTACGAGCAAGATGAAGTTAAGCATAGATTGTTTGAATATCATTTCGTGAGCTTAGTGAGGTACCACAATGATTATGATGGTATTGCGGAGTATTGGAATCGTGTTGGTGATCCAAGTTGTTCAAGGAGAAACTCGTCTAAGCTAAGAAACCCGTTGATGAAAATTTTGAAGAAATTAATAGCTTGGGGTGTTTTACACAGGACGGGGAGTCGAGATAAATGCAATCAACCAGACCTGTGGGTTATGAAGTTGTTGGAGGAAGACAAAAATGGAAATGCGGCTTGGATAATAGCCGAATATCTTTCAAGAAGAGCACCAGGAATAAAGGATAGTAGTGATATTTATGGAGGTCACTATGTGACCACATTGGCTAGAAATTTGGGTTATTTCGAGAATGAGGAATTGGCTAAATGTTCGGAGCCAAAAGAGAGTGAAACGTGGGATGCTATAGGTTTTGGGAAAGCATTGGATAGGAGAAGAAAGACGTTGGGAGCTTGGATGGAGCTGGCGATGGCCGCACCTCAAGCTGCACTACAATAACCTTACCAACAACCTCCATATCAACCACCACCACCAATAAGGAATGTTCATGCACCGAGTAGTTTTGACTCGGGATGGGGGGATTGGAACAAGGAGTTAAACAAGATAGAGCATAGGGACGTGTGGAGAGATTCTATGATGATGAGGAATAATTACAATTTTGATTATTCAATGCTGATGCTCCAACATGTGGCACTAGAAGCCAACTATGAGGTACCTCCCTACAACCCACCAAATGTTCCACCCTACCCACTTCAGTATGATCCATATCCTGGCCAGTATCCTTACCCATATCCTGGGTATGCTACATTTCCCGAACCAGTGCCTGTTTATGGTAGAGTTCCAAATGTTGGAGGTTCGAGTTATGATGTGAGTGGATCATCATCGAGTGTTGGAAAGAAAAGGCAGAAAGTTTATACCGTTTTTGAGGGTGATGAGAACTACGAGGAAGTGAACGAGGAGGAGGATGAAGAGAGTGAAGACGAAAGAATTCATGCTACTGACAACATGGATGATGAGTGATCATCGGTGATTTAGTTATGATGATTATGTTCAAAAACAATTATTGGTCGAACAATTTCTATTTCTATTATCTTAACTTAATTTTCATATGATTAATTATTTATGTTTATCTTTATTTACTTTTATTTGTTTTAGTATTTTCGTTTGTTTGTTTTGTTTCGTATATTTTTTGCAGTTTTGCAAGGGAGAATTACCGGAAGCTTATTGTTGATCAATGTTTGGAGTTGAAGAACTCATTTGCGTATCTATGATCAAATATGCGTAGGCGTATTTTCCCTGGTAGTTTTTTTTTTTTAACTAAAATTTTCCCATTTCCTTTACTTTGAAGTTTATTTTTATTACATTGAGGACAATGCAAAACTTAAGTGTGAGGGAGGGAAGAAAATAGGAAAAATTGGTTTAACTTTTTAAATTTTTTGGTTTAGTAGAATTTTGGATTCGAGTAACTAGAATTAGTTCATCCATGAATTTTCTAGTTGTTTTCTCATATTATATATATATAGTTTGATTAAATGGTAAAAATGAGGCTATTTGAAAAAAAATTAAAATTTAATCAAGTTATGAGAGCTATTTCAAATTTTGGAATCGATAACAGTTACTAGTACATGTTATAACCCACCTTAAATTCTGAGGATTTAAGCCTTTTTGTATAGAGCATTTCTTATGCTATATATTTCGTTATGAGTGTACCGGTGATTATGTTGATTTTATAACTTGTACTTGTTATGCATTACGGTTAAAATTTCTTTCAAGTGATAAAATAATTCAAATGATAAGAGGCAAATAAGGATTTACACCAAATGGCCATCCGTTTACAGAAATATTTTTGCTAACCACATTGGTTAGTTATCCTAGTATTTGGAACCCATTTGTTAGCATTAATATCTTACGCTAAATACCCTTAGTTACACCTTCTGAGCCTATCTTTTCTTTTGATTAAATCCAGAAAAATACAAAAAGATTTTACACTTTACACCTTAGCCTTACCCGAATCAAGTTCAATTGAAGTTCAAAACTATTTATTTTTTGATGATTGCATGTTGGCCACACTTTGATATGTGTATGTGTTGTTTCAATGAAGAAGGAATTCGCTACTCTTATTTGTATTTTTTGTAGCGTGTGCTCATCCAAAGTGTATGGGTGACGAGAAAGAAGTTGAGTGAAAAAAAAATGTGAAAAGGGAAAAGAAAAGTAAATAGCCAATGAGCTATAGTGTATGAATATAAATTAGCCAATGAGCTATGAAGGAAGAAGGAAGTAAGTATGAGATGCAGAATAACAATAGAAGAAGTTTGGGAAGTGATCATTTGAGGTATAAAGAGTTGGGAACGGAATTTGGACTTGATTCTTACTTATTTTTCATTTTGTAGAAACCAGTCATAAATAATTCCCATGTCTATTCCCTACCTTTTACCAATTACTTTATTCGTTGTTAGCTTTCGAGCATCCGGATTAAGTGATGGCTTTGTTTAGATATGTAGTGCATGGATGTGTAGTGACCATCCGGGTTTTTGAATAGTTGAAAAACGTTGCTAGCGAGCTAGGGAGTATTTTAGTGACCATCCGTTATGTAAGTAACGTTGCCAGCGAACCAAGTTACAATCTAGTGACCATCCGTTGCTTAGCTAGTCAAGAATTCGTTGCCAGCGAGCTATTATGTTCTTGTATGAAATATTTGCACATTAGCCAGGTAACCCTTAACCTTAAACCCGAATAAAAGACCTCTTTGATGTTTTATTTTGTTGTTCTGATACTTGTACAAGCTTATGGTAAGAAACATGAATCATGACTGAGTATGAGTGATTTACCAATAAATTTCCACTTAGATTGTTAAGTGAATTTACAATTATCCGTGAGGTGCTTAGTTATGTTATCAAGCTCAAAATAACTTGTTTATATTTCAAGATTTTTTCACATTTAAATTAAAAATAGCAATTGTTCCTTTGGGATGGTTGTTCAATTTTTAGAATCATGATGAAGATACCATTGATATCATTTTTCTAAATGCTAGACTTGCTCGAGGGCGAGCAAAACTCAAGTGTGGGGGAATTTGATAACGCTCAGAATGAGCATGTTTTTAGTTGCGTTATCAGTGGTTTTGTGCACTATATTTGGTTATATTTGTGTGTATTTGTTACTTAATCGTGAAAAAGTGTATATGCAAGTGAATGTAGCCAAGTACAGGAAAAGATGAAGAATTGAAGTGATTATGCACATTGGAAGATTCCCGAGATGGAAACGAGAGAGAAACCACACAAGAACTCAAGGATTTGATAATGTCAAGATTTCTATGTTCAAATATCAAGAAAAGATCGAGTTCTATGGAAGAAAATAGTGCCACAACAAAGGATAAAGCTCGCGACAAGAAAAGACAAGAAAAATCAAAGTTGTGTGTGGCAGAAGGCCCCATCCGATCGGATGGAGCCCGCATCCGATTCGGATGGGGAAATTTTGTAACACCCCCAATTTCGTGATACGCAGCGGAATTCAAACTGGGTGTTACTCGACGGCACAACAGTCATAATAATAGAAAACGGTCTCTAACTGAGTCGTTTTAAAAGGAATTATCATTCAAATTATTATAATATATCAGAGTTTACAAAATGAGGTCCCAAAAGGTTCCATGTTTACAAAATACATCAATATAAAGTCATTTGATGTCGTTTTGAATGATAAAATAAGTTATAGCCTTCTTGATTGAGTCTGTGCCCCTCCGTGCCATCCTTGATCATTTATGCACCTGAAATACATGCTTAAAACTGTCAACACAAAGGTTGAGTGATATTCATAGAGTTTGTTATGGAGTTGAACACAATATGTTGGTAGTGTGAGTTAATTAGACTCATACTCATGGTTGGAAAACAAAATGGTTATTATTATTCACTAATCTCATGTAACCAATACGTTAACGTGTGCCAATATCGATCGGCTGATTGCCCCTGTAGGTACTTTGCCAACATACCTAAGACTCAAATATAGTGCGTTTGATTACCGGACCGGGTCAATACAAACGGGATTCGTCAATCCCAATAGGCCTATTCACAATATTCGCGCTCACTATCCTAGTGATTAAATGGTTCATGATATGGGGACTTTGATTGGCAATGATGGTACTTAGTGATAATAAAACAATCAGATAGCATACAATTTCAAAGCATTATATTCGGTTAAAATAGCATGTATTCCCCCCAAGGGTTTGTAAAACAATTAAGTAATAGAAAGTGGGGCTATGAACTCACCGTGAGTTGGATGGTGTTTTAGTGCTTCAATGAGTTCGATGGATAAGTCGGGAAACCTCTAAGTGCAACCTACAATAGAACGTTGCGACTTAGGTTTGGAATAAAGTCTAAGAATACAAAGACGTACATGTATATGTCTTGCATATGGTTTATGAAACATGTTTTGTTTGTATATCTCGTACTACTGTTCGGGCCATCATAATTCAGAGGTCATGCAGTAAACGTTCGAGGAGCTAGGACACTTTAATTCGTAAATCCAGCAACTCGTCGATCTGTTTACCCAAATGAAACCCCTCACATGAAGCTCCCTACTAACATAGTATTTAATATGTGAAACATATATTTTGCTTACTTGATTATATGACAAATTAAGAGTTTATAAAACACTAAATAATCAAATAAAAGTTCATAAGTATTTAAGGTTCATAAATACTTACCTTAATATAGAATGCTTGAGTATTATAGAAAAGGGAATATAAGCGGAGCTTCGACGTAGAATTTGTAATCTTCGTAAACCCGAGGCTACTTGAAGATTATAACGACGCCTTTTTGGAAACCCGAAGTGATTTGAAGATAATAACAAGTCTTTTTGGAGAATTGAAATTATTTGAAGATTATAACGTCTCTTTCTTGAAAACTTGAAGAAAACAAGATCAAAACCTAGTTTCTTCTCAAGAACACAAGAGTGTTCTTACCAAATCTAATAGAATTTCCTTTAGGGTTTAGGAGTTTAGGTTTATAAGAAAGGAGGGTGCAAGTATTAGTGTAGTTTTAGCTTGGTATTTATAGGAAAAATTTAGGATAGTTTTGTAAATAAAATTTTACACTTGTAATGATCTTAGGAATCAATGGCTAGGATCAAGCCACATGTCATTGGTTCCTTTCTTGATAAGCTTCATGAAGCTTTCATGAGAAGCTTGATAAGTTTCTTGCATTAGCTTGCTTTTACGGAGTGAGTTTTGGTCCCGGTAATTGCTAACTGTAAACCGTTACGTCACGAAACGTAAAACCGGGTATCGTAAAAATACGAAACTTGTAGGAATGATTTAATTCACCATTATACTCCATAATAAAATATAAAATAAGTGGTAAGTTCCATCGGGTTGCTTAAACCCTGTTAAAACTGGAAACGCGGGTCTAAAACGCGTATTACGTAAAACGTACAAAAGTTGCGTAAAACTGAGAAAAGTAAAATGTAACTTTTCTAATATGACGATAATGAATTAAAATGACCTATAATGTCTAGACTGGGCTCAGTCTAGTGTCGGTTTGTGTTAAATGTCCTTTAGACGTAAAACCGGAAGCCTAAAAATCAAGGAATGATTTATAAAATCAAAGAATGATTTTATGGTCAATGAAGGAGGGAAAATATGTTGTCTTTTCCAATAATATGAAAGCTTCTAAACGCCTTAGAAAATATGGTGTAGATATAGGCTAAGGTTCCGGATAAGTAAAAGTGCTTAAAACGCAAGTTTAGTTCTGTAAGACACAGGGTCTATTTGGTAATATTTTGACTTAATATCAAAAATTCTCTAATTGATTGTGAGTGTTCTAAACATTAATCTGATGTGAAGAAAATTAGCGCAGTTCGTTTTCGTTATGCGCAGGATGTTTAAACGACGTTTAAACCAAACGTATAGATTCTAAATAACTTTTGCGAAAATGATCCGATGAGCATCAAACTTTTATTTTATAATGGAAATAATTTATCTCAGGAGAATATGAAATAAAAATTTCAGAAATGAATAGTGCAAGTGAATAGTAAAAATAAATAGTAACATGAATAGTAAAATTTTCGAGAATAGAAATTAACCTGAAATGCGAATTGTTACAAAGTTGGGATTTACCAAGAGTTCCAACCGATCAGTTGGAGCCTAGAACCGATCGGTTGGATGAAGATGTTGTTACAAAGTTCCATTTAATGACGAATTTAAGTCCCATAATTATGGTGGCTTATCATTTCCTGCTTATTTACTAATAGAGGACGTTTTTACTTGAGGAGGAGGGGTTCTTTTACTTATATATAGAATCCAAGGTTAGATACAAAGGAGTGACACCCCAAACATAGTAAAGGCTTACACCAAGTCCTTACTAACTTATTATCATTGCCCGAAAGCTTGTAATTGCTGTGAAAAACGTCCAGGAACTTTGAGTTAAAGTCTCAATAGTGTGGTTTGAGTGTGGAGCTGTTTACGTGTAGTAATAGGCGATTGGAGGAGTGTGGTTGCTATAGTTCCACAATTCTAGTTCTTGTAATTCCAAAACTAGGTATCTCTTGTTTAAATTACTATGAACTACTTTTACTTTAAGTTGAATGAAAGTATGGTTTGTTACTTGTGTTTGATTATAATTGTAATGGAGTGATTTTTGGTATACTTGTGTGTATGATGTGACAATTGTTAGAGTATTCTTATTTTATAGAGATGCATGAAAACATATCTTGTTTTATGAGTTTGTTGAGATACAATCTAATCTTGCTTAATTAGCTGGTAAAAACAATTTTAAAGAATAAAAAGGGCCGAAAGGATTTTCTTTATGTTTTTATTCCAAAACGTTAGTGCACGAATTAGTATGGGCTATGGTGTGTGACAAGCACCATATTAACTCATTAAAATGGATTTGGAAACGATTTCATCACGAGAAAGGGCCGAAAGGATTCGTAAGAATTCATAAGATAAGAAATGGTTTTCAAACAACAAAGAGTTTAATAGAATTGTCGTAATAGTTAAAAAGGCCGAAAGGAATTAACTAGGAGATTGAATTCTTAGAAATGATTTTCAAGAGATAAACCATTGATTGTGAATCATTCATATAAAGTTGTGCATCACTACAAGTTACACCAAACTTTGTAGATTACTCTATACAATTAGTTAAGGAATTACACACAAGTATATGTTTTTGATTGATTGGATTTTACTTGCTTTTGAATTTATACCAAATTGGATTGACAACCCTTTTTGTAAAAACTTGTTTTACTAAGTTCTAATACCAACTCCCTTGGGACGATCTCGACTTACCCACCTTTACTATCACGGACGAGTATACTTGCTCGTATGTGTTAATTAGAGAATTGGATAAATCGTGTTTATAAATTTTTAAAACTTGCAACACGTTCGACACACATCAGGTATTAAGGATAGTAACAGGACACCCAAATGGTCTTAGAAAGCTTAACATCGGAGTTCTACCATGTAAAAGTTCATACGGGGTCTTGTTATGAGGCTTAACTACTATACTTCTATTTTGCACATAGCAAGCCGTATTAACTGCTTCAGCCCAAAAAGTAGTTGGTAACTTAGAATCAGCTAACATTGTTCTAACAGCCTCAATTAGTGTCATATTCCTCCTCTCAGCAATACCATTTTTGTTGATCCCAGTTGAGCTTCACGATCTTATTAATTACTTTAGATAAATCTAAGGTAATCGGTATAGAAACTGATCTTGAGTTGTATATCAAATATTATGCGGAAACTAATACTTGATCTTAAGAAGAATAAACACAAACGAATTCTCAAACAACACTTCAATATTAATACGATTGCTCAATAGCAATAGGGTTACAAGAAACCTTGAAGTGTAAACAATAATACGTATGCTAAGATAATCGATATCTAACCCTAACCCTAGAACCTCCTTTTATAGCGTAAGGAGTCCTAGTCGGTTTACAAGACTTCCTATACAAGAAAAATATTCATACGTATCTTTTCTATACTTATCCTTAACATACTATACATATCTAATAAGCAGCAGAGTAATTCTTCTAGCAGCAGAGTCTTCGTAAGCTAGCAACAGAGTTACACTATGCCTATTATCCCAAACAGCAGAGTTATCAAAACAGCAGAGTTAATACACTAATCAGCAGAGTCACATAACTATCCAGCAGAGTTATGTTTCTCGAATCAGCAGCATTTTAGACCCAACAATCCTCCCCTAAACTTGATATTTTTCTTCAAAAATCATCAAGTTTCCTTAAATCCAGTTAATCACCAAGAGGATGCTTCCAAACACCTTACTGTTTTGACACCTTTGATTCCAGCAACTTTTTATATTTCTCAATTAGTTCAAATGCTTGATTATCTACATCAAATGGTCTTTGTAATGTCAACTTACCAGGCTGCAACATTTGATACAGAATAGATGTACTGTTGTTGATGACATAATCCTTCTCCACAAGCATATACACAGTCACACCTATGCATGATAAGAGATGAACTCCACAAGATTGATATAAATACCATTTCTGAACTGTGGAGCTTAGTAACTTCTTCCATTCAATACTTCTCTCATCTGGTTCAAACATGTTCTTCAAGTAGTAATAATTTAGTCTCTCATACACCACCTCTGGTCTAGTATCACCATAATTCATCTTATAAAGATTCCAGAGTTGAGTAATATCATCCCTATCCATGTAGTGCAACATCTGAGAAAAACTAATATATCCCACACTTGAACCATTGGATCTCTTAATCACCCAGCATACTTGACTATCAGCTAAAACATCATGTGAATAGGAAATGATTGGATATTTTACTGATAAAGGAACTTCATTAAGCAACTCAGGCTCTTCTTGAGGTTCATGAACTGTAAGATGCATAATCCCTTGCATATCATCTGCAGTCACTTCTTCTTTCTCTGAATCACTACTCTCTTTCTCCTCTTTATCCGAATCACTCATCACTACTGACTGTGTTCTTCTCTTCTTCCTACCCACCTGCTTTACTTTCCTCCTATATCTCTTTGTACCAGCAGAGGATTCAGTCATAACTTCAGCTTCAACAACAATTTCTTTCTCCTTTTCAACATCAGATACTATGGGTTTTGAAACACTTCCACTCCCAAATGCTTTCATATTGTCAGATCCCATAACTTCTGGATTTCTCTTCTTCTCAGAAACTTTTCTTGGATTTAACTTAGCATAAGTTTCATAAAATTCCTTTTCAATTAAGTGATCTGACTTTCCTTTGAAATCCTTCATCTGATAACCTCTTGCATTCTTCAAGTAATACTTCATATCATTAACCAATGCTTTCCTTGAAGATGACTTTTGTTTGTAACCATGCTTCTGTGCATCTTTAATCCTCTTAATCAACTCTTCCCACTTAGCTAATCCATTCTTTTTTAGTATAAAATCAACAAGCTCTTTTGTCTTTTCACTTCCATCTAACTGCTCATCATTTGTTATCATCCTAGCTTCACCTCTTACAATCATATCAGAATCAATGAAATACAGCAATTGTTCATTTAATTCTTCTTGATTAACTTCTTTAAATGTAGAGCTTTCCATAAGATCAAACTGATTTCTCTCTTCATCAGCTGCAACACTTCTTGCATATTCTTCATCCTGAGCAATCTGAGCTTGTTCATCAACCAACTTTTGCATCCTTTCAATCTCTTCAGCAGATTCAGCAGCTTGTTGTTGTGATGGTGTGGGTGTGGGTGTTTTAGTTCCTTTGTTCATGTTCAGCAGTACTTGAGCTAAAGTCATCTGTTCATCATCTGAATCAGCAGAGTCCTTTACACCAGCAGAGTCCTTTACACCATCACTCTTCTCAGTATCATCAGCAGAAACCTTTAACCCATCTGCAGAGTGTTCTTCATCAGCAGAGTCAACCTTGTCACTCTCATCACCAACATTTTCAACAAAATCTTTAACAACCTCCCCTGAACCCATTACACCTTCCTGATCCTGATCATTTACTTGAGCCTCCTGATCATTCCTCCCCTGTTTGGAAGCATCCTCTTCCAAACTTGGTTTGGAACTCTTCTTTAGCCTCCCCTCAAGGTGTGTAACCCTTAGCTTAAGCCTTCTTATTTCAGCACCTTGAGTAGCCTTGACTGTCTTTAACTCCTTTCGAAGACCAAGGACCTCCTTTGACAATTTTGTACAATTATCCGTCAATTCTTTCAATTGTTTCATGATATCCTCACAACTTCGGTCTGTGTAACCTGACCCGAGAGGTTGATCATTGGAATTGGCATTATGTACTGGTGTTCTAACCGTCAAATCCTCAGTGTTATGTTCAATACTAGCATCAACACTTCGACCTGTGTAACCTGGTCCGAGAGGTGTATCATTTGCAATGTCAATATGTACATCAGTGTCCATCAATTCAATAGTTTCATCTCTGTCCTCATCACTTCGAGATGTGTTACCTTCTCCGAGAGGTGAATCTTGGGACACAAACTCAGTCTCAACCCTAGGTCGAACATCTGAGCCCCCATAGAAGCCATTTGGCTGGGGTTACCATCAGTTGTATTAGGTTCCTGAGAACCTTCTACAAAAGATGTTGCCATGGTTGAGGTCTTAATTATGTTGACACTGTCCTGCTCAACTACTAAGTTGGAAACAGTAGTGCCAGCCTCTTCCATCATGATACCTCCAACACCTGTATCAGCCTCATCTGCTACCATACTAACATTGGCCTGAGGTAGCACAATGTTCTCAAGTGGTGAAGTCCTAGGTGATTGGGTGTTTTGGGTTTCATGTGACACTGATTCATTCAAACTTGTTGATGAGGATGTGTGATGGGAAGCTGTGGGTGTTCCAGCCTCTTCATCCTCATTCACTGCAGCCACTACATTAAAGATGTGCTCAGTTAGGGGAGTTATAGTGCCAGAAAAACCTTTCCCATTCTTCTTTAAAAATGCAAACATCTTGATAGCCATTCTACTACAGGGCTCAACATTTACATGCCTCAATGGTTCCCTTAGCTGTCTGTTTATAATAAGTTGTAGAAACCTTGGGTACAAGTAAAACTTCTTCTTAACAAACTTCTTCATCCCCTCAAATATCATAGCAGAAAAATCAAAGGGCTGCCCTGTAGCTAAACACACTAAAGCCATAGCTTGAGAAGCACTAAACTCACTCCATCCACCTACTTTGGGAAACAGGCAGTGTTGAAGTGTATGTAGTAAAAACTTCCAATGTGGACAGAGACGACCTTTCAAAAATGTACCACCAACCTCAGGTCTCTCATATCCAATATTCTCAAGCTCAGTCATAACAGTTTCTGGGGTAATGGTAGGGGGTGTTGGTATGCCTGATAAGCGCAAACTTCTCTTAATTGTTGTTTCACTAACTACAATATTCTCCCCATCTACACTACCTATCAATCGTTCCTCACCATCTAGTACATCCAACTTAATAGTTGACCAAAATTGCTTCATATGAGATTTGTAAATGGTAGGAGCAACTGTTAACGCATACCTTAACTTAGACGAACTCAGAAAATCCATAACCTCATAAAATCCATCAGCTGCAGTAACCTTACTGAGAAATGCTATCTGATTGTGTTCATCCGGAAACGTTCTTCGAGCCATTTGATTTGGGGGTTTTGGGTGAAATGATATGAATTGATGTTCTTGGGTGAAGGTTGAATGAAATTTTGAGCAATTAAAATGTAATGAGATCAAATTGGTTAAAGATACCGTTTTGATCTAATTAGGTTTAAGAACGCGCCAAAAGTTTCAGTTTGACCCTTCAACTTTCAAACTCATCAGCAGAGTTGCGATAGTGTTGACCAAAAGTCAACTTTCCCAATATCTTCAAAATCACCTCCTTAAATACCATACCAACCCCTCATTGAAGTCCAAAAATCCCTTAATCACTTAAATAAATCCCCAATTCACAAACCCTAACTCAACATCAACAAATCATGAGTTCATCAAAAGCTCCAATAATCGACATTTCCTCAGATTCATCATCAGACGATTCAGAGGGGTGGGCAAGTTACTTTCCTCAAGGTTATCTTGCAAGTTCATCGGCAGCACAACCAAAAGGAAAAGCGGTTGTTGAAGAGGAATATTCCGACCCACTTCCATCAACACCATCCTCCTTTGAGGATTCTGATGATGATAAAAGAACAAAAATCGATCCTCCACAGCATCCTTTGACCGCTGAGCTGCAGAAGCAAATGGAGAATGCCGCCGCCGCCTTCGCGAAGAGTGTCCACCTGCCTCATCCAAAGCCAAGTACGGTTGAGCAGAAACCCCCTGTTCCAAAGAAGAAGAAGCAGCAGAAGAAAGCAGCTCCCTCGACAAGCCAACAGCAGAGTCCACCACCACGACCAGTAGTACTTGCACTCCCCTGTCCAAGGGTGTTTGAAGCCATGGGCACTAGGGGACCTCGTAGCAAGGTCATGCCTGACTTTGCTAGGATTTAGGTTGTGGATCTTTGTATCTTGTTGTCTTTTGATCTTTCTCATGAATAGCATGAATGTAAGGAAACTATATGATGTACTTATGCCTTTTGGATCAATGAACTTCCTCTTTTCATGCTTTACTTGATTGTGTATGTTTATGTATCTGCAAAAGGTTAGTAGCAAACAACAAACACAAGCAAGAATATTCCATAATAGCAGCAGAGTAGGCATAGCAATAAACAACTAAACAGCAGACTTTGACTAAACACCAGATAATGACTAATCAACAGCACAAATCCTTACAAAAATTTTACAAAAACATACAGAGATAAGATGGTTTAAGATTTAAAGATTGATCATACCAATACTAGCAACTAAAAATTGAAACCTACTTATGTCAAAACTTTTGGTAAGTAGATCAGCAACATTATTGTCAGTATGTATTTTAACCACTTGAATTAACTTTTCTCATAACAATCTCTAATAAAATGATGTCTTATCTCTATGTGTTTTGTTTTAGAATGAAAAACAGGATTTTTGATAATACACATTGTGTTGTTTTTGTCAATATAAATTTTGGTGTTCATGAAATTGTACCCATAATCCAGTAGTTGGTTCTGAATCCAGAGCACTTGTCCACAGCAGCTAGAAGCAGCAACATATTCTGCTTCTGTTGTTGAGTTAGCCACAACTGTCTATTTCTTGCATTGCCAGGAGATTAGCCTATGACCAAGGTATTGACAGCCTCCAGTGGTTGACTTTCTATCCATAGTAGCTCCAGCATAGTCACTATCTGAGTATGCTATCAAGTCAAAGGGTGAATTATTAGGATACCAAAGGCCTAATTTTGGTTGACCTTTTAGGTACCTAAAAATTCTTTTGACTACTTCCAAGTGTGAAACTTTTGGGGACACTTGAAATCTAGCACAAGCACACACAGAAAACATGATATCTGGCTTTGAAGCAGTCAGATACATCAATGAACCAATCATTGATCTATACAAATGCACATCAACCTCTTCTCCATCTTCATCCTTGATCAAAGGTTTGTTTTTATCCATTGGAGTCTTTGCTGCCTTCACATCCTTGAAACCAAATTTCTTCAACAACTCAGCGACATACTTATCTTGGCTAATAAAAATCCCATCTGACTTCTGTTTAACTTGAAGCCCTAAAAAGAAAGTCAGTTCTCCCATAGAACTCATCTCAAACCTGCTGTGCATAAGCTTCTCAAATCCTTCACATAACACCTTATTTGTAGACCCAAAAATGATATCATCTACATAAACCTGAACAAGTAGGATATCCTTTTTGTCTTTCTTAATGAACAATGTTTTATCAATGGTTCCTCTACAAAAACCATTATTCAACAAATATTTGGATAAGGTGTCATACCAAGCTCTAGGAGCTTGATGTAATCCATACAGTGCTTTCTTCACTTTGTAGACCCTATCAGGATACTTAGGATCTTCAAAACCAGGTGGTTACATCACATAAACTTCATCAGGAATCTTTCCATATAAGAAAGCACTTTTCACATCCATTTGATACACAGGAAAATTCTTAAATGAGGCATATGCTAGGAATAATCTGATAGCCTCAATCCTTGCAACTGGTGCAAATACCTCATCATAATCTATACCTTCTTCCTGAGTAAATCCCTGAGCCACTAATCTAGCCTTGTTTCTGATAACAACTCCTCTCTCATCTCTTTTGCATCTGAACACCCATTTAGTACCAATTGCTCTTTGTCCATTAGGCAAATCCACCAATGTCCAGACTTCTTGAAGCTTGAACTGCAGCAACTCCTCTTGCATAGCTTCAACCCAACTTTCATCTTTCATAGCCTTATGAATGGTCTTGGGTTCTTCTTGAGATAGGAAACAGGCAAACATGCAATTTTGTAAATCCTTGTGGCTATTCCTCTTCTTGAGTGTTTGAGCAAATAATCCCTGATCAAGCAAATCACTTAACCCTTTTGATTTACTTCTGGTCTGAACAGCAGAGTGAACATCACCAATTATTTGCTCCTTTGGATGATTCCTGTGGACTCTGGTTGTTGGAGTGGGACTAACAGGTATATCAGTCTCCAAATTTGATAAATCAGCTTCAGCACCAAAAACATCAACAACTTCATCATCAGTATCCACATACACTTCTTCTAATTCAGGCATCTCATCAGAAGAATCATCATAAGAATCACCATCTTTATCAGCAGCAGAGTCCTTGTCCATAGCAGCAGAGTTACCAAACCTAACAGCAGAGTGTTTCGGCCTAACAGCAGAGTGCTTTGGCTTGGCAGCAGAGTTGAGAGAACTGCTGCTATGTTTATTTCCTTGTTGCCCAGCAACATCTGACTCTGTATTCCATTCCTTATCATCATTCTTGACATCATGAGAAGGTTCATCATCACCTTCTACATTAACCTTTGGAACTTCCTTATGAACAGCAGCATCATCTGAACTTTTTCCCTCTTTATCTGTTGGAGTGAAGTACTGATCAAACTTGCTTCTTTCAATCAAAACAAACTCCTCTGCAGGCTCATCCTTCTTTGCTTGTGTACCTGCATTAGGGTTAGTTTGTGTACCTGCAGACATGTTAGTAGTACCTGCAATGACTGGTTGATAATTCATACTCTTGGTTAAAGAATCAATATCAAACATCCACTCAGGACCTTTTCCATCAACATTAGGTGTGGTTTCTCTAATTCTAACATGCAAATTTTCCACCACATGCCCAGTCCTTTGATTGAAAACCCTAAAAGCCTTACTTTCAGTAGAGTATCCAACAAAGTAACCTATGTCTGCTTTCTCACTAAACTTGCCTAAGTGGTCAATGGTGTTTAAGATAGTGACAGGACACCCAAATGGTCTAAAGAAATCAATCAGTGGTTTCCTACCATGCAATAACTCATAAGGGGTCTTATTGTGAGGTTTAACTATCTTAGTTCTATTTTGCACATAGCAAGCAGTGTTGACTGCTTCAGCCCAAAAGATAGTGGGTAACTTAGACTCTGACAACATTGTCCTAGCAGCCTCAATTAATGTTCTATTTCTCCTCTCAGCCACACCATTTTGCTGAGGAGTTCTAGCCACACTAAATTGTCTAGTTATACCCTTTTCCTCACAGAACTGATTCATCACTTGATTCTTAAATTCAGTTCCATTGTCACATCTGATGATTTTAACCTTGTGACTAAATAGGTTTTCTATCCTTGTAATAAAAGCCTTAAGAATGCCAGCTGTCTCATTCTTAGTTGCTAAAAAGAATACCCAAGTAAACCTACTAAAATCATCAGTGACCACTAAGCCATACATCTTTTTGTTCAAACTATTCACATAAGTAGGTCCAAATAAGTCCATGTGTAACATAAACAAAGGTTCAGAAATAGAATTCACCAATTTGGACCTGCAAGATGCTCTATGTTGCTTTCCCATCTGACAAGCAACACATACTTCAGGATTCTCAAACACCTTTGAAGGTAATCCTCTGACCAAGTTCCCTTTCACCAACTTGTTGTTAGCCTTGTAGTTCAGATGTCCAAGCCTTCTGTGCCATAGTTTGGATTCATCAATAGTGGCTTTGGCAAACAGACAAGTTAAATCTCTTTTGGGAATAATGTTCTTTATGTCCACACTGTATATGTTGTCATTTCTAGGGACTTTAAGAAGTACTAATTTATCATCAGGTATCTTAAAGTCGGGAGATAAGACAAGACATTCAGTGTCTGTAAAAAGAACAAAATTCTTTCTGTCACACATTTGTGAGACACTAAAAAGATTGAACTTTAAACCATTCACCAAATACACTTTTTCAAAATCCAATTTTCCAGTTCTGATCATGCCTTTACCAACAATTTTACCTCCTTTAGGGTCATTCCCAAAGGCAACATATCCACCATCCAAAGCTTCAAAATTCTCCAAATTGCTTTGGTCTCCTGTCATGTGTGAAGAGCATCCACTATCAAAAATACATTTATCTTTTAGCTCCTTTTGTAGATTGCCCTGCACAAAAAGTAAGAGAATTAGTTTCTCTTTGGGACCCAAGCCATTACTGACTTGGATCTACCTTGTGCATCAAAGTAGTCAAATTTCTTCAACTGCATTGGTGCACTGCTGTGTCTGAGAACATGATCTAAAACTTTAACTTTTGGTTTCCAGACCCAGCAAGCTGAGGCTTTAACAGCATAAAAATGATTGCCCACAACAGTATCAGTAACAACTTTAGACAAAATAGCAGAGTCTGCCTTAACAGCAGAGTTTGCCTTAACAGCAGAATCAACTATATCCTTCTTTATGGGCACTGTTGGTGCAATAGGAAATATAACTCTAGAAGTACCATCTCTCATCAAAACTTCCCTAGGAACCATGTTTCTTTTGGGGTGAGGGTGAGTCTTTCTAGCAAAGTTTCTATGGTTCACCCTTGAGTATTGGTTCCAAGCTGGTTTCTTATAGCACTCATCTTGTAGATGTTCAAAACTACCACAACAATAACATGCCTTCTTAAGTAATTGAAAATCAGTACCTAATTTATGTGAAACTAGGTTGTTCCAATTTCTCTGATTTCCCCTAGGCAAGTTATTTGTTCTTTTAGGATATACTCTAGGTGTGTTTTCATACTCAGCCATCTTCCTAGAGATACCTTTACCAAACCTAGGCTTAACAAAATTAACCTTTTTAGCCCTAGGTACTTTTGATTCAACAACAGTAGGAATTTCTTCCCTTTTGTTCTTAGAGGTTGAATCAGATTCTACTTCATCATCATCACTGTCAGACACCCAATCTTCAATCAGGGGTGCTTGTTCATACTTCTTTACTTCAACCTTAGGTGACTCTATTTCTTTTTCACTAGTTTCAACTACAAGTTTACTAGTTTCACCTACAGGTTTAACCTCAGACTCAGATATGAAAGTTAGTGTCCTAGTAGGAGGGGCATTGGCACTAAGTTTGTTAGGGTGAGCAACAGCATTATATCCTATACCATTAAAGTGTCTTCCTAATGGTTTACTGAGAATGTCAGTGGCAAATTGTTGTTTTTCCACCATAACAATATGTTTTGCAGTCTCACTCTTAGCTAAGTCTCTAGCCTGTTCAGCCTCTCCTACTTTTTCCATAAGAACCTTAATCTCATCATCTTTCTTGATAATTTCATTTTTCAGGATAGTGATCTGATCAAGGTATTCAATTTCAGCCTTTTTATAAAATTCTAGTTTCTCTTCTAAGTTCTTTAAACCATATGCATAACTAAGATTATCTAGCTTAAGTGTTTCATTTTCCATTTTAAGGTTTCCATTGCTAGACTTAAGTATCTCAATTGTATCAGAACATGATTTAAAAGAACAAGATGATTCATTGGATACCTCAGAGTCTGATCCAGAAGAAGAATAGGCCATGAGAGCAAAATGCTGTACTTCAGGATCCTCTTCAGCTATCAATGCACAATTTGGACCATCCTCAGCAAGATCACTCCAATCAAAATCACCTAACCCATCACATGATAACATAGCAGTAGTAGAATTTGGCTCTTCATCAGCAGACTTCTTGAAATTTTCATTGCTTCTTTTTGGTGCTTTGCATTCTCTTGCAAAGTGTCCCTTCTTTCTGCAATTAAAACATTCAGCCTTTGACTTGTCAAATCCCACACTCTTGTTTCTTCTGAACTTCATCTCTTTCCCAGTGCGCTTAAGAAACCTTCTTGCCCTCATAGTAAGCATTGCAAATTGCCATTGCATATCAATCTCCTCAACATCATCAGGATCAAGTTCATCCAGATCTTGAGGCATGACTGAAGTACTTGTAGTAAGTTCAGCCAAATAAGCACAAATTGCAGCATCACTGATAGTGTTGGTGTTAGCAGAGTTAGCAGCAGAGACATGTGAACCAATAGCAGGAGCAAAAGCACTAGCAGCAGAGTGTTGTTCTTGATGTCTACCAGTATTCTTGCTGTTTGAGGAAACAAAAGCAAGATTATTTGTGGTAGTGGATGAGCTTGACAATCCTTTAACTTCAGATTCATACACCTTCAAGTTGTTATACAGATCATCCAATGTCATAGTATCAAAATCTTCCTTATGTCTCCAAACCACTGTATGAGTGTTCCATTCAGAAGTTAGACTTCTCAGAAACTTTAGATTGACATCTTCTTGAGATGGCTCAATCTTCAAAAGAGCCATCTGACTGGTTAACTTATGAAGTCGATCATAAGTTCCCTCAATGTTCTCAGAACCCAAAGCAGAAAAAGTCTCAAACTGGTGCTTCAGTAGATTCTTTCTTGATTTCTTGGTAGCCTCATTCCCACCAAATTGAAGTTCAATTGCTTCCCATAACTCCTTAGCAGACTCAATATGATTAAAGCTCAATTGATAATCATTAGGTATTCCCATCATGAGAATACTGTGAGCCTTAACCTCCAATCTTCTCTGTGCTTTCTCCTCACTTGTCTTGAGAGTCAAGACTGATCCAGTAGCAGTCTTGGTTTGCACACTATCGCCATTAAGAACAACTTCCCATAGTGAGTAATCAACCATTCTTATGTATTGTTGAATCCTCATCTTCCAGATCTCATACTCTCCAGTCTTGAGCATGGGAACCCTTGATGCAGTAACCATGTGTGTAGAGTCGGAATCCATTGCTTACTGTGATGATTAGCAAATCTTGTATTCAAAAATTCTTCTTGGTACCAGTTTCTAGATCACAAGCTCTGATACCACTTGTTGATCCCAGTTGAGCTTCACGATCTTATTAATTACTTTAGATAAATCTAAGGTAATCGGTATAGAAACTGATCTTGAGTTGTATATCAAATATTATGCGGAAACTAATACTTGATCTTAAGAAGAATAAACACAAACGAATTCTCAAACAACACTTCAATATTAATACGATTGCTCAACAGCAATAGGGTTACAAGAAACCTTGAAGTGTAAACAATAATACGTATGCTAAGATAATCGATATCTAACCCTAACCCTAGAACCTCCTTTTATAGCGTAAGGAGTCCTAGTCGGTTTACAAGACTTCCTATACAAGAAAAATATTCATACGTATCTTTTCTATACTTATCCTTAACATACTATACATATCTAATAAGCAGCAGAGTAATTCTTCTAGCAGCAGAGTCTTCGTAAGCTAGCAACAGAGTTACACTATGCCTATTATCCCAAACAGCAGAGTTATCAAAACAGCAGAGTTAATACACTAATCAGCAGAGTCACATAACTATCTAGCAGAGTTATGTTTCTCGAATCAGCAGCATTTTAGACCCAACAATTTTGTTGAGGAGTTCCAGCTACACTATACTGTCTCATAATACCCTTCACCTCACAAAACTGATTCATATCCCTATTCTTGAATTCAGTTCCATTGTCACATCTTATCACCTTAACCTTATGATTAACTAGGTTTTCTATCCTGGTTATGAAAGACTTAGGGATTCCACTGTTTCATCCTTAGTTGCTAAAAATAAAACCCAAGTAAACCTGCTAAAATCATCTGTGACAACTAGGCAGTACATCTTTTTCATTAAACTTTTCATAAATGTTGGTCCAAATAAATCCATGTGCAACATATGTAAAGGCTGACTTATAGAGTTCACAGTTTTGGTCTTACAAGAGGCTCTATGTTGCTTTCCCTTCTGACAAGCAACACATGTTTCATCATTTTCAAAAACTTTTGAAGGTAATCCTCTCACAAGATTTCCCTTAACTAGTTTATTCATTATTTTGAAATTCAAGTGCCCAAGCCTTCTATGCTAAAGTTTTGATTCATCAGATGTGGCTTTTGCAAAGAGACAAGTTAAACCTCTTTTTGGGAACCATGTTCTCTAAATCAAAACTGTATATATTGTCTCTTCTAGGAACTTTAAGCAAAACATGACTTTCATTAGTTAACTTAAAGTCAGGAGACAAGACAATGCACTCAATGTCATTAAAGTGAACACTATTCTTTTTGTCACATATTTGTGAGACATTAAAGAGATTAAATTTTAGCTCTTTTACAAAATACACATTCTCAAAATCAAGTTTACCAGTTCTTATAGTACCTTTGCCTGTGATTTTCCCTCCTTTAGAGTTACCTCCAAAGGCAACATATCCTCCATCAATAGCTTCAAAATCTGTAAGATATGACATGTTTCCTGTCATGTGCCTTGAGCATCCACTGTCAATAACTCCTTGATCTTGTAACTCCACCTGTGGATTGCCCTACACATAAAGTAAGAAAATCAGTTTCTCTTGGGGACCCAAGCCATTACTGACTTGGATCTGCCTTGTGCATCAACATAATCAAATCTTTTCAAGATTGATGCACTGTCATGTTTGGAAACATTGTCTAAAACCTTAATTTTTGGTCTCTAAACCCAACAAGCTGAGGCCTTAACAGCATGAACCTTGTTACCCTAAACAGCACTAACAACTATTTTTGCCTTAGCAGTAGAAACTACTGCTTTTGGCTTAGCAGTATTAAGTGTTGTTTTCTTTTGAATGAGCCTCTGAACATGTGAATGTGCTGTTTTGGAAAAATAAGACATTGACCTTGCATCATCCACTGTTGTTTTGGTGTGAGTAGTCTTAACTTGTCTAGCACTTTTAACAGATACTTCTGGTTTTGAAATTTTTTGTCTAGCAGTATTAAGTGATACTAGACCAGACCTCATTAGAACTGCCCTTGGAACCATATTCCTTTTAGCATTGGGGTGAGTATTTTTAGCAAAATTGGTATGATTCACCCTCTGAGAATAGTTCCAAACAGGTTTAACAGGATTAACCATTTTTGAATTTTGAAACTTATTTTGATGTTGCTGACAATTAACCTGCAAGTGTTCAAAACAACCACACACATAACAAGCTTTATTAATCATCTGATAATTACTTCCTAGGTTGCTCAAATTGATTGATAGTGTTCCTAGTATTTTGTCCTTGTGAATTAGGTTTGACAAAATTTATCTTTTCAACACTAGGTTTAACTGTTTTTCTTTCAACCTTAGGTTGAGACACTTCCTCATTCTCATCATCTGACTCCCAGTCTTCAATAATTGGAGCATCAGAATTCCTAACTTTCTTAGACTCTTCTACCTTAGTCATCTCAACTACAGGTTCCTTAAACTCTTCTAGACCAGTAAAAGACAAATTCTTTGTTGGAGGAAAAAACTTTCCTGTAATGGGAGGAGGAACTTCATTATAGCCTAGACTACTACCTTTCCAACATTTGTCAAAAATCTGACAATCTATAATCTTATTCACATTTTCAGATGCATGTTCATACTTATTAACTGTAAGCTGAATACATTCTTTTTCCTTCTGAACTATATCATTTTCCTTTTTAGCCACTTCAATTCTTCTTCTAAGCTCTTCAATAAGTTCATCTCTTACAAAATTTTCACTTCTTAAAACACTAATCTTTTCAACTAACTCATACTCATTTGTTTTAAAGAATTCAAGTCTTTTCTCCACTGACTCTTGTCCTAATTTATAACCTAAACATATTAACTCAGACTTTCTTAAATCTTCTATCAGTTTATTATTTTGAGCTTTAAGTGAATCAACATTATCTGAACAAGATTTATAAGAACAACCAGAATCATTAGATACCTCAGAGTCATAACTTGAGCTTGAAGATGAATAAGCCATCAATGCATAGTTGGGTCCTTCTGCAGCCTGGTCACTCCAATCATAGCCACCCAAACCATCACAAGACACCAAAGCTGTGGAATTACTCGTTTCCATAGGCACAGTTCTCCTTGAGCTTTCTCTATTCTTGTAGTCTTGGCTCTTTGGTGCCCTGCATTCTCTGGCAAAGTGTCCCTTCCTGTGACAATTGTAGCATTCCACCTTGGACTTGTCAAAGCCAATGTTATCATTCCCATTAACTGTCAGCTTCCTTCCAGTTTTCTTCAAGAATCTCCTAGCTCTCATTGTCAGCATAGCCATCTGCCATCTTAAATCCATCTCTTCCATATCATCAGGATGAATTTGTTCCAGATCCTCATTAATCGGTTGAGGACTATTGGGTTGACTAGCCAAGAAAGCATAAATCACAGCATCACTCAAGTTGTCAACATTAGTTGAATTAACAGCAGTAACTTGAGTGCTAGCAGTAGTAACTCCATGAGCAGTGGTAACTGCTTCATTGGTACTGCTAGTGTTGTTTAAGGAGGACACAAAAGCCATGTTTTGTGTATTTGTACTGGAGCTAGATGATCCTTTGACCTCTGGTTCATAAACTTTGAGGTTGATGTAAAGATCATCCAAGCTCATTGTGTCAAGATCAGGTTTGTTTCTCCACACAACAACATGTGTGTTCCATTCAGAGGACAAGCTTCTCAAAAACTTTTGATTCATATCTTCCTGAGAGATCTACTCACCCAAGATCTCTAGTTGACTTATAAGTTTTTGAATTCGATCAAAGGTTTGATCCAGCACCTCAGAACCTTGAGCAGAGAAGTTTTCATACTGCTGTTTCAAAAGATTCTTCTTTGTCTTCTTTGTAGCAGCATTACCTCCAAACCTCTTCCCAATAGCTTCCATTAGAGACTTGGCATCTTTAATGGAGTGGAACTTCAACTGGCGTTCATTAGGAATGGCCATCATCAACATACTTCTTGCCTTAACTTCAAGTCTTCTTTGAGCTTTTTCCTCAGCAGTTGTAAGAGGCACAATTGTAGTAACACCTTTTGTAGATTTTTTTGTTTTTGGTTTTTCGTTTCCATTCTCAATGATATCCCATAGTCTCTGATACCACCTGATAGATTGCTTAAGCTCGAGATTGTTTAGATCTCATCTAGGATTAACAATAACAAAGGCGGAATATTCAAACAAAGAATCAATGTTATTGACAATGTTTTTCTTCATTATCATTCACTACAAGCTCCGATTCTACTTGATCAATTATAGAACGGTTACCTAACTATAACAGGGATCAAAGATCCTTGAGGTTAAACCAACTAGACATCTAGGCGTTTACAAGAACCATACGCCTAGAACACACACTCTTTTAGTCGACTACTTTGTTTTTGTGCACACATAAAAGACACGCCTTATATCTCTTTATATAATAGAGATATTAGGGTTTACAAAGACTCATAACTGTATTAGGAAACAAATCTTCCTAACTTTAATCTTTATCTTCTAAAACAATCTTCTATAATCTTCCATAGCTTGTAGAATTCCTTCTTAGTCTTTTAAGTCCTTCTTGTTTCGTATTTGCTTCATTCTTCTTTTATTGTTTTGTATTATCAACTCAATATAATTCCCAACAATCTTCCCCTAGTTGATAATTACAAAACATTCTTCTAGATCTTCCATGAATGAAACAATCTTCCCCTTAAGCTTAACTCGTGAACTTACATAACATGTTGTACCATCAAGGATCTACAAGTTGCAAAAATTCTATGTACTTAACATGATAGATCGCTTAAGCTCAATTCGCATTCTCCGGATCACATACTCATTAGCCTTGAGCATTGGAACTTTTGATGCAGTAACCATATGTGCAGAGTCTTGATCCATCTTTGTCAGCAAAATTTTGTGTGTTTAAACAGATTATTCTTTGAGTTGATCACAGCTTCTAGAACCACAAGCTCTGATACCACTTGTTGATCCCAGTAATGCACTTGATCGAATTCCTTAAGCTTGTATAAGATTTAGTTATCTTAGATAAATCCAAAACAATTAGAATAGAAACTGTGTTTGAGTTTATCAAATACTATGCGGAATCTAGTACTTGATATTAAGAAGAACATTGTATCAATGTAACAGTAAACTAAAAACACAATTTAATAAACAAAAAGCTTCAATATTATTGATGAATAATACGAATACTCTCCTAGTATTAGGGTTTACAACCTTGAAGCTATATGAAAACACATATTTATCTCAATGCCCTAGCACCTCTTTTTATAGACAAAGGAGTCCTAGTCGGCTTACAATAACTTTCTATACAAGATAAATCTTTAATGAATCTTTTCTATAATTATCTAACCGACTATACAAGTATATCTCGTAAGCAGTATTAACTAAATACACTAGCAGTAGTAATAATAACTCTGACAGCTTTAACTCTTCAGCAAAGTTATTATTACTAGCAGCACTAAAACACTTAGAGTATTTTCTTTTTAAACACCTGAGCAGTTGTAATTCCTTAGAGCAGTCTTAACAATATGAGTAGCAGCAACTCAAGAAGCTTTAATTCAAAAAAAATAATCACATATATAACAGGTAAACACACAACGCATTCAAATAACCAACTTAAATATTTTAGCCAAACAGTCAAATCTCGCATAAACAATTCACGTATCCAAATAAACAAGCATTAAGTTTAGTTTAAATCGAGCATGTATTCTCCCCCAAAACAGTTATAAAACCGGTAAACGTAGGGGCCATGAACTCACCTTAGCCACAGCTAGGGGTGTCAGTAGGGTCGGGTTGACCCGACCCGAACCCGGACCCGAACCCGATAAGGCTAATCGGGTCAGGTCTAATCGGGTCAAAATTTTTAGTCGGGATGTTTTGACCCGACCCGATAACCCGATAGTGTTATCGGGTCGGGTTCGGGTTAAATAAAAAATGTTATCGGGTTATAGGGTCAACCGACAATCCTTTGCTTTTTTAATTATTACTTTTTAGGCCGGCCCAATGTCTGATATCTAGTACTCTAGTAGTATCAATTTCCTATGCAACTTTGGTTACCCATTAGCATCAATTTTCTAGTGTTCTGTTCTATATGATGCCAATTTATATCATGAGTTATCTTACAGAATGTAATGTTCCTCCCTATTACTCTAATTTAACTATACTACTTATTTGTTAACTAGTCATTCTACAAGATAAAGTGTGTAATTTATGACAGATATGGTGATACTGATAAGAAAAGATTAACCATATGGGTGATAATGATTGTGTTGTAAGTTGTAACTCTCATTTCATCAAAATAATCTTGGAAATTTAAAATAATATTAAAAATTTAGAGCAAAAACTAAGGTGTATTTGAAAGCTTTCTAGTGTATTTAACAGTCTTATCAGCTTGGAACAAAAGGACTATTTTATTGTGCTTATAAACCAACCAATGTTGAAGAAACAAAAATGGTATAAATTGAAGTCATTGATGAAGCTCCAACAATGCAACAGACCAAGTAAGAACAACTATGTATTTATTAATCGGGTCACCCGATAACCCGAATCACCCGACCCGACTACCACCCGAACCCGATAACCCGATTCCTTATCGGTTCGGGTTGCGGGTGAGTTTTTAAAAAATCCAAACCCGATCCAGGAGTAGCGGCACGATGGTACTCAGAGGTACAGGCACATCGGTACGAGATCGGAACAACCTAATACGTATACGGTTATCTCAAAATATGTCTCTTAATAATTAAGTCTACAAGAGACAACGTGTCGTAGTTTTCGTGGATTATTCATATCGTTACTTGTAAAAAGTTAAGTATCAACGTTTCGTGTGGTGTGGTAAGAAAACGTCGACTCAAAATACAACTCATGCCAAAGTATAATATATATATCCCAATATAATTACGAGAGCAGTAAACCAATTGGTAAATTTCGGCATTTACCCCAGAATCCCAAATTATTTGTAAACAGTTTATAAAGTCTAGGAAGGTAATTCAAGTTGTAAACTCAAATTAGTGTATTGCCAATTAAAAGTTTACATGCTAGCAAAAACTATAAGTTTAGAAAGTTTTACAAATTTTATCATAACGTGTCCATTTATACAACCTTCCCATGTCGTCGTGACTTAAATTAACCAAGTCTGTAATTACAATATTTTGTAAGTTTTATGTTTCGTTATCATTCGCGTAATTATTAGTTTTGGATTTATTGAATATTTTGTGTCTGGTCCGAGTCTAAAATATTAAAGTATTTTCGTGTTTAATATATTATGTCGTCTCAAGTCCCAAAATGTCCAATAAGTCCATTATCTAATATCGTAAATCCCATAACGATCCAATAATTGTCCAAATAAATCATGCCCAAGCATAGTCCAATAATCATAGCCGGTTAAGTATCCGCATTATCCATATCCAAATCCAAATCACAATCCCAACTTCAATTTCCGAAACGTACCAATAGATCACTAAAACAAGTCAACACGTTAGTCAATGTTAATTAAATGACTCGTAAAATTACTAAACACATCCATTACCATTTTACTAAAATTCAATATACTCTTTTTAGTTCTTATTGGGATTAACCCAACAGTAGACCAAAATACACCCTTAGTTGCTTATGGTCTTCGGCCCTTTACTAATCCAACGCAATTACCAAACTCAAATCCAACACAATCCACTACACAAACCCAAATAAAAACTAAAACGCACCCTTTTGAGTGAAACTAAACCGAGAAAACAACACTCTCTCGGGCGTTTCTTTGTTATTAACTGAACCAAGACTCAAACGCAACAAGCACCCTCTTGGTTGGTTTACTTTTTTCACCGACTCACAACCAAACTCACCCTTCGTGGGTTTCGTTATACTAAGTAATCGTCACAACAACAACAAAACATACACTCCTATTTAATAACCACACGCACCTTAACTGAAAACAACGCTCAAACACCAACATAATTAAGAATTCGAAACACCCCGTGGGCATTTTGACGCAAACAGAGACCAAGACAGCCAAAATAGATCACAAAAATGAGCAGCCTAAAATAAGCAAATCAAAAACGCAACCAAAATGAACAAACTCACTTACCGAGACTCAAACCACAACAAGAAGCAAACCCAAACACCATTCGCAACCCTAAACGGGTCACGACCCAAGACTACTTGACATCAACCATCATCATAACACGTTTTTTTAACTCTCTTACCACACGAAATCCTTATTAACATGTTTTTAATCCATTTTTAGATCCACGAAAACATTTATAACTTAGTTATAACCGGTTTTTATCAAAAACAACAAGTGGTTACACGTCGACATACCAAAACACGAGAAAAGGAGAGGGGAGATGAGGCGGTTGTGTAGAGGGTGACAACGGTGCTAATCTCAAACCAAATAAAGCCCTAGTCGAGACCTTCTTTCTCTAACCCATAGCAAACCAACGACCATGTCTTCTTGGTGATGACGATGATGGCGTATGGTGGAGTAGAGGAAGGCGGCGGCTGGTGTTGGCTGTGGTGGCAGCCGTTGTTAGTGAGTGGGATCGGAGAGATGAGGGTGAGGGTAGATAGTGTCGGCTGTGTGGTGGTAGCCAACGGCGAGGGTGGCTGGAGTTTAGCTGGAATGGCTGAGTAGCGTCGAAACCCTAGAGAGGGTGGAAAGGGTATTAGTGAAACCCTAGTTATCAAATTCTTTATATAGTGCATCTCAGGGACCAAAAGTGTAAATATTCCAATGTATAGGGACGGCGGTGTAATTCCTGCGCAGGGACCATAGCAGTAATTTCTGTTATCTTTCTCAAAATGAAGCTCGGGGCTCATTAGGGCTCGATAACAATCGTTTCAACTCACGGGAATTTTGTCATTGCGTTTCAAATAATATTTTCAATCAAAACGACTATTCATACGCCTTGTATCTCGAAATTAATAACATAATCAAATTAAATTGTCGGTTCTCCGTCCAATAACACGTCTGGAAAGTTACGGGGTATTACATTAATACAAATAAACCATAAAAATGTTTATTAATATTTATCGATCTCTTTAAGTTTTGTCGAGAACAAACATAAGATTATGTAAAAGTATAAATCTAAACATTACTTGTTTTCACATTTACCATTTACCATTTACATGCAAATATACTTACTTGTATTAAAGGAAATGCATGAAAAAGAGTTGGGTAATCCATAACCCATAACCCATAACCCATGAAGCTTGATCCATAACCCATGACCCATTGCATGACATCATGCATGACTTCATAATGGGTAAAACCCATGACCCATGACCCAAAGTCCATAACCCATGACCCAAGATGTCTTTGACATCATTCATGACATCATTCATGACACATAGACCTTAACCCATAAACCAAACCCAGAATTATAACCCAAAATTTGGACTGGTACTACCAGCTAGCTGGATCCCTGGGTTTACACTAGCCGGATCCCTTTGGGAAGGGATCCGCCGGATCCGGGTGAACAGTGCTCAAAATTGCCTATAAATAGTGAGTCATTCCTATCTTGTTTCTCACCCTACTTAGATATATATTCTCTCTATATTCTAAGTTCTCTAACCTCCAATCTAAAGATCATTCTTGTAGCTTTCTTTCTCTTGTGTTCTCAAGGTTCTTCTTACAAGACGAGATCACGCTTTCTAGCATATGAGCCATTCTTCTCTTCAAGTTGCTCGGACTCTTCATCACCTCAAGATCACTGAGTTGTCTCTTGTCGTTGATACTTATTCTTGTATTCTCAAAGTTGTTGTGTTAGTTGTGTTGTTGTGTTGGATTGGTCTTCCGTGTAAAGGACTCGGTATTTAGCTTTGTACCAAAAAAAGTGTAAGCGGCGTTGTGAGGTTTCTCCACCGGTTGAAGGAGCTTGTTGACATAGTGTTTACGAACTCTCGAGTTGGGGACTCGGGGAGTGGAGTATGGTAAGGAAGGTGTCCTTGTAGCCGAATCACTATAAACTATTGTGTCTCGCTTCTATCTGTTTATCTCTTTACTTTCATCGTATTTATTTCTTTTCAAGCAACTTGCATTATCCATATCTCAACAACCAAAGGTTTCACATACTATCAATCTAAAGTTTTATAAACTAAATTTACATCAGTAAAAGCTATTCAACCTCCCCCCTTCTAGTTTTCTACAGATTATGTCAAGAGTTGTGAGAGACCATTTATCCGTGTAAAGGCATGTTCCTTCACAAGGGAGTCCAAGGACTTCGGCAAAGTCACGGAGAGGTAAACGAAACTCGTGTTGGTTTGCTTTGAAGTGAATGGACTTCGGCAAAGTCACTTGAGAGAACTAAGCTTGCATAGAATTCGAGGACGAATCTAGGACAAATTTGTTCATCGATGTTTATGAGACAATCAAAGTTGATTGTTGAAAGCTCTTGGGGAATGTTTGTGTTTTCTAAAAAGGATGAGTGTATGGTTCTACCCTCATGAAAGTAACGGTTCTCTTGAGCCTTAAAGATTTTGACTTATACTTTATAGAGTCCCTTAGTCCTATGATGAGGAGGTATGTAAGCGGTAGTGTCTTTGTGGTCATAAGAGTTGGCGGGAGGCATTTTTGTTCCTAGATATAAATAATCAACACTTTAGTCAAAACATGCGAGAATTATGATCTGATGTTCTAGTGTGTGCCTACATGGGGACAATGTGGAGGTGCGGTTATCTCGACTCTTTTAATGCATAAAAGAAATTCTTTAGTAGTTTTGTAACAATGTGAGAGATAACCCAAACACTCCTAGTTCAATGTAGCTTTGATTGAATGTACCCAAAAATATATATTAATTATGTACTTCCTTTAGCATTCAAGAGACATTATGCAAGTGATGTTTAAACATAACGTTTTTATTTGTATAAACAATGTGTAAATAAAGAAAATTTATATCCTAATTGTGAGAAGTTTTTACAAAAATTTAACATGCGGTTTTTAGCAAATTGTTTTTATTTACTTCCAGATGTAATTCCTAACTAAGGGAAGTAAGATTAGTTATATATTTAACAAATGTACTTCATAATTTACCTAAAATAATGCATAATCCTCAAGTTTGGTTTTGTGCATAAAATAGAAACCCTAGACTCAGAATCGAAAGAAGAAAGGTAATGAGGAAACTTACAATGTTGATTAGAGCAAAGATTATTGAAGGAAATCACCAAATTATGAGTTGAGTATTGTGTGGAGTGATTTTGAGTCGTTATGTGTTTTTAATTTTTTGAAGAGGAGTGTTTGTTTTTGTTTTATGTAGTCTGTTTAAGTGACCCAGGCACACACGGATTGGACAGCAGACTTTTTAGGGTTCCGTCCTTGTTATCCCAGGGTACCTTGGGTCAAAACTTAATTTTGTTGAATTTTGTCGTAGTGGTTCGAGCTAGGTTCTTAATTACTTGCGACTACAAATTAGATTCCATTAATCCTAGTCCAAGTCTAAGAAGATTAAATGGTTCTCGTTTAAGGGGTCTAGTTAAGATGTCGACAATTTATCTTCTGAGGATACTTTCTCGGTTGAGATGTTTCCTTTTTGAACATTGTCGCGAAGGAAGTGATGACGGATTTCAATATGTTTAGTTCGAGCATGTTGAACTGGATTTCTACTAAGGTCGATAGCTCCTTTGTTGTCACAAAGAATAGAGATGTCGTTAAGTTGAATGTCGTAGTCGACAAGAGCTTGCTTCATCCATAGAGCTTGTTGACATGCTTTTCCTGCTGATACGTATTCGGCTTCGGTTGTTGAGATGGCGAGAGCCGTTTGTTTCTTGGACAACCATGAGGTGATACAATGTCCAACAAAAGTACATATACCACTTGTACTTTTTCTATCAACATAATCACCAACATGATCTGAGTCGGTATACACTATGGTTTCAACACCTGTTCCTTTGGGATACCATAATCCTAGGTGTGTAGTACCTTTTATGTATCTAAAGATTCGTTTACGGCTTCAAGATGTGATGTTTTAGGATCTTCTTGAAAGCAAGCACATAGACAAACACTAAACATAATGTCGAGTCTACTAGCGGTAAGATAAAGTAGGCTACTGATCCGCCCGAAAACAACACTTATAATTTAAACAAATGCAGTCTCAGAACCGGATGCTCGTGTGTAGTGTGAAACCAGGCAAGTGATCACCTGGGTCGTTTCCCAACGAGGTGTGAATGGAAAACTGTGAAAAGCTTTGGATTTAAAGTGATTGATGAATCAGATATTTTTGATTTTGCTTTTTTTTTATACTAATGAACAATTTAAATATACAAAACAAATGTAACGCGATTAAAATTAAACTAAAACGCGTAACGAAAAAGCTAAAATGGGACAAAAACTGAAATTTATAAAATTTAAAACTTAAAAATGTAAAATTACTTAAAACTTATTTAAAAACTTAAATTATATTTTTCTACACTTTTTATTTAATTATTATTAATTATTAATTATTTAATTACTAATTAAACTATTTAAATTTATAAAAAATACTAAATGAACAAGGAAAATTCTAACACTTTTTCTAAAAATATTATAAGATGAGAAAAAGCTAAAAAAATTATAAAAATGAAAATTACTTAATTAAAATTTAAAAAGATAAATTCTATTAAATAGAAGCTATCACTTTATTTCTATTTTTGATTTTCTTAAGGTCTAAAATTATTTTTATATTTTTCCTAGATTAAAAATAACAAAAGAAAATTATGAAAATTGGAATTATATTTTTCTGATTATTTTTCTATTTATTATGATTTAATTACTATATTAAACTAATTAAAAAGATTAAAAATATCAAAACTATTCAGAAAATTATGAAAATTTACAGATAAATCTAAAATATTATTAAGAAGCTGGGAAAAATAAAATAAGAGGTTAGCAAAGCCTGATAAGCAGATTTGGGCTAATAAGCAGTTGTGAATAAGCCCAAAAATAAGCTAATGAGCACTAAAATTAACCAACTGCTCAGAAATATATTAATATACTAAAATAAACTCAAAACAACTTAAAATTGCAAATAAGCACAAGAATTGAGCAAGTTAAGCACTTGGCTGCTTGCAAAACCAGAGCAGAAAATTCAGAAAAGTGCTAAGTTGAAGGGCAATTTAAGCTATGAAATAAGCTACTGAGATGCCATATTATGGGGGCAAAACTTAGCTAGGCTTATGAGCTATCTAGAAAACCTAAAAGCCCTATCAGAAATACACCAATTGGACTCCAATTGAGGCCAAGATCAGCAATCAACACAACTCAGTGTGTGCTGAGGTGTCTGTTTTGTGCAGAAGTGCACAGAAGTGTGCACACTTGCACACAGGTTCTAGGCTTTTGAAGACTTGATAACTAGACTAAATGGGACACAAAAATGCCAAAGTGAATGGCTGAATAAGCCTATGGCTTATTTTGACTTATTATAGCTTCTATTTTGACTGAAAATCACAAGAACTATGAAAATGTGCTTAACTGATCTAAGGGACTTATCTAGACCTGGAAATGACTTATAATTACCAAGATAAGCTGGCTTAAAGTTGGCTTAATGGCACATCTACAGTACCACTGCTTTTGGCCTATGAAGCAGTCAAAACCAAACACCCCTTTAGGATGTGTCTGTGGTGATTTTCCAAAGGAAAAACAGATTTTAAGCTAAGAAGTCTATATTTTACTTATTAACCAACTTAAATGAACTATAATTAGCAACTTTTAACAACCAATTAAGCAGAATGATCAGCTATGCTATATATGACTAATTTTGGTCTTTTGAGTGATTTTAAGAAAATGAAAACAAAACTAGATAACTACTGATTTGATAGATCAAATGCACTTATAAACTAACAAATAGCTTATAACAACAACAATAAGCTACTATTAAGCACTATAACAGTCAAATGAAAAATTAAGCAAAACTTAGAAAAGCTTACAACTGATGTGAACTGATGCACAAAGAACAAGGAACCAAGGACCAATCTAGCTTGTCAAAAACAAGCTAGATAACCCAGAAAAGCTTCCTGAACTAGCTTATCCACCCAGAAATAGCTTATTGACCTCCAAGTTGACTTTCATTGACCATCTTCCAATCTTGAATTCAGAACAATTTTACACTATAATAAACTTATAATAAGCTATGTAAAGCTTATATAAGCTATTAAAAACAGCTGAGAAGCTATTTCATACACTACTTATTATGATTCGAATTACTTGATTATAACAGTTAAACTTGATTACTAGTGAAACTGAATTTAATACTCATAAAACAAGAACATTGGACTGAAATTGAATTATATTGATCACTGGTAACTTGTGATTACAAAGATAGCTACTGGAATTTAAAAACAATTATGCTATTAGTTAACTACTTGCCAAAATTGGCTTACAAAAGCTTCTATATATACAAGACTATGGTGGGATAATCCTAGCCGACTTCCTTGAACAAATCCCCACCATTCAATTGCTCCAATTTAATCTCCACAGTCCACTTGTAAAATTGGCGGGAAAACAGGAAATTGGAGTTTATCTCTGATTTTGCTAGTGGGAGTGGGAGAGAAGCAATTAATGCTTTTGGCATGTTAGGTAGCGTGTAGGAGGAGGGGGGATGAGGTGGTGAGTGGTATTGGTGAGGTGGGGGGTGACTGGGTGGTTTTGGCGGTATGGTGGTATAAGGAAGACGGGTCAAACTTTGTTTGACCGAGTGTTTAAACTCAGTGTTAGGGTTGGGCTTATTTTAATTGGGCTTGGGTAAATGGGTTGGGTAAATAATAAGGATTGGGTTGGGTAGTGGTTTTATTTTAGTGTTAAGGTTTAGTGTTGGATCCGGATTTGGATTGTTTAAGCAATAAGCCCAAGGACCAATTATGTAATTTCTGAATTGTTGAGGGGCTGAGTTGTCATTTTTCCAAAATATCTTCAATGGATTAAACCTGCCACAAAACAATAACAAAAGGACCAAAGTTGTATATTTTTATCATTTTAAAACTTTAGGGACCTAATATGTAAATTTGGATTTTAGAGGGACTTGTTTTGTAAATTCCCAAAAGCTATCAACAAAGTTCCAAATTGTAAGTTCATGCATAGTACAAGGGTATTTTGTGAAATTTCAAGTTTTATAATACCCAGGGACCATTTTTGCCAATTTGCAAAGTTCAGGGACTAAAATTGTAATTTTGTGAAACTTTGCACCAAAGGACTTATTATGTAATTTCATGATTCTTAAAGGACCTTTGATGACTTTTCCTGTTTTTAGAATAATCAGGGACTAGTTTTGACAACTTTTGAAAGTTCAGGGACTGATTTTGCCAATTTATGAAACTTTGCTTGTTTTTTATCTGTTTTTAAACATTTTGCATCTGAATCATATAAAAACACATTTTATGATATTTTCTGAATTATTTGACTTTTCAAAGTGTTTTTGGCTGTTTATGTGGGTTTAAACAAGGTAAATATATGTGTATTTAGACACATATCAAATCCCCCACACTAAACTATTGCTAGTCCCTAGCAATATTTTATGAAGATTTAATGGATTTCATCTCTTTACCAAAAGCCATTACTTCTGGAGTAGCCAATTGTTTCAGTTCAAGTAAGAACTTTGGTACACTGATAACCAAATGATTTTGAGCAAACCATCAGCTGTCAACGGTTTTGATTTGTCTTTACCAAAAGCCGTTTGCTTCTGGACTAGCCAACTCTTAGATAAATTATTACTATTATCTTTGGTGAGCTGATTACCAATTATGGTTTTTCCACTGCCTTTACCACAAGCCATATCCTTGCGGGCTAGCCAACTCTTCACTTATGAAGATATGATGAGTCGAATACCATACAATTTTGGGCAAATTGCAAGCCATCAACGGATTTGAGACATCTTTACCAAGAGCCGTTTGCTCTCGGATTAGCCAATCCTTATGTGGGTTAGACATGGCGGACTGATAACCATTTATTGCGTTCTAAGTGAGAAAAAATTTTAAAAATTTTGGCTAAAATGGGGGTACTAGATGGTACATTTGGTCAAATTCGCTAGAATTCCCCCCCCCCCCCCCCCCCCCACACTTAGAACTGAATATTGCCCTTAATATTCAAAGAACCGGTTGTTAAACCAACACTTAGAACGTGAAAGGGAAATACTAATAGCCTTTTATTTCATATAGTTATTTATTTTATTTTTATTTAATTTGCATTTAAGCCGTTAAGGCATGCAAATTCTCTCTTTGGGAATGCTTTTTTTTTTTTTTTTTGACTGTACATATTTACAACATGTGGGGCATCTCCCCCACACTAGGGTGAGACATGGGTGAAAACCCATATTTTGCTACTGTTTTTGATAACCGAGTCGCTAGCTTGACTCGACCCCGAATTGAGTTGATTCCTCCCGAACAGTCAGGTTTATCACGCAAGCTAACCGCTTGTGAACGGTCAACCGTAACAAAGGGTTCCTGAACAGCCCGGGAGAAAAAGCAATTTAAAAGTTTATGGGGAAGTAAGAGACCAGGAAATCCGGCATTTAAACCAATGTTAGATGGACAATGCCGGGGTCAAAAGTAATATCCTCACTCCCGAATGAGTGAAAGATAGGGGAAATCACCGGGTAGGTGAAGGGAAGAAGAGAGATCAAAATAGCACTTAAGATAAGAACTTCCTCCTCAAGAATTGCATAATCAAGTGGAGGAGGCAAGTCCTTAAACTGGATCTCAGGAAATTTATCAGTTTTTGCAACTGACTTGATGTCTTTCTTATGAAGTTCAACGGGAGGGAGAGGAGAAGAATTGTCCTTGTTCAACAAATTCTCAAGAAGAAGAATATCTCCCTCCAGATCAATCTCAGCGTTATCAATTCCTTCCAGAAATGAATCACACTTGAGAAAAGCCTCGATCTCTTCCAAATTGGAATCACTTCCCTCTAACGGAGGGAGAGAAGGGGAAGAGTCGGAAATGATAGGTTGAGAAGATGGAGTGGGATCACCACTCACAGAATTATGAAAATAATCAACACTCTCTTGAGAGTACTCTTCTGAAGCAATGTCAATGACATCTATTCGGTTAACCGATGCAGAATTATAATTAGAGGAGTACTTTGAAGTTTGATCATGATTAAAGGTAACAGCTTCCTTATCCACACGCAAGGTGATTTCATGCTTAAATACATCAATAAGAGCATGGCCCGTTTTTAGGAATCCTCTTCCAAGAATGAGAGGAACCTTTTGATCTGCGTCAAAGTCAACAATCACAAAGTCAGCTGGAAAATGGAACTTTCCTATTTTCACAAATACATCTTCGGCAATGCCGCAGGGATGAGTTATGGTTCGATCTGCAAGCTCAAGAGTCATGCAGGTAGGAGTAAGAGCCGGAAGAGAAAGTTTCTTCCATACTGAATGAGGCATCAGGTTGATGCTTGCACCTAGATCTGCTAAGGCATAACATTCAACCATTCCCGGAAATACACAAGGTAACAGAAATTTTCCAGGATCTCCAAGCTTCTCCGGAAGCTTTTTCAAGATAACCGCTGAGCAGTTCTCATTTACTGGAGTTTTAGCCATTTCAATCAGTTTTTCCTTGTTGCTTAACAAGTGTTTGATTGTTGATGCAAATTTGGGCATCAGAATGAGAGCGTCCGCAAGACTTATGTCAAAATGTAATTCTTTAAAGATTTGAAAGAATTTGTCCATTTGTTGACTAGCCTTCTCACGGAGCTTTTGCTCATTTAAGCGCGATGGGTAAGGAATATAAGGTTTGGATTTTTGGGCAATGACTTCAGGAGTCTCTACAGATTCAAAGACAACTCCTGGTTTGGATTTCTTTTTCTGGACAATCGGAGGTTGGACATGTGCTGTATTTGGTGGGTTTGGAATTTGCACTTTGTCCGTTGTATCCTCCGTCTCTTTTTCCATTTCAAACAACGGAGGAGGAATAGGGCCAGCTGGCCCCTTATAAGAAGCACCACTCCGAGTGGTGATAGCGTTGACGAAAGTGGTATCTTCATCATCATCACTGTCATCAAGCACACTGACAGGAACAGCATTGAGCATTTCGGAATAATATCTGGCTGATCTTTGCTCACTAAGTTTGGTTGACAAACTTTTAACCGTAAATCGGGAAAGAGTAGGATCGATTCTTGACGGATGAGGAGCAATTGTGGGTGTAGATTTTCGGATGACCGAAGGTTGGATGACAGAAGGTTGGACGTATTTAGCACTTCCATTGTTAGTGGGAAGTACCGGGTCCTTTGTCACCTTGAATTCAACATGAGATTTACCACTACGTGTACTGACAGCTTTGAGTTCACCCCTAGGGTTGACAACAGTGTTACTTGGGAGACCTCCCGAGGTAGAAGGTATATCAGTTAAAGACTTTTTGATCTGGTTTAATTGAGCAATTAATAACTGGTTTGTCTCATATTGTGTCTTATTTGTTTCCTCTTGAGTTTTCATGAATTGCTTAAGCAACTCATCTGAGGACGTCTGATTTCGGTTTGAACCTTGGTTTTGATTAAAATTTGGACCACGGTTTTGGTTAAAATTACCCTGATTCTGACCTCGGTTTTGATTGAAATTTTGGGAATTGTGGAAATTTTGTCCCTGATTTTGAACAAAGCGGTTTTGGTTATTCTGATTTGGCACGGGTGGAAAACCAGGTGGGACCATAGCATTCGGTGCTCGGTACTGAGTCTCAGCATGCGGACGGTATTGATTTGGGTTTACTGCAGCTACGGGAGCTGGGTAAAGAGAAGCATCGGTTGCTTGACAATCAAAATACGCATGTGGGCCACCACAAGTTTCACACACCTTGTTTATTGCTTTGACTTGTTCCGGTTTATGAATTTCACTTTTTAATTCTTTCATTTCCTTCATCATACAACGCATTGAGTCCGTTAAAAAGGCTAACTCTGAGGAGTTACCGGATGAAGAAGCAGTAGGAGTGACAGGAACATTCACTTTGTTTCGCGAAAAAGGAACTTTTGATTTATTTTCACAAATTTCAACCACCTCTCTGGGTCGACGATTCAAGATATTGCCACCAGCGGCTGCGTTAAGTGCATCTTGATCGTTTTGGGTCAACCCATTGTAAAACGTATTTATCTGTTGTAACTCTGTAAAGTCGTGATGTGGGCATTTTCTTAGGAGATCTTTAAATCTCTCCCATGCCTCTCCGAAATTTTCATCGAAACTTTGACGAAAACCAGCAATTTCATTTTTTAAGTTAGTCGTCTTTGATGGAGGGAAGAAATAATTGACAAACTTCTGCACTAGATCTTCCCAAGTTTCAATGGATCGAGGGGGTTCTTTATCCAGCCAAATTCGGGCTGCCCCCTCAAGTGAGAATGGAAATAGCATCAATTTGATCACTGTTTGCGGCACATTTTTGTAATTGATTGTAGAGGTCAGTTTGTTGAACCAACGAATGTGTGCATAAGGATCCTCTCGTTCAAACCCGTGGAATTGGTTGGTAGAAACGAGCTGAATCAAATGTGTTTTCAGTTCAAAATGATCAGAATCGATGGCTGGTAAACCGATGGCATCTCCGTAACCCTCGGTGGGTGCACGGAGCATTTCCGCCATTGTGCGATTGTCTGCCATATTATCAGTGGGAACAGTACGAATCTCGGGTTTGACTATTTGGGCAGCACGTCTACGATTACGTCTTCTCGAATTATTTACGAGTTCACGTAAAGGGCTTGATGACGTGGAAGAACGAGTGCGCATGCACTAAGTAAAATATTCCAATTAAAACAAGACAGAAGCAAAACACAAGTGAACTTAAACCAATAATCAGCAAGCGTACGGTAGCTCTCTAAAAGATAAACGCACAGAGTGGCGGAGAAGCAAAGGTGGGCAATTAAATGCTCCTTAAAAACCCGCTTCTTTCAGTCCGACAATTTAATGTCAGACTATCCTAGAACCTCCATTAGAGTTTGTTTATCAATCAAAGGTGAGCCGATATTCGCAAGTGATACAAAGGCAAGTTTTAAATCTGATGTTTGGGAACTTATTATGGCCGTACCCCCAGTTAGATAGTACTCTGTCTTGGTTCTCGATGGTAATTTTTTATTGTTTATTTATTATTAACAAAGAAAATGGAAATTATTTTTGGTGTTTTTATTTTTTATATGATAATATTAATAATAATATATATAGAAAAGAAAAGAAAAATATTTTTGGTATTTTATATTGTTTATGGGAAATAGGAACTTCTGGAAGAAGGATCTCGAATCACTAATCGCTAAAACTTACACAACTGTCGCAGCACACCTCCCCGGCAGCGGCGCCAAAATTTGATCCGCCCGAAAACAACACTTATAATTTAAACAAATGCAGTCTCAGAACCGGATGCTCGTGTGTAGTGTGAAACCAGGCAAGTGATCACCTGGGTCGTTTCCCAACGAGGTGTGAATGGAAAACTGTGAAAAGCTTTGGATTTAAAGTGATTGATGAATCAGATATTTTTTATTTTGCTTTTTTTTTATACTAATGAACAATTTAAATATACAAAACAAATGTAACGCGATTAAAATTAAACTAAAACGCGTAACGAAAAAGCTAAAATGGGACAAAAACTGAAATTTATAAAATTTAAAACTTAAAAATGTAAAATTACTTAAAACTTATTTAAAAACTTAAATTATATTTTTCTACACTTTTTATTTAATTATTATTAATTATTAATTATTTAATTACTAATTAAACTATTTAAATTTATAAAAAATACTAAATGAACAAGGAAAATTCTAAAACTTTTTCTAAAAATATGATAAGATGAGAAAAAGCTAAGAAAATTATAAAAATGAAAATTACTTAATTAAAATTTAAAAAGATAAATTCTATTAAATAGAAGCTATCACTTTATTTCTATTTTTGATTTTCTTAAGGTCTAAAATTATTTTTATATTTTTCCTAGATTAAAAATAACAAAAGAAAATTATGAAAATTGGAATTATATTTTTCTGATTATTTTTCTATTTATTATGATTTAATTACTATATTAAACTAATTAAAAAGATTAAAAATATCAAAACTATTCAGAAAATTATGAAAATTTACAGATAAATCTAAAATATTATTAAGAAGCTGGGAAAAATAAAATAAGAGGTTAGCAAAGCCTGATAAGCAGATTTGGGCTAATAAGCAGTTGTGAATAAGCCCAAAAATAAGCTAATGAGCACTAAAATTAACCAACTGCTCAGAAATATATTAATATACTAAAATAAACTCAAAACAACTTAAAATTGCAAATAAGCACAAGAATTGAGCAAGTTAAGCACTTGGCTGCTTGCAAAACCAGAGCAGAAAATTCAGAAAAGTGCTAAGTTGAAGGGCAATTTAAGCTATGAAATAAGCTACTGAGATGCCATATTATGGGGCAAAACTTAGCTAGGCTTATGAGCTATCTAGAAAACCTAAAAGCCCTATCAGAAATACACCAATTGGACTCCAATTGAGGCCAAGATCAGCAATCAACACAACTCAGTGTGTGCTGAGGTGTCTGTTTTGTGCAGAAGTGCACAGAAGTGTGCACACTTGCACACAGGTTCTAGGCTTTTGAAGACTTGATAACTAGACTAAATGGGACACAAAAATGCCAAAGTGAATGGCTGAATAAGCCTATGGCTTATTTTGACTTATTATAGCTTCTATTTTGACTGAAAATCACAAGAACTATGAAAATGTGCTTAACTGATCTAAGGGACTTATCTAGACCTGGAAATGACTTATAATTACCAAGATAAGCTGGCTTAAAGTTGGCTTAATGGCACATCTACAGTACCACTGCTTTTGGCCTATGAAGCAGTCAAAACCAAACACCCCTTTAGGATGTGTCTGTGGTGATTTTCCAAAGGAAAAACAGATTTTAAGCTAAGAAGTCTATATTTTACTTATTAACCAACTTAAATGAACTATAATTAGCAACTTTTAACAACCAATTAAGCAGAATGATCAGCTATGCTATATATGACTAATTTTGGTCTTTTGAGTGATTTTAAGAAAATGAAAACAAAACTAGATAACTACTGATTTGATAGATCAAATGCACTTATAAACTAACAAATAGCTTATAACAACAACAATAAGCTACTATTAAGCACTATAACAGTCAAATGAAAAATTAAGCAAAACTTAGAAAAGCTTACAACTGATGTGAACTGATGCACAAAGAACAAGGAACCAAGGACCAATCTAGCTTGTCAAAAACAAGCTAGATAACCCAGAAAAGCTTCCTGAACTAGCTTATCCACCCAGAAATAGCTTATTGACCTCCAAGTTGACTTTCATTGACCATCTTCCAATCTTGAATTCAGAACAATTTTACACTATAATAAACTTATAATAAGCTATGTAAAGCTTATATAAGCTATTAAAAACAGCTGAGAAGCTATTTCATACACTACTTATTATGATTCGAATTACTTGATTATAACAGTTAAACTTGATTACTAGTGAAACTGAATTTAATACTCATAAAACAAGAACATTGGACTGAAATTGAATTATATTGATCACTGGTAACTTGTGATTACAAAGATAGCTACTGGAATTTAAAAACAATTATGCTACTAGTTAACTACTTGCCAAAATTGGCTTACAAAAGCTTCTATATATACAAGACTATGGTGGGATAATCCTAGCCGACTTCCTTGAACAAATCCCCACCATTCAATTGCTCCAATTTAATCTCCACAGTCCACTTGTAAAATTGGCGGGAAAATAGGAAATTGGAGTTTATCTCTGATTTTGCTAGTGGGAGTGGGAGAGAAGCAATTAATGCTTTTGGCATGTTAGGTAGCGTGTAGGAGGAGGGGGGATGAGGTGGTGAGTGGTATTGGTGAGGTGGGGGTGACTGGGTGGTTTTGGCGGGTATGGTGGTATAAGGAAGACGGGTCAAACTTTGTTTGACCGAGTGTTTAAACTCAGTGTTAGGGTTGGGCTTATTTTAATTGGGCTTGGGTAAATGGGTTGGGTAAATAATAAGGATTGGGTTGGGTAGTGGTTTTATTTTAGTGTTAAGGTTTAGTGTTGGATCCGGATTTGGATTGTTTAAGCAATAAGCCCAAGGACCAATTATGTAATTTCTGAATTGTTGAGGGGCTGAGTTGTCATTTTTCCAAAATATCTTCAATGGATTAAACCTGCCACAAAACAATAACAAAAGGACCAAAGTTGTATATTTTTATCATTTTAAAACTTTAGGGACCTAATATGTAAATTTGGATTTTAGAGGGACTTGTTTTGTAAATTCCCAAAAGCTATCAATAAAGTTCCAAATTGTAAGTTCATGCATAGTACAATGGTATTTTGTGAAATTTCAAGTTTTATAATACCCAGGGACCATTTTTGCCAATTTGCAAAGTTCAGGGACTAAAATTGTAATTTTGTGAAACTTTGCACCAAAGGACTTATTATGTAATTTCATGATTCTTAAAGGACCTTTGATGACTTTTCCTGTTTTTAGAATAACCAGGGACTAGTTTTGACAACTTTTGAAAGTTGAGGGACTGGTTTTGCCAATTTATGAAACTTTGCTTGTTTTTTATCTGTTTTTAAACATTTTGCATCTGAATCATATAAAAACACATTTTATGATATTTTCTGAATTATTTGACTTTTCAAAGTGTTTTTGGCTGTTTATGTGGGTTTAAACAAGGTAAATATATGTGTATTTAGACACATATCAGCTACCAATCATTCCTCTATATTTAGTGTTATCTACTTATTCACCTTATTCATCTTTGGTGAGTTTTGTTTCCGAGGACATAGGTGTTTTAATAGGTTTAGAATCTTCAAGACCAAATTTCTTAAGCATGTCTTTTATGTATTTAGATTGGTTAAAGAATATTCCATCTTCTAATTGTTTGATTTGTAGTCCTAAGAAAAAAAATTAGTTCTCCTATCATACTCATCTCAAACTCGTCGTGCATGATTTTTGAAAAATCATCACATAGCTCTTGACAAGTTGATTCGAATATAATGTCATCCACATATATTTGGACAATGATAATATGTGAATCCTTTTTCTTGGTGAAGAGTGTATTGTCTACTAAGCCCATGGTGTAATTATGTTCACCTAAGAATGTTTTAAGTCGATAATACCATGCTTTTGGTGCTTGCTTAAGTCTGTATAAAGCCTTTTTAAGTTTATATACGTGATTTGGTTTTTCAAAATCAGTTAATCCCGGAGGTTGTGCTACATACACTTCCTCATTTATAAACTCATTCAAAAATGCACTTTTGACATCCATATGAAAAAGTTTAAAGTCATGTGCACATGCATATGCAAGCAAAATTCTAATAGACTCGAGCCTAGCAACCGGAGCAAAAGTTTCATCGTAGTCAATGCCTTCTTGTTGATTATAGCTTTGTGCTACTAGCCTAGCTTTGTTTCTAGACACTACACCATTTTCATCCATTTTATTTCGAAAAACCCATTTTGTTCCAATTATAGTTTGACCTTTTGGTTGAGGTACTAATGTCCAAACATCATTTCTGACAAATTGATTTAATTCTTCTTGCATAGCTATGACCCAAGATTCATCTTTTATAGCCTCGTTTATATTTTTGGGTTCAACAGTTGATACAAAACAAAAGTAGTTACTTTGATTTTGGAATTTCGATCTTAAGGTTATTTCATTAATTTTTCCTATGACACTATCTAATGAATGACTTTTAGATTCTTTCATATTGACAATTTCTCTATTTAATAGTTCATCTTCCTTGTCATTATCTAGATTATCTTGGTTTTCAATAAGTTGATTTTCAACTAAGTCATCATCTACCAAAGGTGATGTCTTAGAGGGAGGTGGACTTTCGTCAAATGTTACATTCAGCGATTCCTCGATTCTCAAGGTTTCTTTGTTTAAAACAATGTAAGCTTTGTTATTTTGTGAATATCCAAGGAATACACCTTCATAAGACTTTGGGTCAAATTTGGTGAGGTAACTCTTAGTGTTTAGAATAAAACATTTTCTTCCAAAAACTCTAAAGTATCCTAGCATAGGCTTTTTACCTCTATATAGTTCGTATGGAATTTTGTTCAAAAATGGTCGAATTAAAACTCTATTTAAAATGTAGTTTGATGTGTCAACGGCGTTACACCAAAAATTTTGTGGTATATTTTGTTCATTAAGCATTGTTCTACTCATCTCTTGAAAAATCCGATTTTTACGTTCTACTACACCGTTTGACTGAGGAGTACGAGGAGTTGAAAAGTTATGTGTTATGCCATTGGCATCACAAAAAGCTCCAAATTGTATTTCATTATAAAATTCACGACCATGATCCGTTCCAATTGACACAATGTGACTGCCTAGTTGGTTTTGAATTTTCTTACTAAGAATTTCAAATTGATCAAAAGCTTCGTTTTTACTTTTTAAAACTTTTGTCCAAGTGTATCTTGAATAATCATCTACTATGACCAAAGTATAGAAGTTGCCTCCATAAATTTGTATAGCGGATGGACCAAATAAATCCATATGCAAAAGTTCTAGACACCATATTTTCAGCCTTATGGCTACTATGAACTTGTTTTCCAATTTTGCAAGCATCACAAAAGTGTTGGTCATATCTCAACTTAGGTAAGTTCCTAACAAGTTCTTTTGAAGATAGAAATTGGATAAGTCTCATATTAGTGTGGCCTAAGCGTCTATGCCAAAGAGTTGAGGAATCATCTAAAGAGGTGAGGCAAAGTTTATCTCTAGATGTTCTATCAATTTTCATAACGTATATGTTGACTAATACTAAGCAGGTTGAATCCTAGGTTATCAACATGAGAAACATTTTCAATAGTGAGAGAGTCATGAGAGATTGTACATTTTCCGATGATTTTGCTTTTCAATTTGCTACCAAAAGTGACATTACCTCCTTCATATTCTTGGTATGTTGAATAAAGGCTTTTGTCTCCCGTCATATTCCTTGAACAACCACTATCTTTTATCCACTCGTCTGGTTCTAATCCGACTTTCAAGCATACCTAATTCACATAAAGACTCAAGCGTTTGGTCCCCAATATCTCATGGGTCCATTTTGGTTATCATTCCATTTACTTGGTTCATGTATGGAAATGGTGGATATGAGTTCCATGGCATGTAGTTAGGAGTTTGATAATGCCTAGGAAAGTTTTGATTCCAACCAGTATGTTGATAGTTGGATTGTGTGTTATAGTTGCTTTTTGGAAAGGGGCGTTTGAGAATAGGTGTTTTAGACCTCTGTTGAACATTTTTGGATTTAAACTCATTTTTAGCAAGTCCTAATCCTATTGTAACAGCTGGTTTCTGTTTAGTTTCATCTGTAACAACTTTAGATTTCTTTGTGACCTTAACAAATTCAGTACGAGCCGATTTGAAGTCTTTATGTTCTTCTGACAAACCCACGGACCCAAATTTTTCAACAGACAGAACCAAATTTTTGGGTCCGTCTGATCCGTGGCTTTCGAGGTCGTTGGAACAGTTTCTTGCTATTTTTCGGCTTGTTTCATTTGACTACTTGAAATTCCTAAGTTCATTAACCCTAGTCCAGTTTTATCCTTTTGTAATTTCTGAATTTTCATTATTTCATCCGCACAACAAGTATTTTTATCAAACCTTTTGAACTTGGAATTTTGTTTAATAAGCATATCCCGTGTGAGTTTAAGTTTCTCAATTTCAAGTCCAAGATCTTGGCATGATATACATACCTTGTCAATGGCTTTACTCTTTTCTAAACGTTTTGCTTTTTCTTTTAATTCATAAACTTCATTTTCTAAAAATTCCTTTTTAGTTTTTAAAAACTTGTTTTTGTTTATGATTTTCAAGCTAAGTTCACACAGTTTGTTATATTCTTTTTGCAACGTGTCATCATCAATAGAAGAGTAAGATGAGTCAGATTGTACCTCATTTGAGTCCTGAGCCATAAGAGCATTTTTGTCATTCTTTGGCTCCTCGTCATCATCTTCACTTTCACTCCAAGGACCACTTACAAAAGCCCTTTGATTCTTGTTTTTAGGTGGCTTGGGACAATCTCCTATTAGATAGCTTTGTGTTTTCCTTAATTCACTTCCAGGAGCTGCTAATAGGTAGCTAAAGAATGAGCCGGCTAGTTCAATTAATGAGTGGGAAGACTTGAAGAAAAAGTTTTTGAAGAAGTATTGGCCACTTGCTCGTACTGCTAAGAAGATGGAGGCTATCAATAACTTCAAGCAAGAGCATGATGAAACTCTTTATCAGGCTTGGGAATAATTCAAATATCTACTATTGAAATGTCCTCAACATTATTTAACTACTATACAAGAGGTGATTTTGTTTTATCAGGGTCTGGATGTGCCTACTCGACATATTTTTGGATTCTAAGGGGGTTGTACCTCAGATGAGTGCAGTCAATGCTAGAAAAGCCATCCAAGAAATGGCTGATCATTCTCAGAAGTGGCATGATGGGACCTCTACTAGAACTAAAAGCAGCGATACTTCTGATGGATATGCTGCTATTCAAGCTCAGTTGAACAAACTTAGTAGAGATCTCAAGAAGATGAATGAGAAAGTATATGCTGCTCAGGTTGGTTGTGAATTATGCAATCGACCTCATTACACTAAGGATTGTCCATCCAAGAAAGAAAGAGAAACACTTGAAGAAGCATACTACACCCAATTTGGCCAACCATTTCAGCCATCAGGAAGGTATAGAGCATCTGCTCCAGGATTCTACCAAAGGGACAATGGGAATTCATCATATCAAGAAAGAAGACAGGCTTTGGAAGAATCTATGAAGCAACTCATGGCTGATGTTGCGAAAAGACATGAAGAAAACGCTGCTTTGATTAAAGAAATTCATTCTTCAACTGATGCTTCCATTAGAAATCAAGGAGCTTCGATCAAGGCATTGGAACTTCAAATCGGTCAAATAAGCAAGGTACTTCAAGAAAGGGGACCTGGAAGTTTACCTGGCTCAACTAAAACCAATCCAAGAGATCATGTCAAGGCGATCACCACTACTGAAGAAGTTGCGCCTAATGTACCCTTTCCTGGACGATTGTTGGATGTTGCTAATGCTGAAAAGCCAAAATTCTTCTTTAGCTCTTCAATCAGTTTAAGAAGATTACTCAAAGAGAAGTCAAGAACTGAAAAGGAGATCAAGGCTACTATGAAAGAAGAGTGCTCTGCAACTGATCACAACACCTTGCCTCATAAGGAGAAAGACCCAGGGAGTTTTACTTTACCTTGTCATATTAATGATATGTCTTTTAGTAAAGCTTTAGCTGACTTAGGAGCTAGTGTTAGTGTCATACCTTGTAAGACCTTCACCACTTTAGGTTTAGGTAAATTAGCTCCCACTAAGTTAATTATTGAATTGGCTGATAAGACTATGAAACGTCCCGAGGGTACAGCTGAAAATATTTTAGTTAGGATTGAAAAAATATTCTTTCTCGTAGACTTAGTTGTTTTAGATATGCCTGAGGATATCAAAATTCCATTGATCTATGGAAGACCATTCTTGTCTAATGCTCATGTTAAAATTGATGTCTTTAAAATAAAAATATCTTTAAGAGTTGGGGATGACAAATTGGTTTTTAAGAGTGATGATCCTGTCACGAGTATTATTAAGAGTGTTTATACGATAGGATTAAGAGAACGAATGGAACTCGATTTAAAAGCTAGGCTAATGGGCGAAACCTTAATCCAAAATAGATCACTTGACCCAATTGATGGAGATTATATTGAATTAAATGACCTTAATTTGCCATTAGAGCTTAATGATCAAGTGATGGAGGATTCAGAACCTCAAATTGAGGATGGAGAAGTTGTGGATATTCCAAGGGTTAATGTTATTAGTACTAGAAACTCTGACAAGATTGACGGATATCCTAGCTTTTGTGACTATGGTAGAAGAATCCATGTTAACTATGCTTATAACTTACAATTTTCATGCATGATAGGATACAAACATGTAGATGCTAATTTCTTCCCTATTTTACCAATTAATGTGATTTCAAAAAGTTTTTATAATTCAATTATGAAAAAGAAAATGGAGTATAAAGGGAGAAATGCAGTGGGAACCTTTATGAATGTGCCTATTTTTGTTGGAAAATTTTCAATTGTTACAGATTTTACTATTGTGGAAGACATGGATGCTTATCGTGACAAGGAAATGGGTGATATAATTGTTGGAAAGCCATTTTGTAGGGAAATTAACATTGGTGCAAAAAGATTTGAAGGAAAAATTACTACACAATGGAAGCGACAATGTCACCTATATGATGCCTCGTACTCACCCAGGATTTAAGAATGCCACGAACCAGGTATGCTATAGAATGTCAACATTTTTCATTGTAGATAAAAATGATGAGCAGAAAGGGATCGAGTATCCATACCAAAAGATGAAAGGATTCTACTAAGGAGTGGTCCATTTGGAACCAGAATATGTTCGTGATGAGAGAATAGTCAAATGGCTCACACAAGGACACGTGAGCGTGCACAAGACAAAGTAGAAGCTGAAGATGAGTCTAACTTAAAGACTCTGGAATAAAGAGAAGTGCTTACCGGGAGACAACCCGAATTTATTATTTCTGTTTTCTGTTATCGAGTCTGTTAGACTTGGACATCGATACGGCGTATCCCATAAAAAGGATGTGGCGTATCGACTGCATAGGTCATATCTATCCTTTTATTTTTCTGCATTTAATTTTTACTTTCTGCACTTTGAACTATCCGTCAGTTGTTTTGATACGGCGTATCCAGGTTTAAGGATACGTCGTATGAAATTTCTAACTCGTATTTTATTCCCGACTCGATACGGCGCATCCCATCCCATGGATGCGGCGTATCGACTGACCTGATGAAATTTTCATTTTAATTTTTAATTTTCAGTTTTGTTTTAACTAACCATCGGTTAATCAGAGACACACTAGCGGTGATTTTCATGTCTATGAATACAGGTTGATAACGAAGAAGTGGTGGTTTACATACATTCTGTATTTTCTATGTGTTGTAGCCATGCTGGTATCCAAACGCCATTACACACAGAGAAAATAAAAAGTTGCTCACAAACGCATAATGGAGGATCATACCGAGCAAATCTCAGGGGAGTTTTCCGTTCTAATTCTTTCTATTTCTTGTTTTAAATTTTATTTTACACAACGAGGACGTTGTTTATCTTAAGTGAGGGGGATGGAGAATTAGAACGTTACTTGTCCTTATTTTTCAAAAATATGCTAAATATATGCTTAATATGCTTAAATTTAAAATTTTGCTAGCATGTTTTTGTGAAATCAAAGTTGCATAACCGCACACATAACCCTTATTTCCATATTGTGAGAATTAAGCCTTATCTGTTTCCCAATATTTACCCAAATTTCACAAAAATATGAGTGTGCCGGTGACTTGTAGTAAACTTTAGAACTTGGCGTGTATACTATTCGAGACCACCATAATGAGTGTTATTGATATAATTGGAGTGACTTGTCTAACTAGGTAAATTTCTAGGATTACACCCAAATAGCCTTTATATGTTATGTGTTATTAACTAACTACATTGGTTAGTTAACCCCATATAAACCCATTTGTTACTCTCATTTTTAGAGTAAGATACCCCTAGAAAAACCCTCAGAGTCGTTCCTTTCGTTTCTTACACCAATTTAAATTGTTTCGTTACACCCTTACACCTTAGCCTACCCTATAGATTTAAGTTCGTGGTTAGTTGCTTTTGGTAAAGTGTGTATTCCCCGCGTTTCCTGTGTTCGTGTGCGTAATTATTATCTATGGTTAGGTCGGGAATTGCACATTGCAATGGGAGTAAAAGTAGATATTGTATATTTTTATTTTCGTGTGTTTACTACTTTCACTATTTCTATATCTGAAGTTATGAATAGTATGGATAAATCATCCAGATTTATTGTTATGGTGAAGTAGTGAAATTTTACACCATTAGTTATGATAAAAAAAATAATTCGAAAAAAGAGAAAAGAAGAAAGAAAAAGTGAGAAAGTAAGATAATCAGTTTGTCAAAACTTAACCGAATTTATATTTTATGCATTAATCGATTATTCGTTGGTACGTATTATAAACCAACGATGTAGATTTATGTACTAGTAGAGATATCGCTACTATCTGTTGTACTATATTTATGGATTGCAAGGGAGTTGGCCGTTATGGGAATGCCAACTAATGTTTATTCTTTGATTGAGACATCATTGAGTCTAATTCGTGTCTACTTACTAAAGCGTGAGTTTTCATGTTAAAGTGTGAGTTAGTCTATGATTTGTGTCTTTTTCATGAGATGGTTGGGAAGTAATTAACCACATTTGTTAGGACTTAATCTACCTATTTGTTTATTTTATTTTACACCAATTTATGTATTTCCCAATGTTTTATCCCTACCATTTACCAAGTTACTGTATTCGTTGTTAGCTTTCGAGCATCTGGATATGGTAATGGCTTAGTGAGAATGTCAAGTGCATGAATAAGGTAGTGACCATCCGAGTTTTAGACTAATCGAATGACGCGCCAACGATCTAAGGTTCCACCTTAGTGACCATCCTTTGTTTGAGGAATCAAGGGCTCGCGCCAGCGATCTACTAAGTTTGTGTAGGAGATGTTTGAATGAATCAAGGTTTAACCCTTAAGCCTTATCATGTTTAACCCAATTTACCGCTTTACACTTGTCACTCCTTAGCTTTAGTGGTGGAGATGTGTATCCTTGCCAAGCTTATGATAAAATATTCATCACGACCAAGCAATTGAGCAAATTACTTAAATGTTACTACATAGATTAGCTGAGTGATTTGATTGATTTCATCTTCCTATTTCGTGAAGGGTTTGGTTGTGCAATTGTGATCAAACGAATGAATACTTAAACTATAAAAATCCTAGATCAATGTTTAGGATACATTTTCATAAGTTTAATCTAAGGTTTACTTGAGGACAAGTAAAATTCAAATGGGGGGATATTTGATGATATCAAATAACAACATTTTATTAGCATCATTTATCTTTTGTTTATCGCTTGTTTTATTTTATTTTATATGAGAATTGATACTTAATCGCTTACTTTTGTAAATCTCAGTTATAAACAAGTATTTGGTGAAAGTTAGCTATTTTTAACGTAAATTGAGGCAAAATGGATCAAGTGGGAAAAGTTTATTGAACTGAAGGAAGATATGCCGTATCATTCTATACAGATACGCCGTACATCAAGACTTAGGCGATTATGAAGACCATTGCCTAACTTTGAAGCATACGCCGCATGGATTTATCCCATGCGCCGTATATGAAACCTTGGTCAACGTAAGAAGATCTGACTTGTTTTACTCCAGATGCGCCGCATGACATCCCAGAGATACGGCGTATCAATCTCAAGACTTCACCAGAAATCCAAGTAATTGAAGATATGCATACGCCGTATAAAGACTGAAGGTACGCCGTATCATATGGCAGTGTACGAATATTCCAAAATTTAATAATCTTTAACCCCACGTGAAGTTACCTAGATACGCCGTATCAGACTATGCTGATACGCCGTATCGACCCCGTTTCCAGAATGTATAAATACCTCATTTGTTTGCCAAATTCGACACACAATATACCACACAGAAGGGCGACGACTGACCACACAAGATACAACCAGAAGGATGAATTCAGGTCAATAAGAAGGTCCTGCTAGTGCTTAATTCAATAGGAAGATTTGTTTAATTTGTATTAGTACTCTTTTAATCGTTGAGTTAGCGTGTTTTTCACTATTTGATCGCACTTAATTGTTTCCATCTTTTTTAAAGAATATTTGATGTTTTATTGGATGCTTATGCATATGTTTTGATTACTTTGATAGTTTATCGTGCCTTGTCACTGGCTCGCACAATTACTTCATTAACATCGTTTGCATGATTAATGTAAGCCCTTAAGGGTAAATTAATACATAAACTAAGTAATCATTAAGGTGGACTTTATGCGGAGATCTGATTAATCGTGACAGGATTAGTCCGTCGAGAAGACTTAATACCTGAAATCTAGATGTTTAGACAGGATTTAGACATTGGAATGATATACGCATACGCGTAAGCACCCACTGAGAGAGAGTAGATTTCAGTACTCATCATATATAACTAAGCAATTAAACGAGCAACACATCTTCCTTACTATCGGCTAGACCTCTTATCTGTATCTATTTTCTATCTGTGTACGTGTATGTCATTCTCCTTATAACTTTTATTTACAGTTTACTTAATCCACACATCGTGCCAATCTCTCAGGCTGAAAACCCCCCCTTGCGTTAGATTAGGTTTAATTAAGAACTAACTTAGGATTAAAATATTGATAGATACTTAGGTGTTAACGTTCCACTCTTAGTTATCGACACTCTACTTACCAACTAGACTACATTGATCGGGTACACTGCCCGTTAGTGTTTATTATAGGTTAAGTCGGCTAAATATAAATGTAAAACTTGATAACATAATCTATACCTACAACGAGAACACATCACCCGACCACTTGTAATATCTTTTATTATAACTTTATGATCACCTTCAATAATTATATACCAAAGGTCTATGTCTTTTGATTTCACATAAGTTTCAAAACGATTTTTCCAATAGATAAATCCATTTGGTTCAAAGAGTGGTGGTCTTTACATAGATTACCCTTCTTTAAAGTTTTCAAAATCAATGGATCGTTTCAAGTTTTAAAATACTATATATTTTAAAAATTCTTGAGTAACGTAGCTCTTGATGCCAATTGTGAAAAACTAGAAGTGGGGTTGAATAGTTTTACCGTTTTTTGTTTCTTTACTTTTATATCTTTATGTGAAAATTAATGTATTCAAACAAAATGACAGTAAGTAAAATGCAAGAAGGATAGAAACGATCAAACCACAACACGAGGGTATATAGTGGTTCGGTCTACAAGTACTCTTTTTTCTTGCCCTACTCCACTCCCCGAGTATCCAACTCGAGAGTATCCTTCACTAGTCAACAAGCTCCTTTACCCGGCGGAGAAAACCTTTACACGTCACTTACACAATATTTCCGACACAAAGCTAGATGTCGAGTTCTTTTACAAGGGTACAACCACTCCCGTCACACAACGTATTTTCATGACTAAAATACTAACCGATCATTACAGAGGATTATGATAGTTTGGTACAAACAATGATTTATGAATAATTACAATTCACACTATATATGTAGAGACTTGCTTCCACTTTCTTGAAGCTAGTAAGTCTTCAATGATGTGATCTTCTTGCTACTTGAGAAGTTCACAAACACAACTATGAAAGAGTTAAATGATGAATATTAACAAGTGAGAGATAGTATGTAAATTTATGTATATAAGTGATGAGAAAACAACTGAGTTTGGGCTGCTATTTATAGCCATAAGGCTTCAGCAACCCAAGGATTGGCCGGAACCAAAAAAATGGTTTCGCCCTTGTAAATTTTTGGTTCCGCCAGTCCCTGACACATGATCTTGCAAATCTTGTTCAAATCTATCCAAAATATTTTCTAGGATCCTACTATGATTTGCTATCTCAAATGATACTAGTATAGGATGATCCAAGTAGTGATGTTATAATGCATTTACATTTTGATTAAAATGTTTAACAAAGTTAACTTGTAAAATGTATAATGTAGCTAGTTAAATGATGTTAATTAGGAATTAACATGTTAGTTTATGAGTTACAAAAAGTGTTTGATTACTTAAACTAGGTTTGGTATGTAATGAAAATTATTTTAGAAATATGTACCACATAGAAAGCATAGTGTACATAAAGCTTGTACATTAAAAGTGTACAACATGTTTAAAAACTTTTGTGATGTTTAAATAAAACTTGTAGCTATATTTAGAGATAAAAGGCTCCTAGAAGTGAAAAATAAACTCGAAATAAAAGGATCCTAAATTTTTTAAATAAAATATGCATTCCTTATAACCGATTTGACATAGCTCCAAATTTAAGGAAAGGTTGAGTGTGAAGGGGTAGATGGTTGAGTTGGTGCTTCAAAGTAATATCGGATGTATGAGAACATCACAATGATTTGTTCCCTAAGCATTTGGATTTGTTGTCGGTTGTGAGTACAACATAAACAATGTATGTCGTTCAATCGTTGTTTCCCTTCTTGGTATAAAAGTTCCGAGGAAATCACTAAACCGAATCCACCCTGATTATTTCAGGCTTACGGCTATGAACTTGATCAAGAAAGCGAAGAAACAAGTTCAACATTTGCTCCGCCAGTGCGGCCTCAACATCATATTCTTCCCGTAGTTGCATAAGGATAGTTAGTCTCACATCATTTGGTTCAGTAGCAATAGTTTTTGAGATGGCAGTTGGGAGAGTTTAAAAAGAAGTTGTGTGAAAAAAATAAGGGTAAGGGGTATTTATAAGGGTAAAAGTATCCGTTGGGGTAATACGAATTTAATAAAGAAGTTGTACACGTACGACATCAAACAAACTAAATTTTCATTCATTTAAATAAAAATACAATTACAATACCAAATTTAAAAAACAATACAAAAACTAAACATAATCGTCCTATTTGTACAACTTCTTTTTTAAATTCGTATTACCCCAACGGATACTTTTTTTCTAGGGATGAGCATTTGGAACCGAACCAGAACCGTATCGGTACCGTACCGAAACGGTACCGAATCCTAATACACGGTACGGGACCGGTACCATGAATCAAGCCAAAAAATATTCGAGACCACTAATACGATACTGGTACCAAAATGAGATAATATTGAAAAATACCCAAAATATGCGTAGTCATGTTTTTTAAATAAAATACTTGTCAAAAACTCCAAACACCCATTGGGCCCATTACTTGCAAAACAAAGTTCTTTTTTTTGCTTGATAGAAAACTAATTCATTTTTTCCCGGAAACAAAAAACTATCCAAACCCCAAAAATTAAACCTTAATCTATTATTAATCACTCAAATCATTAAGTTTACATCTTTAAATCATCTCAGTCATCATCATTGGAAAAAAAATGGAGGCATGTTAAAATTTTTTGTTTATAATCAGTTACTTCGTTGAAAAAAACTATTATAATCCATATGTTTGGAACTACTAATATTTAAAGAAGACACTTTACATACTTAGTAGTATGTTTTATATGCACACAGTTTTTAAATTCTGGAATGTCATACATGATTGTTATGAAAAAACAATTGATGATACGTAGGTCGGATAAACTTTCAGTGAGAAATAATTAGTACACAGGGATGACCATACATTCGTATTAAACACATGTTCTTTACAAACGTAGGTTGTTTTTTTATATATATTAATATTAATATTAAGCCGTTTCTCGTAGGTTGGATTTTTGTTACGTGTACCAATTTTAATATTTGGAACTACATATTAGCTTGTATATATATATTTATATATTTTTTTTTAACAAAAAAACGTGAAGAACCGTATACGTACCGATTTTTCAGTACCAGGTACCGGTTCCGGTACTCGAATCCCGTTCAAATAAAAAGAGTCTTCTTTCTAAGAGTAGGCGTGGAGAGCTTTTTGCGGAGAAACAGTACGGTACCGGTACCCCTCTTTTATCCTCGGGAAAAAAATGGTACCATCAATTCGGTACGGGTTTGGTACCAATCTGGTACCGTGCTCATCCATATTTTATCCTCAACAAAAATGGGGAGATTATTAATACAAATATCGTGTTAAAACGTTATTTATATTTTACAATCTTTCTAAGTTTTGTTAATGACAGCTATAAACTTAGTTTACGTAAAGTTTAAAATAAACAAGTTTTAAACTATAGTTTCAACTTTCCATTTACATCACTAAGGTATGAATAAATGGATGTCTAACATTGTGTTAATGATCAAATGAACACAACTTGCCTTTACAAGTATTTTATACAAATAAATATTTCGTAAAATGTCCACTAACAAATATATACTTTTATTTGTACAAGTAAACTAATAAATTTTCTCATACAAACATTATAGTTTACTTACACGTGACAAAATATATTTTTATTTTGACAAAAATATTAAATAGACATTTTATTTTACAAATTATACTTACATTTTTAATATACAAGTTTACTTCTTTTGTTAAAGGAAATCAAAATGGTTATTTACATCATGCATGAAACATTAATCTAAAGTTGACTTTGTTGATTAGTCACATTATAGGATATTTCCTTATTTGAGAAGATCCTAGGTTGATTTTGTTTACATTTTTGAAAGATTTTTACACAAGATCTAATAGGGATGTTCTATCCGTACCCGGCGGTACCTTTTGGTAACCACGAGATCCGTCGGCCTGACAGACTAAATGGCTATAAATAGTGGTCATTTGATCTCACTTGAAATCATCCTTTGCATGAATAAATCCGTATATTCTCTCATACATTTCATACTCAGTTCATAGTCATTACCACATACTTACATATTCATTTTAATAATTCTACACTAACCCTCTTATTAGCAAAGAGATCATCATCATCATTCAAGACTAAAAAGCTTCAAGTTTTGATTACTAGTCTTTACATTATACATTGTATTGTATGTTGTTCATCATCATACACCATTATTGTATCAAACCACCATAAACCTTATAGAGTGATTGGTTAGTATTTTAGTCCTCAAAATACGTAGTGTGACGGGAGTGGTTGTACCCGAGAAAGAACTCAATATTTATCTTAGTGTCGAAATAGTGTAGAAGCGATGTATAAGGTTTTCTCCGCCGGATAAGAGAGCTTGTTGACTAGTGAAAGGATACCCTCGGGTTGGATACTCGGGGAGTGGATTAGCGGAAGGAAAGGAAGTCATTGTATGTTGAACCACTATAAATCCTCGTATTATTATTTGATTGTTCTATCTTTACTTTATTTTATATCATGCACTTACACTATTACTTATTTGTCCATAACTATACTTATCGATTTCATATCAAATTTTCGAAAGAAAACAAATTTAAATCGGCAAAATATTCAACGCCCTTCTTTTTTCCATAATATTGTTAAAATTGTGTTACGTTATAATGTCGTTAAATGAATCTGTTATCTATACCACATATAAAGTATGCATGTTTTTTCCTTAAAACTTAAAAATGAGTAATTTTTAATTTTCAAAATAACCTTTCAAACTTAATGTTCCACATAAAAATTCAAATAATATTTCCTTCATGAAACAGTTGCATTAAAATTCCCACTCAAAAATTAAAAAAATGCATGACAACTTTTAATTTTTAATGTAGTTTATAGAAAAATGCATGACAACCTTTCAAACTTATTTTTATTGTAGTTTATAGAAAAATATACTTTTTTTTATATGTAAAACCAACATTTATAATTTCTAAAAATTCATCTTAAAATCTATAATATAAGACAACATATTACAATTTCTTATTTATTATTCTGTTATTTTATAGTTGACGAAAATGAATAACCATGAAAGTTTAAAATTTTACGGTTATAAAATTTTGTTATGCATGGGTATTCGTCTATTGTAGTTCAAAGATAAATTTGACTTTAAAAAACATAAATTGACTAAAAGTTAAAAATTGAACCATTGTTTATAGGGGTGACAATTCTCGACACGACACGATAAACGACACGAACCCGAAACGAAGTTAAACATGTTTGGGTTGAGAATAAACAGATTTGGGTGAAAAACAGGTCAACCCGTCTAACCTGTTCAATAAACGGGTTGTGTTTGGGCTGAGTAAATATTAATCAGGTCAACCCGTGAACCCGTTTAAGTGTATAAGACTCTAAAAATAAAATATATAACCTGGTTTTTATGTTAGATGTGGATTGAATGTATTTTTTTATGTACTTAATATGAGTGAACTACGATTATATCTTTAAATTGACGCTTATAACTCAGAAAATTGTTGTATAGTTATTTGTATGTTATTTTTATCATATTTGATATCCTTATATCATTTTTGCATTTAAACTAGTTAAATCAACCAACCACCAACCTTATTCAATGCTTGACCTATTTATTTAAACAGGTTAAACGGGTCACAAACGGATTACACGTGTTATGCAGGTCTGGGTTAGGGTTGAGTTTCTTGACACGATTAATAAATTGGTCGTGTTTGGGTAGAGGTTATGATAACCCGCCAACACTCGAATCCGAATAAGTCAACAGGAACACGACACCCCTAATTATTTCTCCTTTTACCCATTTACAAACAGCCTCATATTGCTTCGTTAGGTGTGGCCACCACATACCACAAACCTTTTCCTCCGTATCGTCACACAATACTATGATATGAGTAAACCTACTAAAACTTGTAAACATAAAAGGGGCCGCTTGGTATGCTTGGTGGGGAATGCAAAGGGAATGCAAAGCAATGCATTTCCTTTCCTCCCAAATTGTTGGGTAATGCCCCATTACCCACTACTGAGTAATGGGTCATTGCATTCCCCTATACCAAGCATAATCAATCATTATATTACCCATTACCCACCCCATTATCCCCCCAACCAAGACTATGATATGAGTACACCCCCTAAAACTTGTAAACATAAAAGTATCATTTTCACAATCAAGTGTTGCCATATCATTTGTTTTTGTGAGTTGATTTACGTGTTGAAAAGTCTTGTCAAGCAATTGTAAACAAGTATCCGCATTATTGAGAAAGAAAAATACTTAATTGACGAGAGGCAACCACCATTGCTTAATGCCTTAATCTTTTGACGGCGAGTCGGCCATATTCGCAATTTATCAATTTTTTACGTCAAAGTGGGTCCAACAATCCCATGTGCATATATGTACACGACAAAAGCTTAGAAAAACAATCTTTCTTTAAGATCACTCGGAGTCATCACGCACCAACGCCGTTTCATCCAAGCTGACATGCGTTAGACCCGCATTACCACTCCGAGCATCCTTGCGTTATGTTGGCGTTGTGCTTTACGTTGATATACCAACGTAAGTCGAAACACATGTCCAGACAAAAAATATTTACAAACACACCCCCTGGTGGTATATGACGAAAAAGATGAGTTTTTGTTTTTTGTTTATGTGTGTGGGCGCGCGCAGAGTATCACGAATAAGATGATAAATTTTTTTTTTTTTTATTATTTTTTTTTTTTTTGTCAACGATGAATGGTATGTGTGCTGAAAACGTGGACCAAACCACTTTTTAATTTCTTTTTTCTTTTTTCTTTTTCTTTGTTATCTTAGTTTTGTATTTTTTTTTTTTAATGTTATTTGTATATTAATTTAATGAATAAAAATAGTTGAGGGTAGAATTTGTAAATCGTAATTTTTAAAAAATGTGGGTCCCAAAAGGTGGTGTTATTTGGTATTATGATAAAGGGTGATTTTTTAGTGTTATGTTATTTGGTATTAAAATGACATGACGCTGACGTGACAGAGTTTTTGGTGTTATTTCGTGTTATGACTCCTTGTCGTCTAAAATACCATAACTCCATTTTTACTTATAAGTTATAACCCAGTGTAGGGCAGAGGCATAAATCATAGGGTGACTGGTGAGTCCATGTATACTAAGACGAAACCAGGGTGGGTCTCGGGTGATCTCAGGACATCCATAAAATTTTGCGATGTAGTGTTAATTTTTGACAAAAACACTGATTTTTCGTAAATGCACCCGGTCAATAAAATTATAGTTTTTTTTTTTTTCTTTTTTTTTTTTCTTTTTGAACGGCGAGATTATATAAAAACCTAGCAAAAGCTAGAAAACAACATTAAATAAAAGTTATAGAATCAACATGATTTCTTAACCAATAAAATTATAGTTTTAATTTTGTATACTTTTTTTATAAATGCAACTTGTCAATATGTTTTGTAGTTCCTTCCTTTATAGTATATGTAATATGTAATACCCCATTGAAACAACAGGATATAGTATATGTAAAACAAAACATGCAATTTACGATAATTTTTGAAAAAAACAAACAAGCAAGATCATTAAGGGTGCGTTTGGTTCGCAGTATGTTTTGAAAGGAATTGTAATCTGTCAAAAGAATTGTAATTTGAATGAATTGTAATTCAAAGAGTTGTAATGTGTTGTAATTGTAATGTGTATGAATTGTAATTGATGTTTTCTGTCACTGTGTTTGGTTGGATTTCAACGTAATTGTAATTCGAAAAATTTATAAAATTTCAAAAAATTTATAAAAATTCGAAAAAATTTATAAAAATTCGAAAAATTTATATAAATTCGAAAAAATTTATAAAAATTCAAAAAATTTATAAAAATTCAAAAAAATTTAAAAAAATTCCAAAAATTTATAAAAATTTAAAAATTTAAAAATTTTATAAAAAATTTATAAAATTTTATAAAAATTTAAAAATTTGAATTTTTATAAAATTTTTTGTAAAATTTTTAAATTTTTAAATTTTTTGAATTTTTAAATTTTTATAAATTTTTTATAAAATTTTTAAATTTTATAAATTTTTTATAAAATTTTTCGAATTTTATAAATTTTTTATAAAATTTTATAAATTTTTTATAAAATTTTTAATTTTTTAAATTTTTTGAATTTTTATAAATTTTTTGAATTTTTATAAATTTTTTGAATTTTTATAAATTTTTTCGAATTTTTATAAATTTTTTCGAATTTTTTTAAATTTTTTGAATTTTTATAAATTTTTCGAATTTATATAAGTTTTTTTCGAATTTTTATAAATTTTTTGAATTTTTATAAATTTTTTCGAATTATTATTATTATTATTATTATTATTATTATTATTATTATTATTATTATTATTATTATTATTATTATTATTATTATTATTATAAAATTTTGAATTACAACGTAATTCAAAACTTTCCATCCAACATCCTATGTAATCTGAATTCCCTCCTTTGATGTAATTGTAATGACTGAATTACAATTACAACGCAAACCAAACAGCCTACGTAATGTAATCTGAATTACAATTCCCTCCATTCTGTGAACCAAACAGCCTACGTAATGTAATCTGAATTACAATTACATCCAATTACGCCAGATTACGGCGAACCAAACGCCCCTAAGGGTTTGGTTCATGGATATCAAAATGATGTAATGACACGTCATTGTAATTGTTTAGTGGGATAATGGCATGAAAAGGCACATATTTGTTACTTTTTGTCATTTTATGTAGCGACCTTTTTTTTTTTATGAATTTGGCACTAACTTATCTAAATCGTGCCATTGTGTGTATCGGTGACCTGCTTAGGAGGTCCAGCAGGTTAAGTTAACGATCGTTTGTATTATTATTGCAGCGTTAGTCCTTTATACTTAACGACCGTTTATTTTATTATTGCAACGTTAGTCCTTTACACGTTTTTGCCCGTTTTTACACGTTTTCGTCCGTTTTCACACTTTTTTTTCCGTTTTCACACGTTTTTTTCCGTTTTCGCAAGTTTTTTTCCGTTTTCTCACATTTTCGTCCGTTTTCACACGTTTTTTTCCGTCTTCGCACATTTTCGTCCGTTTTCACACGTTTTTTTCCCGTTTTTTTACACTTTTTCGCACGTTTTTGTTCGTTTTCGCACGTTTTTGTCCGTTTTCGCCCGTTTTCACACGTTTTTTTCGTTTTCGCACGTTTTTGTCCGTTTTCGCCCGTTTTTTACACGTTTTCGTCCGTTTTCACATGTTTTTTTTTCCGTTTTCTTCACGTTTTTTTTTTTTTTTTTTTTTTTTTTTTTTTTTTTCCGTTTTTTACACTTTTCGTCCGTTTTCTACACGTTTTTTTTCGTTCACAGTTTTGTCGTCCTTTTCGTTGTCTTCGCCACGTTTTTGTTCACGTTTTCGTCGCACTTTTTGTCCAGTTTTCGTCCCGTTTTTACACGTTTTCGTTCGTTTTCAGACTCTTTTTCGTTTTGGCACGTTTTTGTCCGTTGTTACACATTTTCGTTTGTTTTCGAACGTTTTTGTCCGTTTTCGTCCGTTTTCACACGTTTTTTCCCGTTTTCGCACGTTTTCGTCCGTTTTCACACTTTTTTTTGTTTTCGCACGTTTTTTTTCCGTTTATACACGTTTTCGTCCGTTTCCACACTTATTTTTCCCGTTTTCGCACGTTTTCGTCCGTTTTCGCACGTTTTTTTCCGTTTTTACATGTTTTCGTCCATTTTTGCCACGTTTTTTTTCGTTTTTACACGTTTTCGTCTGTTTTCACACGTTTTTTTCCGTTTTTTACACGTTTTCATCCGTTTTCACATGTTTTTTTCTGTTTTCACACGTTTTTTTTCCGTTTTCGCACGAAAACGTGTAAAACGGACAAAAACGTGCGAAAACGGAAAAAAGCGTGTGAAAACGGATGAAAAGGTGTAAAAACGGAAAAAACCCGTGTGAAAACAAACGAAAACGTGTAAAAACGGGAAAAAAACGTGTGAAAACAGACGAAAACGTGTAAAAACAGGCGAAAACGGACAAAAATGTGCGAAAACGAACGAAAACGTGTAAAAACGGACAAAAACGTGCGATAACAAAAAAAAGTGTGAAAACGGACGAAAACGTATAAAAACGGGCGAAAACGGACAAAAACGTGCGAAAACGAACAAAAACGTGGCGAAAACGGACAAAAACGTGCGAAAACGGAAAAAAACGTGTGAAAATGGAAAAAAACGTGCGAAAACCCAAAAAAATTGTGAAAACGGACAAAAACGTGTGAAAACGGAAAAAAAACGTGTAAAAACGGGCGAAAACGTGTAAAGGACTAACGTTGCAATAATAAAATAAACGATCGTTAAGTATAAAGGACTAACGCTACAATAATAAAACAAACGATCGTTAACTTAACCTGCTGGACCTCCTAAGCAGGTCACCGGTACACACAATGACACGATATAGAAAAGTTAGTGCCAAATTTAAAAAAAAAAAAAAAAAAAGATCGCTACGTAGAATAACAAAAAATGATAAGTATGTGCATTTTCATGCCATTATCCCTTGTTTAGTTAAGTAGTATAACAATCAAAATATGCATTTATACCCATAGCCTTATTCTAGTAAGAAGATGTGAGTTTTCTCGCCTTCACGTGGATCTCCTTTTGGTATCTTTAATTTCCATCACAAGAAAAGTATTAATACGTTTGAAATTTTATTTAATATATTAAAAAAAAAATAACGGACCCATCTTGTGAAATCTAATATCGATACCATATTATATATCAAACAGCAATATTAACCAAGGTTGTCAGGATCAGAATCCTACCTAAGATCGTTTTCGGATTTGCAACTTCAGGATCGTAGGATCGGATCCTACCTAAGATCGTTTTTGGTTTTTCCTTTACATATGTATACAAACCATTTTTAAAAACCTTCCTCTCAAAAAAAGTCAAAAAAAGTAAAAAAAAAAATCTGGATCGGATCGTTCACGATCCTACGAGCGATCCCACGATCCTGTAACGATCCTACCTGAAAAAAAGGGTTACCAACAGGATCGGATCGTTCACGATCCTACGATCCTACGAGCGATCCCATGATCCAACGATCCTACCTGAATTACGATCCCGTAACGATCCTGCTCGTTTTGTGTGTGTAGGATCGTACGATCCTACGAGCAGGATCGCGATCCTGACAACCTTGATATTGACAATGATATCTTTATTCTCATTTCACCCTATAACATACTGTTAACGATTGTGATTCTTTATAAGAGACCAAACACACCCTAAAGTTTATCACACAAGAATAATGAGAATGGTGCAAAGAATTTTGGCGACAACATATGTCGTCGCCTGAAATCACTAAATGACAAACAAATTCATTTTTTTAAGACCAATACTTTTAGCGACAGCAAGTATCATCGCCAAAGCTAATTATGTTTTACTTTTCAATACCTTTTCTGAATTCCCCCACCCCGGCTCCCGCTTTAGCTTATTTTTGTGTTGCGAAAACTTTTTACTTCAAGAAAATTTTTCTTTGCCTTCACCAGCTGTTGACGCTAAAGTTTTTTTAGTTAAAAGATATTTAATTGACAAATGATAAAGGGTGGTATATCTGCTAAGAGCAACCTAAATGCATGTTTTGTATTATTTTAGTGTAATACATGTACACCTAAGCACGGCGTATTACTACATACAAATTTTTGCAATACATAAACTTATAAAGTTGAGTTTTTTTTTTGAACGGTCAACGGGACGGCTAGCCCTTGGGTCCTGCAGTGACATCCAATACGGGAAGTATGCAGAGGCTCAAGGCGCACTAGCGACCGATGAAGTCTGGGAACCACAGGGGAGAGAAAACTCCCAACCAAGCAGCCCGTAGGCACTACACTTAAATTGGGAGAAAACCTTGCCTCCTCCAGGATTCGAACCCGCATCAACGAGTCCAAACCCCTTCATTGGGGGACTTGGGTACCATACTGGCACATAAGTGCACTATATTTAATGAGTTAATTATATAAATGGTCACTGTGGTTTGGCGGTTTTTTCACTTTTAGTCACTGAAGTTTTTTTTTTTTTTTACTGGTTCAGTCATTGTGGTTTGCATATGTTACGGATCCAGTCCATATCCGAATTGAAATGACCAAAAAACCCTTGTCATATTCTTTTTCAAATCTTTTGACAATTAAGTAACGGCCGTTAGTCCTTTATACTAACGGTCGTTAATCCTTTATACGTTTTCGTCCGTTTTTACACGTTTTCGTCCGTATTTACCCGTTTTTACACGTTTTCATCCATATTTACACGTTTTCGTCCGTATTTACTCGTTTTCGTCCGTTTTTACACGTTTCATCCGTATTTACACGTTTCCGTCCATTTTTAAACGTTTTCGTCCGTATTTACACGTTTTTTGTCATTTCATTCGAATATGGACTGGATCCGTAGCATATGCAAACCACAGTGACTGAATCAGTCAAAAAAAAACTTCAGTGACTGAAAGTGAAGAAACCGTCAAACCACAGTGACCATTTATGTAATTAACTCATATTTAATTATTTTGCAATTTCTTTCATACACGTTAAATAATAAAGTACATGTATTATAAAGCAAGTGGGATGTTTGTATTATTTAATTAATATAATTATCAATTTAGGCCCACATCACCAGTTTAATTGGTGTATGTACAGAGACGCAATTCAATAGTTGATTACATGGCAATTTCACAATGCATTATACGTATGACAGCTTGTCATTATGCATATGGTACATATATGCATTTTTTATGGCCTAACTATAAACCTTGACACAGGTGGCTTTTTTTTCTTAAATTAAATAAATCATACTCATTGCTTGAGTTTTATGGTAAACAATATTTAGTAAATCGTTTTTGGCGACGACTTATGCCGTCACTTAACATTTTATGATTTGCTTTTTAATCTAAGGTTTTAGTGACGACTTATTGTCTTCCCCTAAAGCAAATCTTTAACCATGTAGTCTTGTGGGCCTTATTAACGTCGTTGCTTTAGATCGTCGCTAAAACCTTTAGCGTCAGTTATTTGGCGATAACTCATTGGTGACTACATGTCGTCGCAATACCCTTTATCGACGACGGATGAGGGTTTTAGCGACCCTATCGCCAAAAGCTTCCTGTGTATCATTTCCACTCTTTTAGAGTATCAGTATAAGACATTCTTTAAGATTGTGTTAGTATTTTCGATTTTTTGAAATATATATGGGTTGGGTTTTATGTGGGATCCAGGTCGCACAATTATGTTCATTGCATCTATGAGTATGTTGCAAAGTTGTTCCATGTATAATCTGCTTTGCTTTTTTTATTTGGATGATAAAAAGGTCTATACAATCATATGCGTACCATTATTTATGACTATATTTATCAAATCAGTCAACTATTTATCCGTTAATCAATCATCATGATTTAGTGTCATGCAAATATCATTGAAACCAATAGTCCAACCTTTCTCGATGTGAAAGAACATCCAAACTTGAAAGTGTCGTGTCAATTGACAATGTGAAATTGACACCTAAACTATATACGGGTAGAGTTATTCGCTTAAATTAAAAGGGTAGTTTAACTAAAATGACGACGCACATAAATAATTTTGAGTATAATTATCTTCCTACGGTCGGTTCTAAAACTCGATGGGTTAAGTATATGCCTATTAAGGTGAATATCCTTGCCTGGAAAGTTAAGATGAACGCTCTCCCGTTGCGTTTCAATATTTCTCGTCGTGGTATTGATATAGGTTCTATTATATGTCCTATTTGCGAAGGTGAGGTGGAAACTGCTTGTCACTTATTTTTCAGATGTCCGATTTTAAGACAGATTGTTCGTAAAATTTCTAGCTGGTGGGATGTTTCTTATACTGAGGTTGATTCTTATGAAGATTGGCTTTTATGGTTGGATTCGTTAAGGATGTCAGTTAAGCTTAAAATGATGTTTGAAGGTGTTTTCTATGTGCTATGGTGGTGTATGTGGAGTTATCGCAACAAGACTATATTCGAAGATAAAAGTCCCTCGAAGTCGACTATCTTTGACGATGTAGTTTCGAGTTCATTCCATTGGTGTAGGTCTAGAAGCAAAGTAATGTTTAGTCGGGATGTATGGTTTAAAAACCCTCATTTAATTGTCTTGTAATCTAGCTCCTTGCTAGTTGTTCTTTAATAATATTGTTGTTCAAAAAAAAAAATTATTTTGGTGCAATAATTAGATTATTCAATTAAAATCTGAATGGAAGAGACTCAAGAGAGGATATGCAAGAGGTAACCGAAGGTCCCAACATTTCAAGTACTGCACTTTTTATAAATATTGTGAGAGAAGTTCCTTAACTAAATGGTCGTGGTTTCACAACCTGCTTATGATATGTGAGATAGATATGTGAGATAGATTCGTGGTGTAATACCCAGAATTCTGAACACGTAAAATACCCAGAATACCCCTTTGATCTCAGATTTATAAAAGACATCTCAACTATAACCTAAGTATAAATTGCGACAATATGACATATTAAACTTTAGTATACATTTGAAATAACACTATACTAATAATTAACCTAAATAGATACTATACTAAATATTTATTTAAAAGACTCAAAATTTTCCTAAGAGATATACACGTCCAAATTTTTTTTCCAAAATATGAGAACCAACCTTCCTAGCTTTACTCCTTTAAGTTCGGTGGTTGACAAGATTAGGATAACATCTAATAATATTAATAAAATAGAAGATACAACTTCCATAAATTGAGGCCCACGTTTGCATTATATGCAGCTTAACCCACATCACGTTTTGTGAAATTTGGCTAAATCCCCGTAGTATAACATGTGCTCTTTTCCTCTCAACCGTATAATCCTTCTTCATGCGTTAAACCCTAAACAAAACCTACAACAAAAGTGACAACCGTTCTCATGTTATCCAATAAAGAAAAAGACAATGAAGGTAATAGCTGATGGGGTGATAAGTTTTGGTGTGACTCAGGTGTGATTATAGGTGTTCTTGCTCGTTCCTAACAGTCGCCCAAGAGGTATCCCTTTTGACCGTCTTCGTGTTTTCGTAAACGACCTATTATATATGTATGCGTATAAACATGTAAACTGGTTTATGTATAATAACTATACGATCGAATGATTATAAAGGCCACATGAAAATAGATGTCGACTCATTCTGTTTAGAGTTTCGAATCTGTTGAGAACTACATCTTCGATTTGATTAATGGAACAGGCACACTATACGCATTATTTTTTTTAAAGAAAGTGGATTATAAACTTAAAAGAATAAAAGAAGGAACGTGATTATGAATACGTAGGATCAGTCATGTGTGATTTCATGTAATGTTTGTGTCTCGATATTCATGTGGGTGTCTAGTATGAGGGCTTTCGAATGGCATGTTACAGTATGTGTTATGAGTATATCGATCACATAGGGTCTGTTGTGTGTTTGTTTGATTCGGGGTGCCTTGAAATAATGATATCGAGAGTGTGTTGGTTTGTTTTGGTCTCGCGAGGGTCATGATTTTATGAGATTGTATGGGCTGTAAATTGATTGGTAGTTTTTGTGTATCGATATGGTGTGTAGGGGGCTGGGAAAATGGGTGATTTTGGGATGAGTCGAATGGCTGTGAGTAATAAGTCTGGTCAGGTTTGAACGGGTCAATTATGTACGCTAAAACATGGTCCATAGGCAGCGTATATGGGACGTATATTATGTGATATGTGGGGCTGAAATCATGCATGGTTGTGAGCAAATAAACGTGTGAATGTGTGTGTGTGTGTGTTGCTGTCGAGTTAAACATAGAGCATGGGTCGAATGTAAAATGAATCGCTTTATATAATCATGTACACGTAAAGATCAGGTTAATAGAATGAGTCTGTGGCTCGACTAGCTTGGTCTAAATTGTGTTCGTCTCGCTTTGTGAGTCCTTTTATTCGCATGGTTTTAGTTATCAAATGAGATCAGTCCTCGTGTAATTTACATGTGTGTTGTTCGAATGGAGGGTTTGTGTATGCATGGGATGTGTCGATCAATGTCTAAATAAGTACATATGCATCAGTCATGTTGTTGGGTCACTGTTTGTGTCTCGCATGCATAGTATATGAAGGAGTTGGAATCAATATCGGGTCGCGGTAACACTCTGTGTTGAGCGATACATATGAGAAAGAAATTTTGCATTACAGTAAGATCATTAAATAAAAGATGAGGCCTATATCGAGTAACTATTTTGGGTTGAGTTGGGGGTCGTGTCTTGCACATATGCCTGTATGGGAATAAGAATTAAGAGGGTTGGGTTGTGTACAGGTCTTGCATTATGATATGTGTGTGGTTCTAATATTCTAACATATGTGTCTGCATGTGTGTGGCCAAAATGTATGTCGATGTTTGTGTCGAATATAACAAAAATATAGGTATAACCTGTATTATGAATACATATGACTTAAACTTATTACATTTGAAGCTATAAATCTAATACATAATTTTTCCCTTGCACCTTAACATATTAATATTAGCAATCATAAGTATTAAATCAGTTAGCTCAATTAAATATATTTGAACATATAAATAATATATATATTTATAAACTTGTATAGATTCGTTGAAGGAGGCGTGGCATTGTTTCCTTGTATTCACTTTTATGTTGGCTTCCATTTCATTCGCTAAGGTACAGATATTCTGACCTTCTCTGTAAGGTTTCCTATGATTCTTTTTTTTTTTTATCCGTTAAATCTCTGATTTGATGCTCTGTTACGATTCCTTGCTATGACACCTTTGCTTCGACCTTTGACCTCTGATTTTGAACCGATGATATGAAGACCTTTTGATATGAGATGGAAATGTTTTAAGTAAAGTATTTTGCAAGGGTTTTTCAAGCATGATATATTGACTTTAAGAAAACTATTTTGAAGTTCGTTTTATGAAAACTATTTGAAAGACCATTTATGAAAACTATTTTTGAAGGATTGTTTTTAAATGAACCTTAAGAGAAAACCTTTTGAAAAGTACTTTTGATATTGAACCTTTTGAAGATTTGACCATCGGATACATTGACCTTTTTGGATATTGACCTGGGATATTTGACCTTCTGATATTTGAACTTCTGATACTTGACCTTCTGATACTTTGACTGGTCTGATTATGAACTTCTGATATTGAACCTTCTGATATGACACCCTGATTATGATATGAACCTTTGACCTTTGACTCTTAGTTTGATACCCGAGCCACCTTTCTGTTACCTAGCCAGGAAGGTAACCTGGCCGTGTCTGTGATGCACCACTGGCATGACTCCTGTGTGGGGGAGTGATTTCTCACACCGTCCCTGTTCTGTTATCTGCCGGCTATTATGATTATGTGATTATGACTTCTGTTTGGGGGGCGTATGGATTGCAATCCTAGATCTGATCTGTTTAGTGGATTTAATCTGATATGATATGACTTGTCTGGTGACTGGTGCTGTGTGCAATACACGCCTTTCACATATATCTGGGAGCTAGCTACTCCATTTGAAGAATGAGGACACCCCTCATATTATCTGATTATCTGAGAGGTCTCCCCTCTATATGATTATGAAGATTTATGGTTACACTGTTATGATATGATATGATCTGTTTCTGGGCTCGTGGTGGATGACTATCCTAAACCTTACTCTTGTACCTTATTTATATCTCATTCATTATGCTACATCTGATTATTTCCGTTTACTTTCGTTTCCGTTCATTATATATCTGTTCACTGGGCTTTGTTAGCTCAGCCGCACGTTTTCTTTTCGTGTGCGGCAGGTTTTAGATGGAAGATGGGTATGAGTGAAGAGACTTTTGGACCTAGAAGGCTTGACAGTTATTTTGGCCTAGAGATGATTAGAAGTTATTTTATTTGTATCCGTTTTGTAACCTTATAATTTCAGTATTTCCTTTGTAACCCGTGAGAATCTTTGTATTACTTTGAATGTATGCTTTGTTATATCTGATATGAAACCATTTGCGTGACATCTTTACCCTTGTCGGGTTGGGGTGTTACAATTATGGTATCAGAGCGACAGGCTGCGACTCGTAATACATTTACCCTTGACCTGTGAAGTCTGGACCATTAAGTTTCCACTGTAAGCGCTCATAAGATAACCTTTAAGATTTGCGTTAGGATTTCCCTATAGGAACTTAAGTTTTGACCTGTAAGGATTGGGTAGGCTATAAGGCTTTTGTTTAAGTACCATTGCTTCCGCATCACTCTGATTCGTGCCTTGCTTTTGGGTTAGAGTCTGTTGATATCACCTTTGGAAGCTTACGCTTGCACCACCTAAGATTCCGACTCCGATCTCTGATTCTTTTATTAATCATTTTGATGTCTCTTCGGATATTCTGAGAATCTCCATGACGATGACCTACTCGATACATTCTGTTATTTGCTTTTGATAATATATGAATCTTCTGACCCTATCTGAGTTCGTCTTAAACATCTCTACTCCCACGAGTATAAGAATGTTTTCCTCTCACTTCCGAACGATAAGACTTACGTTGTCGATATTGAATAGTTAACTTTGATTTTTATTCTGATAAAGGATAGGTTGATTGATCATTGACGACTACCCTCCTATGTTTCACCTTCGGTGTTTGAAACCATTTTGAACTCCCTACCATGATTTCTGATTGTTAAAGTTTTGCTACCACTACCTGATTTTGATCATCACTCCCGACCTGTTTGATACTTCTCCAACTATCCCGAAAGTCATTTAACCATAATGTGTTGACACATTCTATTAATTCATTACCCATGTTGGATAAAAAGGTATCATCTGATATTACTCTGTCCTTGCGAAGTCCATTTCTACTCTTACGAGAACTCTGGTGATTATTAGCCATGGATAAGACGATAATTGTGTCTTGATGTGAAACTGTTAACTGAACCTGATAATGCTGATTTCTGATATTCTATATGCCTCGCTTTTGACAGTTATACGATGTTTGTATTTTGATGATTTCCAACCTACCTGTCACTTTGGTTAAATAACTAAACAAATTTCCAACATCTTGAACCGTTCACTAATCTATCTAAACACTTTGATGAACCATGTAATTGACTTTGATATATGAACTACCTATTTGTTTTACGACCGTACTCATTCTACGAATCCGTTTACTTTGATATATTCAATTTTGTGGTCTTTAAGATATGGATTGGCCGGCCCTCATACGCTGCCAGGGACTACTGTATCTGATTTGTGACCGTTAGTAATATGTTTCATCCCACTTTCGTTATGATAACCTTTAACCGCTCAAATCTGTTAAGCTTAACCTGCTATGGAAACTTCTATCTCAATTTCATTTGATGGTTGATTGTCCCCTGACACCTATTATCCACTCTTAGAAAGCTTGACATTGGAAGTTTTGTTGTGCAAATATTCTAGTGCTTCTGATGAAACTCTTGCGTTTCCCTCCTGTTTAAGAAGTGAAATCGAATTCGAATTGACCTCAGTTGACGAACCGTGATGCTATAGAAGTTGAGAGATTGAAGAAGCGGATGGAATATGACCTTGTGCACCTCAGTGATTACTTTGAATACCCCTATTAGTTTATGGAGAAGAAAGAGAAAATTCTGCGTCAGCGTATCAACTATCGTAAACCTAACCGTATCACTAACCGTAATCATTTTTCCATTTCCGCGTATCAATGATTGATTCGTTCTATCTTTGTAAACTCCGTACCAGACGACCTCTGTAGATGAATGAAGGACTGAAGAAGCAACCACAAGAACTTCTAAGAAGGGAGATGACAAACTGAGAATAACCACCGGGAAGTATTTCAGTTTTATGCACAAAGAGGAGCATGTAAATCATCTTGTAAAAGGACCCTTATTCTGGAGGAAACAGACTTGATTGGCACCTAGAGAGTGTAGCAGACAACACTACCATGCATCCGGCGATGACGGCAGTTTGAGATGGCTGAAGACCTGTCAAAGACACGCAGTCTTGCTTCTCTATTCGTCTTAGTTGTACTAAGAGGAATTGAGAGCAGAAGCAGACTAGCAAACGGAAGAATGTACAGTGACCATAACGGAAATTCACGTTACTACACCACAGTTCCAAGGAGAAGTGCCGAAGGCTTGAGGGACCAGACTCGAGTTGATATTTTTTTCCACTCTATGATCATTCGATAGACTGCATGGACTTGGAAGAAGTTTAAGATCATGTATTTGACGGGACGATAATTCCGAAGTGAACGTTTGTATTTGGAAGAGTTGATTTTGGTGAAGAATGAAGCCACGGATGACGTTATTCATTTCCTCTTGACCTACTCAAATTTCCGTTAACTGATGATAGGACCCCTTGAATGATTTATATTCCTTGTTGGTAATTCCGCTCTGAGTTCATTCTGCGTATGTTGGACGATAGTTTCGTTATGTGAAATTTGATGAATGATGGACGACCCGATGCTTTTAGCGATGTACCAAATTCTGATAGACATTCTGAGACTTCCGTTAACTCTTTCAAGTAGTTCGTTCTCCTCTTAGTTATGGTGTTTGGTTTTGATAACCTATGAGACTGTAGAAGTACTAGGTGGATTAAGATAAGTGGTTTTGATTACGACTTGAGATAAAGTATGATCATCATGAAGGCATATCTATGTGGTGCTAGTATTATGACGCCTGATCAACGTGATAATACTTACACCATATAACGTGCACTCATTGTGGCCATAGGATATCTTGGGGAGTACCTAGGTTTAGAATCTGATCTCCGTTGGTTATCCGTGATTAGTGAGAAGTTAGGTTCATTCTACCTATGCGTATACTCTGCTTTCGTTCATTAGATATCTGATTGAGTTGAACTCTCGTTTTGCATTCTGTTGACTCAGTTATAAATCTTGAACTCTTGTAGAGCTCTACTGTTGATACAAATAATTTGATCTGAAATCCTGTTCGTATTTCATATGAGCTTTCCTTTTGGAAGAATCTCCCCGGGCGTGAGAATGTTTGTGACGATCTTTAGCGAATTGCTACGACTTCGTCTAACCTTGCGACTTCAAATTTCGAGGACGAAATTTTTCTTTTAGAGGGGAAGAAGTTGTAATACCCAGAATTCTGAACACGTAAAATACCCAGAATACCCCTTTGATCTCAGATTTATAAAAGACATCTCAACTATAACCTAAGTATAAATTGCGACAATATGACATATTAAACTTTAGTATACATTTGAAATAACACTATACTAATAATTAACCTAAATAGATACTATACTAAATATTTATTTAAAAGACTCAAAATTTTCCTAAGAGATATACACGTCCAAAATTTTTTTCCAAAATATGAGAACCAACCTTCCTAGCTTTACTCCTTTAAGTTCGGTGGTTGACAAGATTAGGATAACATCTAATAATATTAATAAAATAGAAGATACAACTTCCATAAATTGAGGCCCACGTTTGCATTATATGCAGCTTAACCCACATCACGTTTTGTGAAATTTGGCTAAATCCCCGTAGTATAACATGTGCTCTTTTCCTCTCAACCGTATAATCCTTCTTCATGCGTTAAACCCTAAACAAAACCTACAACAAAAGTGACAACCGTTCTCATGTTATCCAATAAAGAAAAAGACAATGAAGGTAATAGCTGATGGGGTGATAAGTTTTGGTGTGACTCAGGTGTGATTATAGGTGTTCTTGCTCGTTCCTAACAGTCGCCCAAGAGGTATCCCTTTTGACCGTCTTCGTGTTTTCGTAAACGACCTATTATATATGTATGCGTATAAACATGTAAACTGGTTTATGTATAATAACTATACGATCGAATGATTATAAAGGCCACATGAAAATAGATGTCGACTCATTCTGTTTAGAGTTTCGAATCTGTTGAGAACTACATCTTCGATTTGATTAATGGAACAGGCACACTATACGCATTATTTTTTTTAAAGAAAGTGGATTATAAACTTAAAAGAATAAAAGAAGGAACGTGATTATGAATACGTAGGATCAGTCATGTGTGATTTCATGTAATGTTTGTGTCTCGATATTCATGTGGGTGTCTAGTATGAGGGCTTTCGAATGGCATGTTACAGTATGTGTTATGAGTATATCGATCACATAGGGTCTGTTGTGTGTTTGTTTGATTCGGGGTGCCTTGAAATAATGATATCGAGAGTGTGTTGGTTTGTTTTGGTCTCGCGAGGGTCATGATTTTATGAGATTGTATGGGCTGTAAATTGATTGGTAGTTTTTGTGTATCGATATGGTGTGTAGGGGGCTGGGAAAATGGGTGATTTTGGGATGAGTCGAATGGCTGTGAGTAATAAGTCTGGTCAGGTTTGAACGGGTCAATTATGTACGCTAAAACATGGTCCATAGGCAGCGTATATGGGACGTATATTATGTGATATGTGGGGCTGAAATCATGCATGGTTGTGAGCAAATAAACGTGTGAATGTGTGTGTGTGTGTTGCTGTCGAGTTAAACATAGAGCATGGGTCGAATGTAAAATGAATCGCTTTATATAATCATGTACACGTAAAGATCAGGTTAATAGAATGAGTCTGTGGCTCGACTAGCTTGGTCTAAATTGTGTTCGTCTCGCTTTGTGAGTCCTTTTATTCGCATGGTTTTAGTTATCAAATGAGATCAGTCCTCGTGTAATTTACATGTGTGTTGTTCGAATGGAGGGTTTGTGTATGCATGGGATGTGTCGATCAATGTCTAAATAAGTACATATGCATCAGTCATGTTGTTGGGTCACTGTTTGTGTCTCGCATGCATAGTATATGAAGGAGTTGGAATCAATATCGGGTCGCGGTAACACTCTGTGTTGAGCGATACATATGAGAAAGAAATTTTGCATTACAGTAAGATCATTAAATAAAAGATGAGGCCTATATCGAGTAACTATTTTGGGTTGAGTTGGGGGTCGTGTCTTGCACATATGCCTGTATGGGAATAAGAATTAAGAGGGTTGGGTTGTGTACAGGTCTTGCATTATGATATGTGTGTGGTTCTAATATTCTAACATATGTGTCTGCATGTGTGTGGCCAAAATGTATGTCGATGTTTGTGTCGAATATAACAAAAATATAGGTATAACCTGTATTATGAATACATATGACTTAAACTTATTACATTTGAAGCTATAAATCTAATACATAATTTTTCCCTTGCACCTTAACATATTAATATTAGCAATCATAAGTATTAAATCAGTTAGCTCAATTAAATATATTTGAACATATAAATAATATATATATTTATAAACTTGTATAGATTCGTTGAAGGAGGCGTGGCATTGTTTCCTTGTATTCACTTTTATGTTGGCTTCCATTTCATTCGCTAAGGTACAGATATTCTGACCTTCTCTGTAAGGTTTCCTATGATTCTTTTTTTTTTTGATCCGTTAAATCTCTGATTTGATGCTCTGTTACGATTCCTTGCTATGACACCTTTGCTTCGACCTTTGACCTCTGATTTTGAACCGATGATATGAAGACCTTTTGATATGAGATGGAAATGTTTTAAGTAAAGTATTTTGCAAGGGTTTTTCAAGCATGATATATTGACTTTAAGAAAACTATTTTGAAGTTCGTTTTATGAAAACTATTTGAAAGACCATTTATGAAAACTATTTTTGAAGGATTGTTTTTAAATGAACCTTAAGAGAAAACCTTTTGAAAAGTACTTTTGATATTGAACCTTTTGAAGATTTGACCATCGGATACATTGACCTTTTTGGATATTGACCTGGGATATTTGACCTTCGGATATTTGAACTTCTGATACTTGACCTTCTGATACTTTGACTGGTCTGATTATGAACTTCTGATATTGAACCTTCTGATATGACACCCTGATTGTGATATGAACCTTTGACCTTTGACTCTTAGTTTGATACCCGAGCCACCTTTCTGTTACCTAGCCAGGAAGGTAACCTGGCCGTGTCTGTGATGCACCACTGGCATGACTCCTGTGTGGGGGAGTGATTTCTCACACCGTCCCTGTTCTGTTATCTGCCGGCTATTATGATTATGTGATTATGACTTCTGTTTGGGGGGCGTATGGATTGCAATCCTAGATCTGATCTGTTTAGTGGATTTAATCTGATATGATATGACTTGTCTGGTGACTGGTGCTGTGTGCAATACACGCCTTTCACATATATCTGGGAGCTAGCTACTCCATTTGAAGAATGAGGACACCCCTCATATTATCTGATTATCTGAGAGGTCTCCCCTCTATATGATTATGAAGATTTATGGTTACACTGTTATGATATGATATGATCTGTTTCTGGGCTCGTGGTGGATGACTATCCTAAACCTTACTCTTGTACCTTATTTATATCTCATTCATTATGCTACATCTGATTATTTCCGTTTACTTTCGTTTCCGTTCATTATATATCTGTTCACTGGGCTTTGTAAGCTCAGCCGCACTTTTTTTTTCCGTGTGCGGCAGGTTTTAGATGGAAGATGGGTATGAGTGAAGAGACTTTTGGACCTAGAAGGCTTGACAGTTATTTTGGACTAGAGATGATTAGAAGTTATTTTATTTGTATCCGTTTTGTAACCTTATAATTTCAGTATTTCCTTTGTAACCCGTGAGAATCTTTGTATTACTTTGAATGTATGCTTTGTTATATCTGATATGAAACCATTTGCGTGACATCTTTACCCTTGTCGGGTTGGGGTGTTACAGATAGATTCGTGGTATAAGATTATGTTTGGCAAATCCTCTCGCGCCACCACCACTAGCCCACGCCGTTTTGTGTGAGGTTTTGTGTTTGTATTTGTGTTTGTCTTTGCAAGTGCCGGAGGTTTTGTTATATTTTTTTTTTAGGCAATTTCATATCTCTCCTCCTTTTAGTTGCAAATTTTATATATACCCAAACATACATTAAAAACATTTTACATTATTCATTCAATACTTGCACTTTGGTTATATATGAAATTAATCATAAAAGTAGCGTGATATACATGAAATTAATTTTTTTTATTATTATTATTATTATTATTATTATTATTATTTTTTTTTAGGTTTGGGTCTTTGGGAGGAAGAAGACGACCCAACTCCGTCCCTTGGAAAGAAAAAGGTAGCGTTGACGGTTTGAGACTTTCACAAAAGTGGTATTTATGGTTCATTGTGTTGAGAGTAGGGCATATATGTTGGGCCTTAAACTTGACAAAAGTGGTATTTATGGTTCATTGTGTTGAGAGTAGGGCATATATGTTGGCCTTAAACTTGGGTTTTTAAAGTCTTCGTTGGGCCATAAACAAAAAATTAGAGTACTAAAACTAAAATAAAACCAGTTTTTATTCTTAAGATTTAACTAAAATTGTTTATTAATGAAATTAAATTAAAAAAATGAAAAAAAAAAAAAAATATATATATATATATATATATATATATATATATATATATATATATATGCACGACGAAACCAGAAAACTAGTGTTAAGTCAGGGAAATGTGTTTTGATGCCATGAGCAAAAAGTTTTGAAATTGCACCACTTTTTTCATGGCACTACCTCACGGCACCGCACTATACCTATACCTAGCACTCTTAACATAGTGGAAACATTTTGCATAATATATGGGAGGGGAAAAGTTCGAATTCTTGTAGACGCCAATTACCAAATATTTTGCATGAAACTATCTTCTAACCATCTTTTAAAAAAGGCCCTTAGAAGAAAAAGAAGGAGACATGGACTAGCTTCCAACAAAGGCCCAATAACTTTTACTTAACATAATAAAGATAAAAATAAAATAAAATAAATAAAGAGTAAACTACACCATTCGTCCTTGTGGTTTGCGTTGACCGACACATTTCGTCCTTTAACCAAAAAAATTGCACCGTCCGTCCCTAAGTGCGAAACGTTATGCATTGTTGGTCCTTCACTTTAACGGGCTACACTAATGCTCGTTAGCTCAACTCACGTGAGGGTATTTTTATCTTTTTAAATTTGCACATGAGGATAAAGTAGTCATTTTACCCCTTAACTTCATCATCTTTCTTTACCATCTTCTACAAAAATTAATCACCACCATCAGCTTCAAAAACAATTTAGATATATCTCAGAAATCCCATATGATATGAATCTTTCTTTTTTTACTCGTTCCATATTATTACAAATTCACCATTATCATCTCACTCCAATATCTACTCCAAAATTTCAAAAGCATTTATTTTTCCATCTACCCACCATCTTCCTCAAAAATTAACCAAGACCACCATTTAGAAACAGATCTGGTCATAAACACCAACAAGAAAACACAAATACCAAATCCTAAAAAGTACTAGTAGTGAACCCACATAAATAATTGTCCATCGGCTAGAAACTAATATTCAAAATCAAGAACACAAAAAGTCAAAAAAAATTATCCAACTAAACACACTCAACTTCGTGAAACAAATCAAAACATCAAACAACAATGTCATCATGTTCTTAAAAAATTATCCACCACCACCACCACCACCATCACAACCACCACATCAGCCGCCTGAAAATATCCCTCAAGTTTCACAGTCCTAATGATGTTCCTGATGAATTGGAAAAAAGTGAGTCACCCAATATTACTAGTGAAGATTTGAAAACCAAGTTAGAAACCCAAGAGACTTTTAAAACAACAAATGAAGAAAATCAACAAGGTATGAAGCAACAACCAGAAATGGACCAACGCGAATGCGGTTTTTCATCTTCTGATGACACCTACCCTCCTGGATTTGAACCTATCAAAAACAACATTTCTTGTCAAAATCAGGTTACACCCATAAAAAATTGTAAATGTTCCACATCATTCACCAAGTATCGTGAGACGAATTTTAAAGGAACATCTCTGTTATTTGAATTAAATCGGATAATTGAAGTCGGGGGAGGATTTGGCTATAATGTTCGAGGTTGTAAAAAAACATTGAAACACATGTTGAACGAACCGGGATTGTCTTTGTTTAATAGATGAATGTTTTGTCTATTAATATTTGCGGCACAAAGAAACGCAGAAAGAAGATGATAGGTGATGAAAGTGTATTATAGAAAATGTTGAGAGAGAAGCAGAAAATAAGGAGAGAGAGGAAAGTGGTGTGGGTGGGAAAAGACTAAAATACCCTCGATTGGACCTCAACAAACGCCCGTTAGTGATGTCAGTTAGAGTGAGGGACGAACGACACATAATGTTTCGCAATTAAGGACGGACGGTGCAATTTTTTTGGTCAAAGGACGAAATGTGTCGGTCAACGCATACCACAAGGACGAATGGTGTAGTTTACTCATAAATAAATCTCGCGTTGCTGATAGAGTAAAACTAAAAATTTATTTTGGTAAAAGAATTATTTTGTTGATATACTATTTTCAAAATTTCAGTCTGTTATTAATTTTTTATTTTAATTGTTGATTAGCTATAAATTTTTATAGTTTGGAAAAACTCACTTTCATTTTTTTTTTATTTTTTTTTTTCAAATATTAATATCTTTTAAAGCGTTAATCGTTAAGCGATCATTTAATTATCTTTCTATAGATGGGCACTTAGATCTACTTTCGACAAACATTTTTTTTTTTTTTTTTTTAAGCTTGCATGAAGAAATCATATGTATTAAACACTAATTTGAATATGCTAATAAAATCACATGTGATATTGGTGTTAAATCAAATATAATTTTTTTACATGTCATATGTGATTTAATACTAATATCACATATGATTTTATCAGAATATTCATATTAGTGTTTAATAACATGTTATTTTCATGCAAGTTTCAACAACAAAGAAAAAAGACGAAATAACGTAAAAAATTTGAAATAAAGAAGAAAAAAAAGTTTATCAAAAGTATATCAAAGTTTCCGTCTATAGAATTAAATGTTGGTAGTGACGGTATAATTTGTTTTGTATAACGATTAACGGTTAATGAGAAATTTAAATTATAAAAAATAGGTGAAATGTTAAAAAAAATTTAATCTCAGTCATTTATTTCTTTTTAGATGGATGATGAGGATAAGTCCCTCCGTATGCAAGGATTGTTTAGTATGCAAAATAACTCTTCTCCTAAAATATTTCCATTTTTCAAGCCTTAGACATGAAGCCCAATATAAAAACCATCAAAACTTATAGGAGAGTTATTTTACATACCAAACATTTCATGCATACGGAGAGACTCATCCCCATCATCAATCTAAAAAAATCAATGGCTCAGATTAAAAATATTTTAATATTTCACATATTTTTTTATAACTTAAATATCTTAGTAACCGTTAATCGTTGGATAAAACAAATTATACCGTCATGAACAACATTTAATTATCTTTCTATAGACTGGCACTTTGATATACTTTCTACAAACTTTTTTTTTAGCTTTTTTTCATTTTTTTACGTTTGTTCGTTTTTTTTTTTTATTTCTTTTCTCTTTTTTGTTGAAAATAGCATGAGAAATCACATATGATTAAACACTAATTTAAATATTATAATAAAATCAAATGTGATTTTTTAGATTATAGTAGTTCATTTATGAAAATACATGTGATTGAGATCAGGTGTAGGAAAAATCACATGTGAATTAGGGGCTCGTTTGGTTTGTTGCTAGGAATGATAATGGGTATCGGATTTGGTATGGGATAGAATGACAATAGATAAGAAAAAGTGTATCATTGCGATTGTTTATGTTTGGATGACAAAATATAGTATAAAAAAGTGTATAGATGTTTGAGTTTTGTAGTGGAAAAAAGAGGGGCCCACGGGAATGAATTTCATAGACAACAAATTGGTGTTTAATGAGTCTATGGCTATCATATACCCATTTCATTCCCGGTCCCACTAAACAAACACATTGAATCGGAATGAAATTCATAGACCCATTCCGATTGGGGGATACCAAACACACCCTAGATATGCGTTGGAAAAATCACACGTGATGTTATTAGAAATATATAAATTAGTGTTTAATCACATGTTATTTTTCATTCAAGTTTCAACAACGAGAAGAAAAAAAACGTAAAAAATGAAGAAAAAAAAGTAAAAAAAGGTGAAAAAAACGATGAAAAAAAAATTGTCGAAAGTATATCAAAGTGCATATCTAATATCTATAGAAAGATAATTAAATGTTTTGTCTTGATGGTATATTTATTTTCGTTTAACGATTAATTGTTTAAGAGATATTAATATTTGAGAAAAAAATGATGAACACGAGTTTGTTAAAATGTTGGGTTTAATTACATCTATTTGATCAAATGAAGATGAAAGTTAAAGATTGGTCCCTTGATATTTTAATAAAATTTATTATGCAAATGATCTTAAATCATATTTTAGCATCTCGAAACAACGTGTGGACAATCTATTATTGTTTAATGAAAGCATTTGTTCGATGTATTATGGGAGAAAATGAGGTAAATAATGTCGTAATAGACATGTCATGTAAGAGGGTAGTTTGATGGCAAGTACACACTCATTTCATTTATTAGGGTCCGTTTGGTTTGTAGGTGGCTTTAGGATTACTAAAAGGGTACCCGCGCAATATGACGGCGGGTACCCGGTGACTATTTTTGTGGCAAGCAAATGTTTTTCAAGGGTCCGGTGATGGAGGGGTCTTGTGGTGGCGGAAATGACGGTGGTGGCGAAAGTAAGTGAGCCGAGAGACTGAGAGAGAACCTGTCAGTGGCTTGTGTATGTTTTTTGTGTTTGGTGTGTGATAGGCTTATGTGCAGTATATATACTTAAGGTTGGGGCAACGCTCGATTTTAATGGGTTGTTACAAGTTTTTAATAGGTGATTACAAGTCTTCATATGGTTTAAATGAGATGCATCAATATTGAAAGATGTTACATGTAACACCCCCGAAATGGTCGCAGCGGAAGATTGTGTCACTGGGGTGCTACTTCATAATACAAAGTACAAGTTATAAAAAACGACCTCTAAATGAGACATTTTGAAAAGTTATCATTTGATAAATGAAATCAAAGTTACAAACATAAGGTCCCGAAGTACAAGATTACATAAACGTTTTTCAGTGTACTATCGAATGGTAAATACGAATGTAATAAAGTCTTCAAAACATGTCATGCGACTCTTTGCTTCAAACTCTAGCTATCGTCTTATGAACCTGAGATAAACATGCTAAAGTGTCAACACAAAGGTTGGTGAGTTCATAGGTTTGTTTAACATGTAAAGCCTTTAAAGAATGTTCCCACATCAAAGGCATTGTAAATCTATTCAGTTCAAAGTTCCGCCCATACAAAACTTGCAACCTATGTGTTCACAACCCACTGCTAAAATATAGTATGAGTAAGACATGTGAGTGAACGATATATATACATATACGAGTACTTTAAATAAAATCACAATATTTACGATAACTTGATAACACACCACAAGAGTTTTCTGACATATAGTCAGGATGCACAACAAACTACACATACTGGGAAACAACTTCCCGCACATAATAATTACATAGTAATAGTCATGCATTAGAGCATATATTGGTACGCACATGTTGACCAAATATGATAATAATGCATCATGTTGACTAAAACAGCACATACAAGGAACCACTTCCCGCACATAATAAATACATAGTAATAGTTATGCATCAGGGCATATATTGGTACGCACATATTGACCAAATATGATAATAATACATCATGTTGACCAAAATAGCACATAGTATAGTTTTCAAGTATTTGTGATCGTTATGAAAATTGTAGCATGTATTTCCCCCAAAGAGTTTGTAAAGAAATTAAATGAGTAAAAGTGGGGCTATGACTCACCGAGAGTTAAGGATGTTTAAAGGTATAACGAAATCGATGTATAAGCCGGGAAGTCTCTACGTACAACCTAGAAATATGATATCGTGTCTTAGGTTTTGAAATAACGAATGCGAAACTATAAACGAGTTTATATATGTCAGTTTTATTGATCATGATGCTTTTATATGGTAGCTTGTGTATGTCGTTTTATAGAAATGGTTTATGAAACATTTTATAGTTTATATATCTCGTACTACCGTTCGGGCCATCATAATCCAGAGGTCATGTAGTAAATGTTCGAGGAGCTAGGACACTTTAAATCGTCAATCCAGTAACTCATCGATCCGTTTACCCAAATGAAACCCCTCACATGAAGCTCCCTAGTTTTGTAGTGCTCGACATGGAAAAACATATGTTTTGCTTGTTGTTTATGTGACATATAGATTAAGTGGTTATTGTTGGTTTCTTTAGATCAGTTCCCAGCAGGGTGAAGATACTCAATGGTACCGGATATCACTTGAAATCGTGTTATCACTTTCCAATAGAAACTATTTGACCATATGCCTGTGTTACACAAATATCTCTATGGGATAAGACCAAGTGGTGTTCTTGTTTTAGGCACAAATCAAGAACCTGATTGCTTTCAAGTGTTTATGTTTCGTGTGTTATTCCATGCAGATGAGTATCCTATTTATAGGATTGATTTACTCTTAGTCAATGGAATTATGAGAATTAATCGGCCAATTAATCTCCTCATAATGTTCCTCCATCATAGCCATAGTGGTTACAAGACCAAGTAATTATGGTCTTAATTACGAGTTTGAAACTGCCAATAAATAGGTCAAAGTAGTTACAAACTCATTCCAGCAGTACTAACTTACGCCAACAGTAGTAACTAGCTCCAGCAGTACTAACTTAAGGCAGCAGTAGTAACATTGCTCCAGCAGTACTAACTTAGTACTAGCAGTAGTAACTCTGCTCCAACAGTACTAACTTAGTACTAGCAGTAGTAACTCTAAACCACTATAAGAGTCAGGGTAATCAGGGACTTAATGGGTGTACACTCCGTACCTCCAAACCCATTTCCAAGTATGATCAAATCTCTTAATTGAACTAAATTTCCAACAATCCTCCCCAATTTAGTACAATTTCTTTTGCATGAAATAAACATAAAACAAAACATGCGCATAAATGAAAATATCTTGAAGATTTAATTCCCATCTTAGTACATTACATGTTTAAATACTCGAGAATCAGGGTGTTCTAAGAATTGAACCCTTTCAACCCATCTGAATACCTGAAGATAAAATACACACAAGTTTTCAAACACATAAATGCTCCTGACACTAAATAAGCAATGTATCCATAGCCAATTCACAAATGTTGTAAGAGCCAAAACTCTAAAGCTCCTTGAAGCGGCAAAACTTCAACATTCGCATAGGTGGTTCCTCTTTATTCATGCTCCTGCTTAACACTTTTTCAAAGAAATTAACCATTAAGAAGTAATGTAAAACCCTAAATTCTAAATTCATAATTTTACGTCTAATTTTGAATTTTTCCCTAAGTTATGAATATGATTAATTATAAACCTAAACTATATGTTATGAAAATAAATACATATAATAAGACAAACCTAAGTTATACATAATAATAATAATTGTTCAAAAATTAAACTTTCCTAGATCCTCTAGGTCCATCACACGTTTTTCTTAGCTTTGTAACATACGATTTACTCCTAATTTAAAGATAAGGAATCCCACTTTGATAGCCCTATGATCACGCCTCATATTCAACACAAATCAATACAATTGATTACACATTACTACTTACCAAATTGAAAAACACACTCCTTTCCATTCAATATTATTCGGCCCTCCCCTTTCCTGTTTTATGCGACACAAAGACAACACAATACACAAGGTTTCTAGTTATTGTTTTCTCTCAAGTTCAAGAAGGGTTTGAAGGTTGTGGCTGCTTGTGATCAATCATGGTGCTAGAGGGTTTTCAGATTGAGTTTGTACGGTTTGGTGTGGAGTTCTTGTCCCCTCCTTGTGTCTCGTTAAACCTGCCAAGGTACCCAAACATCCATCTTGTTTTGCATTCCTTTCGATACACATACATAACTATGTAATCAGAACTTAATCAACATCTAAAACTAATCTTAATCATGGTTGCTATCTCCTTGTTTTGTTACTGAATCGTTAAACATGAAACCATATGTAATCGCCACATGAAATCACAACTAAACCTTGCTGATATGCTCATCGACCCATTGTTTTTTTTTTCTGTTTTGACCTAATCGACAAGCCCTAATTATGTCTCATTAAAATCAGTATTGGAACACTTATTACACATTAATTACAACTAACTAAAATCTGGAAAACCCTAGATCTAATTAAAAGGGGCGTACACGAATTAATAACGAGGGTTAGGGTTTGTGAATCTATGATTTTATGTGAATTATGTGCCTCGTTAATTTGATATAGTGTGTGTGTGATGTGTGTCGACTAAAAAGGGTTTGAAATATGTGTTAATTTACTACTAAAGCTATATAAGAACATGTATACAATGATCGGTTAAAAAGGGTTTAGGATTTGGGTGTGATTTTATGTGAACATGCTGTCTAGAAATTGGGTCGGGTTCAAGGGAGTCTAATTTGATGATACCAACGTGTTTTTGTGAATTTATTGAGTCTAAAACTAAGTTTATAGATTCAAATTTCTGCATGTCAAGTTTTATAGCCATTTGAGGTCGAGAAGATGGTCTTTTGATTTTTACAAGGTTAAGTGTCAAAACTATATTTTGGATGTCTAAAAATCAGTTGGTGTTTTTGATTTTTAGTTTTAAAACCACAAGTAATTAAGGGGTATTATATGAAAGGGATAATTTTTAAGATGTATATGCCTTACAAGAATTTTGGTGGATTTTTATGAAGTTTCAAAATGGGTTAGTTGAGGGCAAACTTTCTGGGTGTCTGTGTAGTTATTTTTCTGGGTAGGTCTGGAAAGAAGAATTTTAAATGGTACTTACACTTATTAATAAAATCTGAAAAAATTTGAGTAATTACTTAACTCATGTGGGAACCTCTTGAAAAATTAGGAGAGTATCTGGAGTTCATTTGATGTGTCTTGAAATTCGTGAGAAATTGACCCGGATTTGTAAGATAAACCTAAAATAAGTTATGAGTATAACTATAAGTATAAATCATTAAAACCATTTGTAACTTATGAAATAAACATATAAGTATTAAATGATCCCAAATTCGTGTAGATCATTGGAAGAGGCGCGACGTTGTTTCCTTGTGTTCATTCAGTCGTTTGCTTTCCTTTCATTCGCGTTAAGGTACAGATATTCCGCCCTTTCTCAGAAGGGTATCTCATGACTTGATTCCTTGATGTTTGATATTCTGATTAATGATCCATTTGATATTCTTTTGGTTGTTTTGTCTGATATGATTCGTTTGTTATCTCCTGTGACTTCAGTATTCGAATCCTTTGAGATTTTGTAATCCATTAGATATTATGACTTGCATGAAAAACCTTTTGAATATATATCTTAATGATGATTTTGAGAAATACTATTTTTAAAATGATTTCTATGAATACAAGGTAACACCACTTTTTAAATAAAGGTTTAAAAGAATACTTTCATTAAAATAACATTTAAATGATTTTCAAAATTACATAATCTGGCTGTACTCTATCCTTAAGGATTTCTCATGACTCATTGTCTCCTGATATTTTTTATGCTTTGATCCATATTTGTTTAGTTATTTGTTTGATTATTCATTTCATGCTATATTCTATTCATATAGCTATTATCTGAGTTGGATAATTTATAATTATCCCTTATCATTAGATTGTATGTACTATGCTTATTATGTTGCCCATATTTGTAGCCAGTCATGGAGGGTCCATGGCCTTGCCATTGATGCACCAATTGTATTGACACTATCTGTGGAGGTGGGTTTTTGTCCACAACGTTCCCATTTGTTTATATAGCTATATATATGGCGCACCTGGTCCGTGTTTATTATATGTATGTTTAGTCTAGAACTGGCATATGTATCTCTGTTTTGAAAGGAGCGTATGGATGCATCCTAGGTACTTTGTTCAGTTATGATATATATATTTGTGAATGGACTTGAGTGTGTGCAATACACCCCATTTCCCTTTTGGTACATCGAGCTAGCTACTGCATGTACAATTTGTTGGGCATTTCCTTTGATATTGATATCCACTTTATGTTCAATATTATGCTTTGATCCCTTTCATATATTCCATATTCTGTTTGACATCTTGTTTAGCAGGTTCTCTTGGATTCAATCGCTTATTCATTTCGTATATTACCTTTCATTTGTTTATATATGTTCACTGAGCGTTAGCTCAGCCGTATTTTCTTTTCTCTGCGGCAGGTTATAAGCGGGATGTTGGGCATGAGTGTTGAGAGTAGAAGATAGAGGACCTACCCTTGATTAGATGCCATTATTGGAGTTATGATTGTAGACTTTATGCTTTGGATATGTATTGTATTTAGATTATTGTTTGGATTATATTTCATAAGTCTTTGTAATTCTTGACTTAGTATTTAATAAGAAGTCTTTCGCTTGAGCTTATATGTTCTGATTGACGTCATAATGTTACACTTAGACCCTTCTTGGGTTGGGGTGTTACAATTATGGTATCAGAGCTTAGGCTTCGACCTGCAGTACTTTAAGTTATGACCTGTGAAAGATTTGGCCCTTAGATTTGCACTATAGGAGTTTATGAAACAACCTTTGAGAATTTGCCTTAGGATTTCTGTTGATGCAAATAATGTTCTAAAAACGTTATTTATATCTTTCGATTACTTCACGTTTTGAGGATGACAAAATGTGAAATCACGTTACGTTAAAATTAACGTAAACAAGTTTTTAATCGGAAGATCCCGTTTTCACACAAATCACTCTAGAACAAACTTACAACTTGACAAATGATCAAAGAAGTGATTTTGGGTTTTAAGACTTCACATTTTTATGTGAGACAACATTTTTTCAAAAATATACATGACAAATTATTTTTGAGTAATTAAGAAATGTTTTAATGGAAAAATAAGTTTAAAATACATAACAACTATTTTCCCCCCCAAAATCAGCTCCAAACTTCCCTAAATAAGTTTTCACCAGAAAAGACAAAAATTGGAGCGTCTTTGTCTGGGACGGCTCCACGGTTCCACTAAATTTAGTGGAGCCGTGGGTGATTTAGTGGAGCTGTCCCTCTGTAACGGCCAGATTTTTTCTGCCTATAAATACCAGCCCTATTCACAGTTTTTGGGCATCCTTTTTCATACAGAACTTTCTGAGTTCAAAGCCCTCTTCACACTTTCTTTCTTTGATCATTTAGATTAGTTTTTCTTTTGTTCAAGAGTGATCCTATCATCCCATCAAGTGATCCTCTTCATTCCTCTTCAATAGCAAGAGAAGAACACAAAGTATCCAAGAAGATACAAAGTGTTATCATACCTCTTCAAGTGCAAGAGAAGAGCTCAAAGTATCCAAGAAGATACAAGAGTTATAGTTGTTAGGTTTATTGTAACATTTGTTACATCCTTGATTGTATCATAGCATACATCAAGATTATTTTTCTTTTGTGAGAGTGTGAGTGAAGATCATTGTGATCTTAAGAGATAGTGAAGATCTCTTGAAGCCATTGGGCTTGTGTGATTGATCAAAGGATCTAGAGTAGATAGAATAGGTTGAGTGAAGTGAGTGTTGATCATTGTGATCATGTCGAACTCTTGGTGATCTCTTGAATCGATTGGGCTTGAGTGTTTGATCAAGTGGATCGTGGTAGATTGGTGCTAGCTAAGATTAGCACTCGACATCTAGCTTAGTGTCAGAAATAGGATAAACGACGTGTACGGTTTTCTCCGCCTTAAGGGAGGTTGTTGACATAGTGCTTGAAACTCTCGAGTGTGGTACTTGGGGAGTGGAGTAGGGCGAAGAGGTGCTTCGTAGCCGAACCACTATAAATCCTTTGTCCCGGTTTGATCTTTCCATCTTTTCTCTTTACTTACTTTACTTATTATTAGTTAGTTTAGTGTGTAGTTCATATTGGTGTTGATTGATTACACATAAGATTCGAATCAAGGTTTTTAATAAGTAAACTTTTAAGAAGATTTTAAAAGAACTTAAAAACCGGTAAAACTATTCAACCCCCCTTCTAGTTTTCCACAATTGGTATCAGAAGCCACGTCAGTCAAGATTTTAATGTATATTGTATTTTAAAACTTGAATCAATCAATGGATTCCGACAAATATCTAGAAGGGCAATCTATGCAAAGACCACCACTTTTCGAAACCGATTGTTTTATTTATTGGAAAACAAGATTCGAAACGTATGTGAAATCAAAAGACATTGATCTTTGGCATGTTATTACCGAGGGTGACTTTAAACCGATTCAAATGAATCCGGAAGCTAAAAAGGATGAAATAGTTTCTTATGATAAACAAAATGATGAACTTAAAAGAAAACTAGCCAAAAATAATGAGGCTAAAATGATGATTTACAATGCTTTGCCTAAAAAGGAATTTGAAAGAATTTTCATGTGTAATACGGCAAAAGATATTTGGAAAACTTTGTTAGTCACTCACCAAGGTAATAATCAAGTCAAAGAGAACAAGATTGATCTTCTTGTTCAACAATATGAACAATTTTCCATTTCGGAAGATGAGTTAATAGATAATGCTTTTGCTAGATTTAATACTATTATCACTAGTCTTAAAGCTCTTAATGAAGGTTACTCTAGCAAGAATTATGTTAGGAAGTTTCTTAGGGCTCTACATCCTAAATGGAGAGCAAAGGTCACCGCCATTGAAGAGTCAAAGGACTTGGTGACATTGTCACTCGACGAACTAATAGGAAACTTGAAAGTTCACGAGATGATAATCAAGAAAGACTCCGATATAGTTAGAGGCAAAAGTGAAAGAGTTAGATCTCTAGCATTAAAGGCCAAGAAGGAGTCTAGTGATGAGGAATATTCGAGTTCCGATAGTGAAGATGAAGAATATGCATTAGCGGTTAGGGACTTTAAGAAGTTCTTTAGGAGAAGAGGTAGGTTCGTTAGGCAACCTCGTGATGAAAAGAAGACATCACAAAAGAACCGAGTTGAAAAGAATGGGACAAGTGATAGGAGATGCTTTAGATGCAGAGATCCTAATCATCTCATAGGAGAATTTCCTAAACTACCGAAATCCAACAACCAACGAGCTTTTATAGGAGGCTCTTGGAGTGATAGCGGTGAAGAAGAAGAGAAGAAGCCCAAGGACGAAACATGCCTAATGGCTCAAGCTTCTCATGAGGTACGTTACGACTATCCTGATTATCTTGATGATAATTCGTCAATAGATGAGAACACACTAAATGACGAATATAATAAACTATGCAAAGTTAGTTCTAAAATTTTAGGTAGAAACAAATCACTAAAATTGAAATTACATGAACTTGAAATGCAAGTGTTAGAACTAAAGAATCAAGTCAAAAGACTTGAGAAAAATAAAGAAGTAGATGTAGAATGCAAGTCATGCATAAGCCTTCGAGTAGAAAACGAAAAACTCAAAGAAAATGTATTTAGGATCAGTAGGTTTGAAAAAGAAACAGATAATGCTTCAACAAGTAAAACAGAAAAGGTAGAATCTGTCAAGCCCACAAATTCTGTCAAAACATCAGACGGCACCACTAAATGTACACATGGCACCATTAAAGTTAATGGTACCGTGGTACCGTGTGCTGCTGAAGACAGAACTGAGTCTGATTTGAAAAATAATCCAAGTTCTAAACCAAGTCACATAGTTGTAAATGGTACCAAGGTATCTGTTGCTAGTATAAAGGAAGCCAAAAGATTTTACAAGTCGTTATTAACCCCCAGACATAACTTTGTAAAACCCGATGCTAGGTCTAAGACACCTTCACCTAGAAAAACAAATTCCCCTAAACCTCGGTCAAGAACTCCTCTACCGAGACGTAACTCTAGAAGACAAAGTTATCCAAGTAACTATCCCGTAACTTGGAATGACCGTCATCTACAAAGTTACTTACCATGGGAAATTTTTCCTCCGTTCCAACATCCCAACCAAATGCAACTAATGCATGGGATGTTTAATGCTAACAAATTTGGACCCATGAGATATTGGGGACCAAATCTTTGAATGTTTGTCTTATTCAATAGATATGCTTGGGAATCGACTTGGAGCCTGACGAATGGGTCAAGGATAGTGGATGCACTAATCATATAACGGGTAATCGAAGTCTTTTCTCATCATACAAAGTATACAACGGAGGTAATGTCACTTTCAGTAGCAAACTTAAGGGCAACATTATTGGCAAAGGTACGATCACTCAAAACTCCCTCACTATTAAAAATGTAGAGCATGTAGACAACCTAGGATTTAACTTACTTAGCATTAGTCAAATGGTAGATAATAAATGTAGAGTTATATTCTCCGAAGAGGGTAGTGAGATCATTAAGGATGGTAAAACCATAGGCAAGGGAGTTAGGAGAAATGGCTTATTTGTCATGAAAATAGGAAATAAGCCTCAGGATAGGATATGCTTAAAAACCATAGATGATAATTCCACTCTATGGCATAGGAGGTTAGGTCACGCCAATATGCGATTGATACAATCATTGGCGTCTAAGGAACTAGTTAGAAACCTACCTAAGATTAAGTTTGATAAACATTTTTGTGACGCTTGTAAAGTTGGAAAACAAGCTCATTCTAGTCACAAAGCTAAGAATATGGTCTCGACCTCTAGACGCCTAGAACTACTTCACATGGACTTATTTGGTCCATCCGCCGTATGGAGCTATGGATGAAACTACTACACCTTAGTGATAGTTGATGACTACTCTAGGTATACTTGGACTAGATTTCTTAAGAATAAGACACAAGCCTTTGAAGAATTCGAGGTCTTTAGTAAGAAAGTTCAAAATCAACTAGGATGTACAATAGTTTCCATTAGGACGGATCATGGTCGGGAATTTGATAATGAAGTGCAATTTGGAGCATATTGTGATGCTAATGGTATTACACACAATTTCTCAGCTCCACGCACTCCACAATCAAATGGGGTAGTTGAGCGGAAAAATCGTACTCTACAAGAAATGAGTAGAACGATGTTGAACGAACAATCAATTCCGCAAAAGTTTTGGTGTAATGCGGTGGACACCTCAACTTATATTCTTAATAGGATTCTAATTAGACCTATCTTAGGAAAAACCCCATATGAAATCATGAAAGGTAGAAAACCTACTCTTGATTACTTTAGAGTGTTTGGAAGCAAGTGCTTCATACTTAACACTAAAGACTACCTCACCAAGTTTGACCCAAAGTCTTACGAAGGTGTTTTCCTAGGTTACTCCCAAAATAGTAAAGCCTATGTAGTCCTAAACAAAGAAACCATGAAAGTCGAAGAATCACTCAACGTGACATTCGATGAAAGTCCTCCACCAACTAAGACATCACCCTTGGTGGATGATGACTTAGATGAGGATGAAATAGTTGAAGTTGACGAAGTTGTCAACATTAAGGAATCCAAGAACCATCCTATTGAAAATGTCATAGGAAACCTAAACCAAAGAACCCTTAGGTCACAAGCCCAAAACAAAAGTAATTTCTTTTGTTTTATATCAACCGTAGAACCTAAGAATGTAAGTGAAGCGATTAAGGATGAAAGTTGGGTGGTTGCCATGCAAGAAGAACTTAATCAATTCACCGCAAACCAAGTTTGGGATTTAGTACCTGCACCTAAGAATCAAACAATCATAGGAACTAAGTGGGTGTTTAGGAATAAGCTCGACGAAAATGGCGTCGTAACTAGGAATAAGGAAAGGTTGGTAGCACAAGGCTATAACCAACAAGAGGGAATAGACTATGATGAAACCTATGCACTCGTAGCTAGATTAGAGTCCATTAGGATACTCCTTGCCAATGCATGTGCCTTTGACTTTAAATTGTACCAAATGGATGTGAAAAGTGCATTCCTAAATGGTTATATCAACGAGTAGGTATACGTTGCACAACCTCTGGGATTCGTTGATTTCGAGAAACCGAATCATGTTTATAAACTCAAGAAAGTTTTATATGGTCTCAAACAAGCTCCAAAAGCTTGGTAAGACAGACTAAAAGCATTCTTGATCGAACGTGAATATACCATGGGAGTGGAAGATAACACGCTTTTCACAAAGAAACGTAATTCACATCTCATCATTGTTCAAATATATGTTGACGACATCATATTTGGCTCAACTTGTCCTGAATTGTGCGATGATTTCTCTAAAATCATGCGCGACGAGTTTGAGATGAGCATGATGGGCGAATTAGATTTCTTCCTCGGTTTACAAATTAAACAAATGGAAGATAGTATCTTCTTTAACCAATCTAAGTATAGTAAGGAAATGCTTAAAAAGTTTAGTTTAGAAGAGTCTAAGCCCATGAAAACTCCCATGTCCACGGAAATAAAACTCATGAAAGATGAAGAATGTGAGTCCGTGGAAAGCAATAAGTATAGGGGTATGATAGGAAGTTTACTATACCTCACGGCAAGTAGGCCCGATATCATGTTTAGTGTCTGCCTTTGTGCTCGCTTCCAAGAGGATCCCAAAACCTCTTACCTTGAAGCGGTTAAGCGTATCTTCTGATACATTAAAGGTACTATACACTTGGGATTATTTTATCCCAAGGGGACTGGTGTAGAAACTGTTGTCTATGCCGACTCTGATCATGCGGGAGATTATGTGGATCGAAAGAGTACGAGTGGCGTTTGTACCTTCATGGGTTTTTGTCTAACTTCTTGGTTCTCCAAGAAACAAACGGCTCTTGCTATCTCCACGACCGAAGCCGAGTACGTAAGCGCCGGAAAGGCATGTCAACAAGCACTATGGATGAAACAAGCCCTTATAGATTATGACATCCATCTAGATGACGTCCCAATTATGTGCGATAATAAAGGTGCTATTGACTTGAGCAAAAACCCCGTTCAACACTCCCGTACTAAACACATCAGAATTCGCCACCACTTCCTTCGCGATAATGTTCAGAAAGGAAACATTTCTATTGAGAAAGTTCCTTCTCAGGACAATATCGCAGACATCTTAACCAAACCTCTCAAACGAGAATCCTTTAACTACCTCCGTCTAGGTCTAGGAATGATGGAACATATTCCATAAATCTCATGACTCTTGAAGTCATCTCGTGTGTCTCGTTTCGTCTAGTTTAGGTTCCCCTCGTCAAAAGAATTTATTAGGTATAAATTCTTTCCTCGTGTCAAAAAGTCTCACTAAAACAGCGAGACTTATTCGTCCAAAATCAAAATGGGACAGAAAACCATCCCCAAATCACGGCTCCACTAAATGTGGCCCGGCACCGTTAAATTTAACGGTACCGTGGAACCGTGTATCTGGCACATTCTGTATTTCAGTCTTCTTTTTCCCATTTCAAAACCTATCTACTTCTGCAACTGCTGTCATAACCTTACCTCACAACCCAAAACTCAATCACACCCCTTCAAGATCATATTCAAGACATTGATTTTCAAGATTCTCAATCATTTCCACTTTTTCAACACTAATTGTAAGTTTTCTTACTCTAATTTTCTCTAATTTTGAGTCTAGGGTTTGTTCATTAATGAAAATTGAATTGGGGTTTTTTCAATTTTTACTAGGAAACTTTCAATTAGAAGTCATCAACACTAAAATATTTCAAAATCTTTGGTGCTAAAACATTGAAGTCACCAAACACCCCAATTCCATAGTGTTCAAAAATCTCACGAAACTAGGATCATGAAACATTTTTTGTGCATTGTTGATGCAAACTAAAAACGTTTTCTCATGCATACACACCCACATAGTTTGCATATAGGCACACACTAGGCATGTCTATTTAATGCAACTATTCTTAGCTCTAATTTTTCCTAAAAATTTTCTTATAGGAAACAAAAATGTCTCATGAATATGATTTTGATCATCTTCTAACCGATACCTACACACCCGAAATTTCTCGTGAACCCACAACACCCGGTAACCACATTCGTGCCTATGTCAATCTTGAAACCCGTCGGTTTCATGAAGGTCGTGTCGTTGATCCATCCCTAATCTATCATCGGGACATCAACACTTCATTTAGAGCTATGGGATTTGATTGTTTACTCCACATCAACGAGCACATTTGTCCTCGTTTTGTGTTGGAGTTCTTTCGAAAATTCGAACTCGTACGTAACGAGGATCAATCTTTGTCACTTTGGTTTTGGATCCAAAGTTTCAAATTTGTCTTAACCCTTGAGCAATTCGCTCAAATCCTTCGTATTCCCAATCATGGGCAATGTGCCTATACTGAAGATTGGTGTCTTGAGTCCCTCTTCAACTATCGTGAAGAGGATAGTCCATATTGTTCCTACATACCCTCTCCAACCGAACTTACCAAACTCATTCGTACTCACAAGAACTCCTCTTACCCAAATCCAACGAAAATTCATTTGGATGAGGTTCGTCGTGAACTACTTTCTTGGGCAGTCATCCTGCGAGAAAATGTTCTAAGTCTAACAGAAAATCGTGAGCAACTTCCGGCATGTTGTGCTCATATGATTTACTGTCTCCTAACCCAACAACCATACAATCTCGCCTACTTCTTCGCTAAACAAATTGTACATCTCAAGGGAAACAAAAATAAATTGATACCCTATGGGATGTTCCTAACCCATCTCTATCACCACTTCATAACCTTTCACCCTTACCTTCATGGTCCTCAATACTCACTTTTCACACCCGTCATGAAACCCATAACCGAGTCATATGTCTCATCCATTCTCATTTCTGAATCCTCCACCCACTATGCACCCTTTGATGATCCTAATCATGAGAATGAGATGCATGTTCAAGACGAGAATGTGACAAGAACGGGAGAATGCTCAAGCCATAAGTAGTTATGAAAGGATTTATATCTCTTATTAGGGTTTATTCTTAATAGATCATATTAGGGATTAATACTCTTAATTATCTTGCATGCTTAACATTAAATCTTTCACCTTGCATGAATATTCTATGTGATAATTGGATGATAGTTTATCTTGTCCTTTATGCTTGCATGCTTATGCTTATCTTGGCAAATTACATGGTAACCTTTATGTGCTAGATATAGCTTAATATGGGACATATTAGGCAAATAAGTCTTTAGTGACTTTAGGCACTATCATTTCCAGGAACTAGTTCCCCTAGAAAACATTCCACTAGCTGCCCAGAACTAGCCTGAACTGGAAAATTCGTGACTACAGTGTCACGGTACCGTTAATATGCCACGGTACCGTTAAATTTAACGGTACCGTGTGGTATTTAGTGGTACCGTGCACCTATTTCACGAATTTTCACTGTTCCTCCTAAAAATCCCTGCAACCCTAACCTCAAACCTGCAAATCTTACAACATCACACACACCCTAAGATTCCTTTGCTACACCATAGGACACTCCCATCCACTTTAATTCAAATTTCATCCATCTTGCCTATATAAGGCTTCACCTTTGCAAGTTTATCTTGCACTTCATCTTCAACCTCTCATCACACACACACCATGTCCTCCACACAAGGATCCACCACTCACATCTCAAAGAAACCTAGAATAACCGTAAAACCACCAACAAGACCACTCTTTGTGGATCTTACAAAAGATGATGAAGCAATGACACCACCTTCCCAAGCCACTCCCAAATCACCATCACCACCTAATGCACCCTCCAAAACATCATCTTCCTACACAACATCTTCATCATCCTTCAACACCACATCATCAATGGAGTACACACTATCCCCCATAACTCCATTGGACTATAACATGCCAACTCCATCACAAACAAACTCACCACCACCTCCTTCCCCTATCATGGCACAACCCATCCAACCCCATCCCTTTGATTTACATAGTGCTAATTGCCTATGTTGCCTCCACAACCGTAATCTCATCTTCTCTTTAAGAGATGAAATTCACTTCATGTTCACCTTTGTGGAGCACCTCTTAACACCACCACCACCCCAAATGATGACACCATCTCCACCACCTCCTAGCCAACAAAACTAGACATGTTCATGTTTTGTTTTTCACTAATAAATCATTAGGACCCCTCTTGGAAATGAAGCTTGCCTCTAGTCATTAGGGATTTATGCTTCTAATTGTCTCTTGTTATCTTCATCATGTAGTCATACCTATGTATGACACTTGTTTTATGAATGAATGTTCTCTTTTCTATGGTTATTTTATCATTTTGAGGGGCTTGGCTACTTGGTTATTTTCTTTAATGATTAGATACTTGTCTTAAGTGCTACATGTTAGATTTTGTATATATGTTATCTAACCTTGTTTTGTAGCACGCACCATTGCTCGATTCCTTGGTGTTCTCCAAATGAGGGGGAGTATACATCAAGGGGGAGCCTTGCAACCTTTTTGCTTCGACAAAAAGGGAGAGAAATGAGAGTTAACTCATTAAAAACTTGTTAAAACTAATTTTAACTTAAAATGAGTTTATGTTTTGTCATCATCAAAAAGAGGGAGATTGTTGATGCAAATAATGTTCTAAAAACGTTATTTATATCTTTCGATTACTTCACATTTTGAGGATGACAAAATGTGAAATCACGTTACGTTAAAATTAACGTAAACAAGTTTTTAATCGGAAGATCCCGTTTCCACGCAAATCACTCTAGAACAAACTTACAACTTGACAAATGATCAAAGAAGTGATTTTGGGTTTTAAGACTTCACATTTTAATGTAACAAAAAAATTTTCAAAAATATACATGACAAATTATTTTTGAGTAATTAAGAAATGTTTTAATGGAAAAATAAGTTTAAAATACATAACAACTATTTTCCCCCCAAAATCAGCTCCAAACTTCCCCAAATCAGTTTTCACCAGAAAAGACAAAAATTGGAGCGTCTTTGTCTGGGACGGCTCCACGGTTCCACTAAATTTAGTGGAGTCGTGGGTGATTTAGTGGAGCCGTCCCTCTGTAACGGCCAGATTTTTTCTGCCTATAAATACCAGCCCTATTCACAGTTTTTGGGCATCTTTTTTCACACAGAACTTTCTGAGTTCAAAGCCCTCTTCACACTTTCTTTCTTTGATCATTTAGATTAGTTTTTCTTTTGTTCAAGAGTGAACCTATCATCCCATCAAGTGATCCTCTTCATTCCTCTTCAATAGCAAGAGAAGAACACAAAGTATCCAAGAAGATACAAAGTGTTATCATACCTCTTCAAGTGCAAGAGAAGAGCTCAAAGTATCCAAGAAGATACAAGAGTTATAGTTGTTAGGTTTATTGTAACATTTGTTACATCCTTGATTGTATCATAGCATACATCAAGATTATTTTTCTTTTGTGAGAGTGTGAGTGAAGATCATTGTGATCTTAAGAGATAGTGAAGATCTCTTGAAGCCATTGGGCTTGTGTGATTGATCAAAGGATCTAGAGTAGATAGAATAGGTTGAGTGAAGTGAGTGTTGATCATTGTGATCGTGTCGAGATCTTGGTGATCTCTTGAAGCCATTGGGCTTGAGTGTTTGATCAAGTGGATCGTGGTAGATTGGTGCTAGCTAAGATTAGCACTCGACATCTAGCTTAGTGTCGGAAATAGGATAAGCGATGTGTACGGTTTTCTTCGCCTTAAGAGAGGTTGTTGACATAGTGCTTGAAACTCTCGAGTGGAGTAGGGCGAAGAGGTGCTTCGTAGCCGAACCACTATAAATCCCTTGTCCCGGTTTGATCTTTCCATCTTTTCTCTTTACTTACTTTACTTATTATTAGTTAGTTTAGTGTGTAGTTCATATTGGTGTTAATTGATTACACATAAGATTCGAATCAATGTTTTTAATAAGTAAACTTTTAATAAGATTTTAAAAGAACTTAAAAACCGGTAAAACTATTCAACCCCCTCCCCCCTCCCTTTCTAGTTTTCCACAATTTCCACTCTGAAGAAATATGACCGGTGAGGATTGGGTAGACTATAAAACATTTTTTTAAGTATAATTGCTTCCGCATCACTCTGATTCGTGCCTTACTTTTAGTTATGCCCTTTTAAGATCACTCTTTCCGGATATTAGAAACTTATTATTTTGCACAGCCTAGGATTAGTGACCAAGTAAGTTTAGAATGCGTTGAGAATTTTTTGGTAATGTCTGACACTATATAAGCCTTATTTTCTTATTCATTTGTTAATCATTTAGATGCCTCTTCGATCATTCTAAGGATTCTTATGACCATGATGTGTTTGACACATTTTGTGATTTCTCTGCTTTTGCTAGGCATATTTATGTCTCCCTACACTATTAGATTTCACCTTACCCATTCCTGTTCCTATAAGAAATCTTGTGGTGATTAACCACGAGTATGTGAATGTTTCCCTCACTTCTGAATGATAAGATTCACTCTGCTGATCTGTCTTTCTCTGGAATGTTGATTTTGATATTATTTTGTTATGGATTAGTTGACTGAGCATCAATATGCTAACTACTGTCATACTGTACACCTTTGATGATTCGAACATCCTGAATTCTTTTTACCATGATTTCTGATTGGTTAACTTATTGTTATCATTACTACCCTGGAAACTCGTATGTTATTTTCACGGTTGCGAAGTTTTCCTAGCACCTATTTTGTACACCGTTGGCTGGATCTCACCTTGAGAGTCATTTTGCAATATGAGTTTTCTTGATGTAATCCCTGAGCGAACTACTAAGGGTTCCACCAGAGTGTGAAGTTGATTTGATCTGGTACTGAGAGATTGTTTAGTCACGACTCGAGGTAGAATATGATATCAATAAAGGCATGTTTATATGATGCAAGTATTATGACGTTTGGCCAACGTGATAATAGTTACATCATATAAACTGAACTTATTGGGATCATAGGATGTCTTTGAGAAGTGCCTGAGAACAGTAAGTGGTCTGAATTCTCTGAATAGAGCGACGTTTTTCCTGATTCTGAAACTCCGTATCGAATGGCACCATTTGGATTGGGAGAACTGAAGGAGCAACTATAAGAACTTCCGGGAAGTGGTTTTATTCGTCTGAGCGTATCTCAGTGGGGTGCTCCAGTTTTATTCGCGATGAAGAAGGATGGTAGTAGGAGATTATGTATTGATTTCTAGAAGCTAAATCGTATTACTATTAGAAACCGTTATCCATTACCTCGAATCGACAACTTATCTGATCAACTTTAGGATGTGAAGTCTTCTCTAAGACTGAGTTAAGATTTGGTTATCATCAGTTGCGTGTGAGAGCAAGATATTCCTAGAACTATCTTTCGTACTCGTTATGATCACTATGAGTTTAGTGACGCCAATTGTATTGGCTAATGCTTCGACTGTTTTATGGACTTGGTGAACTGTGCCTTTCGTGAGTACTTGGACAAATTTTTCATAGTATGATATCGTAGTACATTCAGAGACGAAAGAGAAACATGAGGATCACTCTCGTATTATGTTGGAAACTTTGCGTCAGAAGAAACTTTATATATTTTGGAAGTGTGATATTGGTTGGGACAAGTGGCGTTCTTAGCTGATTGTATTACTATAGATCCTGCAAAGATTGAAACTATCACCAAATGGTCAAGACCGATGATAGTTACAGAAGTTAGAACCTTTTTAGTCTTGCAGAAGAATTGTAGAAGATGTTCACGACTGGCGTTACCATTAATGAACCTTATGAGAAGAGGAGAGAAGTTTAGGTGGGATGAGAACTGAGTTTTGGAAAAGCTGAAATGGAAATTAGCTTCTACTTCCATACTTACAGGTGGGTACCAATTTTGGGAGGTTTTAAGAAGAGACTTGGTTATGCCCTTATGCAGTACGAGAAGGTTATTGCTTATGCATCAAGACAACTAGAATCGTATGAGGCGAATTATTCAACGCATAACTTGGAGTTGGCAGCAGTGGTGGTTGTTAGTAAGATTTGGAGGTAATTCTTGTATGGCGGATTATGATCTGTGTTGAAGACTTGAGGAAACTATTTAACTGAGGCACACAGTTTTTACTTCTTTATTCATCTTAGTTGTACTATGATGAATTAAGATCTGGAGCAGACCTTCTGGTGGAAAGACATTTAGCAAGTTGGCAGAAACCTTTAAGCTAGGGATTATTTGGTTAGTTAGCACACCTGCAGTGATCGTGTCTGAGATCCGCGTCTTACTTCAAAATTCTGGGAAGATCTGCAGAAGGCTTGAGGAATCAGACTCAAGATGGCAAGCTGATGGCAAGTGAATCCTTTCAGACTTATGTATGAACGGAAGTGTAGAGCACCTTTTAAAGGAATAAGGTCGGAAGATTGTTTATTAAAAGTCCGGAGTTGATTTTAGTGACGAATAGAACAATTACCGTTGTGGGAAAAGAACTCTGAAATTTTAGATCGGAGATTGTGTCGGTGTCTCTGTACAGAAGTGTTTGACGTTCTTGCATATGATGGGGAGTTATTCAGTGACTTGTTAGTCCTTAGGTTCATTCTTATCACTACTAATATTCTGTCATCCCCGTTAGGCATTTGGTACGTTTGATAATTCGATATGAGCTTCGTTGATCGTTTGTATGCTTCTTTGATTCGTTCAGAACCTTAGATAGAAATGGTGAAAATTCCTACCGTTTAGCATTTCCTTTGTATTTGTCTCATGTTTTAGTTCATATACCTCTTTTGAGATGCTACAGCTGTCATCCGTTACATATATGTTTCGTATTCCCTGGATCAGATTCGTTATGATTTGTTTTGCTGGAGAGCCCGAGGCTATCCTAGATTGTCTGGATCGAGTCATGAGAAATCCTTTCCGTTCATTAAAATCTTTTAGAAGAATCATTCCGAGTGAGTTAATCATTTTCATTCCTTTTCGTGATTTGGTACGTTTCCGTTTGACCTAATTGCTTCAATTTCGAGGACGAAATTTTCTTTTTAGAAGGGAAGAGTTGTAAAACCTTAAATTATGAATTCACAACTTTACATCTAATTTTGAATTTTTCCCTAAGTTATGAATATGATTAATTATAAACCTAAACTATATGTTATGAAAATAAATACATATAATAAGACTAACCTAAGTTATACATAATAATAATAATAATTGTTCAAAAATTAAACTTTCCTAGATCCTCTAGGTCCATCACACGTTTTTCTTAGCTTTGTAACATACGATTTACTCCTAATTTAAAGATAAGGAATCCCACTTTGATAGCCCTATGATCACGCCTCATATTCAACACAAATCAATACAATTGATTACACATTACTACTTACCAAATTAAAAAACACGCTCCTTTCCATTCTATATTATTCGGCCCTCCCCTTTTCTGTTTTATGCGACATAAAGACAACACAATACACAAGGTTTCTAGTTATTGTTTTCTCTCAAGTTCAAGAAGGGTTTGAAGGTTGTGGCTGCTTGTGATCAATCGTGGTGCTAGAGGGTTTTCAGATTGAGTTTGTACGGTTTGGTGTAGAGTTCTTCTCCCCTCCTTGTGTCTCGTAAAACCTGCCAAGGTACCCAAACATCCATCTTGTTTTGCATTCCATTCGATACACATACATAACTATGTAATCAGAACTTAATCAACATCTAAAACTAATCTTAATCATGGTTTCTATCTCCTTATTTTGTTGTTGAATCGTTAAACATGAAACCATATGTAATCGCCACATGAAATCACAACTAAACCTTGCTGATATGCTCATCGACCCATTATTTTTTTTTTCTTTTTTGACCTAATCGACAAGCCCTAATTATGTGTCATTAAAATCAGTATTCGAACACTTATTACACATTAATTACAACTAACTAAAATCTGGAAAACCCTAGATCAAATTAAAAAGGCGGTACATGAATTAATAACGAGGGTTAGGGTTTGTAAATCTATGATTTTATGTGAATTATGTGCCTCGTTAATTTGATATAGTGTGTGTATGATGTGTGTCGACTAAAAGGGGTTTGAAATATGTGTTAATTTACTACTAAAGCTATATAAGAACTTGTATACAATGATCAGTTAAAAAGGGTTTAGGATTTGGGTGTGATTTTATGTGAACATGTTGTCCAGAAATTGGGTCGGGTTCAAGGGAGTCTAATTTGATGATACCAATGTGTTTTTGTGAATTTCTTGAGTCTAAAACTAATTTTATTGAGTCAACTTTCTGCATGTCAAGTGTTATAGCCATTTGAGGTTGAGAAGATGGTCTTTTGATTTTTACAAGGTTAAGTGTCAAAACTGTACTGTGGATGTCTGAAAATCAGTTGGTGTTTTTGATTTTTAGTTTTAAAACCATAAGGAATTAAGGGGTCTCATTTGACAGGGATAATGTTTAAGATGCATATGAATTAATGGAATTTTTGTGGATTTTTCTAAAGTGTTAAAATGGGTTAGTTTAAGGCAAACTTTTTGGGTGTATGTGCAGTTATTTTTCTGGGTAGGTCTGGAAAGATGAATTTTAAAGGGTAATTACAACTATTAATAAAATCAGCAAAAATTTGAGTAATTACTTAACTCATTTGGTAACCTCAGAAAAAATTAGGAGTGTATCTAGAGTTCAATTTATGTGTCTTAGAATTCGTGAGAAACTAACCCAGATTTGTAAGAAAAACCTAAAATAAGTTATGAGTATAACTATAAGTATAAATCATTAAAACCATTTGTAACTTATGAAATAAACATATAAGTATTAAATGATCCCTAATTCGTGTAGATCATTGGAAGAGGCGCGACGTTGTTTTCTTGTGTTCATTCAGTCGTTTGCTTTCCTTTCATTCGCGTTAAGGTACAGATATTCCGCCCTTTCTCAGAAGGGTATCTCATGACTTGATTCCTTGATGTTTGATATTCTGATTTATGATCCATTCGATATTCGTTTGGTTGTTTTGTCTGATATGATTCGTTTCTTATCTCCTGTGACTTCAGTATTCAAATCCTTTGAGATTTAGTAATCTATTAGATATTATGACTTGCATGAAAAACCTTCTTAATATATATCTTAATGATTGTTTTGAGAAATATTAATTTTAAAATGATTTCTATGAATACGAGGTAACACCACTTTTTATATAAAGGTTTAATGACTCTTATGAAAATGGCTTTTAAAAGAATACTTTCATGAAAACAACATTTAAATGATTTTCATAATTACATAATCTGGTTGTACTCTATCCTTAAGGATTTCTCATGACTTATTGTCTCCTGATATTTGTTATGCTTTGATCCGTATTTGTTTGATTATTCGTTTCATGCTTTATTCTATTCATATAGCTATTATGTGAGTTGGATAATTTATAATTATCCCTTATCATTAGATTGCATGTACCATGCTTATTATGTTGCCCATATTTATAGCCAGTCATGGGGAGTCCATGGCCTTGCCATTGATGCTCCAATGGTATTGACACTATCTGTGGAGGTGGGTTTTTGTCCACAGCATTCCTATTTGTTTATATAGCTATATATAGGGCGCACATGGCCCGTGTTTACTATATATATGTTTAGTCTAGAACTGGCATATGTATCTCTGTTTTGAAGGGAGCGCATGGATGCATCCTAGGTACTTTTTTCAGTTATGATATATATATTTTTGAATGGACTTGAGTGTGTGCAATACACCCCATTTCACTTTTGGTACATCGAGCTAGCTACTCCATGTACAATTTGTTATATGATTTGTTGGGCATTTCCTTTGATATTGATATCCACTTTATGTTCAATATTATGCTTTGATCCCTTTCATATGTTCCATATTCGGTTTGACATCTTGTTTAGCAGGTTCTCTTGGATTCATTCGCTTATTCATTTGTATATTACCTTTCATTTGTTTATATCTGTTCACTGAGCGTTAGCTCAGCCGCATTTTCTTTTCTCTGCGGCAGGTTATAAGCGGGATGCTGGGCATGAGTGTTGAGAGTAGAAGATAGAGGACCTACCCTTGATTAGATGCGATTATTGGAGTTATGATTGTAGACTTTATGCTTTGGATATGTATTGTATTTGGATTATTGTTTGGATTATATTTCGTATGTCCTTGTAATTATTGACTTAGTATTGAATAAGAAGTCTTCCACTTGCGCTTATATGTTCTGATTGACGCCATAATGTTACACTTAGACCCTTCTCGGTTTGGGGTGTTACAAGTAAAGACTTCATCCTCCTTTTCAGTAGGTTTTGAGCACAACCTTGGGATGATTGTAAAACATTTGCTCCAGTCCACTAAATGTTCAGCTTTTCACATTGAACTCAGCTCCCAAGTTTCCTCAGAATGGAGTTTGGTGTCTTAGCAATTAGTGACTAAGTTGGACTTCAAACCCATCCCTTTAGCAGACTTACAAACCAAGTCTCAAGCCAAACCCTTCGTCAAGTGATCAGCTAAATTTTGTTGAGATCTAACAAACTCTATAGATACCACCCCATTTATAATAAGCTCACGAATCATGCTATGCCTGACACCTAAGTGTCTAGACTTCCCATTGTACATCTGGCTATAAGCCTTTGCCAATGTAGCAGCACTATCACAACGGATAGAAATAGGTGCTATAGGTTTAGGCCACAATGGAATCTCAAGAAGCAAGTTTTTCAACCATTCAGCTTCTTTACCAGCAGCTGCTAAAGTCACAAATTCAGATTCCATTGTTGAACTGGTGATGCAAGTTTGCTTCTTGGATGCCCAAGAAATTGCACCTCCACCAAGTAGGAATGCCCAGCCACTGGTAGATGAATTGTCTTCAGTGTTACTGATCCAACTTGCATCAGTGTATCCTTCTAATACTAAAGGATAACCAGTATATGAGAGACTATAATACATAGTCTTTTTCAGATACTTCAGTACCCTCTGAACTGCTTGCCAGTGATGAGCACTAGGATTACTAGTATACCTGCTCAATTTACCCACTGCAAAAGCAATATCAGGTCTTGTACAAGTCATGGCATACATTAGGCAGCCAATCACCCTAGAATACTTAAGTTGAGATACAACCTTACCAGTATTAGACATCGGCTTCTCACTTGTATCCATAGGAGTACTCACTGGAGTACAATCAAAGTAATTAAATTTCCTCAACACCTTCTCAATGTAATGAGACTGAGAGATGGAAATTTTGTTATTTTCATGTTTAATCCTTATACCAAGGATAACATCAGCCTCCCCCATGTCTTTCATGGAGAACCTTGATGACAAAAATTCCTTTGTCAGGTTAACCTGATTTTGGTCAGTGCCAAAGATCAGCATGTCATCAACATATAGGCAAATGATGACTCCTTTACCAGATTCATCAAATTTGCTATATACACATTTGTCAGCTTGATTAAGAAGATAACCATTTGACAAAACCACTTCATCAAATTTTTGATGCCATTGCTTAGGTACCTGCTTCAGTCCATAGAGAGACTTAATCAGTTTACACACCTTGTTTTCATTGCCAGGCATGATGAAGCCCTGAGGTTGATTCATATAAACCTCCTCATCTAATTCACCATTCAAGAAAGCTGTCTTCACATCCATCTGATGAATAATCAGATTGTGAATTGATGCCAAGGCAATCAACAATCTTATGGTACTGATACGTGCCACAGGGGCATAAGTATCAAAGTAGTCTATCCCTGACTTTTGTTTAAAGCCCTGAATGACTAGTCTAGCCTTGAAATTTTCAATAGTTCCATCTACCTTCATTTTCCTTTTGAAAATCCATTTGCAACCTAGAGGTTTGCAACCAGGTGGAAGATCAGCCAACACCCAAGTGTTGTTGCCCATGATGGAATCCATTTCATCATTTATTGCTTCTTTCCAGAAAGCAACATCCTGGACTTCATTGCTTCATCAAATGTTTTGGGATCATCCTCAACAATGAAGCAATAGGAGTATTGGTCAGAGACCTCATCCTTTGTTCCTTCAATTAGATATAATTGAAATTCAGGTCCAAATGACTTTGGAGTCCTGACCCTATTGCTCCTTCTGAGCTCAGGTTCAGGTTGTTGTACCACAACCTCATCAGAGACCTCTGAAACACCAATGTCATTAGTTCCATTTGGAATCCTTTGACTTGGTCTAGGGACTGATGAGAATCTATTCTCCTCAATGATTGCATCTCTTGATTCAATTATTGAGTTAATTGAAACAGACTCATTAGATTCAATAACATAGAACCTATATGCCTTGGAATGCTCAGCATATCCAACAAAGATGCATTCAATGCCTCTTTCACCCAAAGTTTTCTGCATTGGATCAGGGAGTCTTACAACAACCCTACAACCCCAAACCCTGAGAAAGTTCAGGTTGGGTTTTCTTTTAGTCCATAGTTCATAAGGGGTAACCTTGTTCCTTTTATTGGGAACCCTATTCAATAAATAGCAAGCTGTTAACATAGCTTCAACCCAGAACCCTTGACTCAGTCCTGAATAGGACAACATGGAATTAACCATCTCCTTCAGTACCCTGTTTTTCCTTTCAGAGATACCATTTTGCTGAGGAGTATAGGGAGCAGTCGTTTCATGGATTATACCAACAGACTGAAAGAACAAAGTATCCATGTACTCACCTCCCCTATCAGTCCTTCACCTTTTGATCAGGGAACCTTGTTGCAATTCAACTTCAGTTTTAAACACTTTAAATTTATCTAATGCTTCATCTTTAGTATGTAACAAATAAACATAACAAAACCTAGAAGCATCATCAATAAATGTCACAAAGTATTTCTTATTCCCCAAAGAGGGAGTAGTATGTAAATCACATAGGTCACTATGAATCAGCTCCAAAACTTCAGTTTCACGTTTTACACTTTGAAATGGTTTCTTAGTTATTTTGGTCATCATGCAAGTTTTACACTTTTCAGTGTCCATATCAAAGGCTGGGATTAACCCATCCTTAGACATATCTCGCATTCTCTTAAAGTGTACATGGCCAAGTCTAGCATGCCATAGGGTTGAATCATTTAGTTTAGAGGTTGACATAAAGGCTGAATTAGCAATATCATTAACAATATTAAGCCTGAACATTTGATTACACAAATAACCAAAACCAATAAACACACCATGTTTAGACAAAACAAATTTATCAGATTCAATAACTTGTTTATAACTACAATTATTCAGAAACCAAGTTCTTTCTAATATTAGGAACATGTAAAACATTAAACAAAGAAACAATCTTTCCAGAACAAAATCTTAAATCCACACATCCTCTTCCATGCACCAGGGCTGTTGACTCATTTCCCATATGAAGAATAGAACCATCATTCAGTGACTCATAGGTCTTGAACCAGCTTCTATCTTTACACACATGGATTGTTGCTCTAAATTCAACCCACCACGCAACATCATCATCCTGCACAAAGTATGCCTCAGATATATATGTAACATAATAAATCTGAAAAGACTTATTAAACACTATCTGACCTTTCAGAGGGTTGGTTGAACCAATCCCTGAACCACTTGTGCCTGATCTATTGGCTTTATTGCCAATTTTAACACCCTTACAATCCTTCCTGAAGTGTCCAGTTTTCCCAGACTTCCAACAAGTAGCTTTTGGCTTCTTGTTAAGATCAGCTTTGGTGTTATCCTGATGTTTATGTTTGCCCGTGTTGTCATTGTACCTGCTGGAGTTGTTATGCTCCACCATATTGACAACTGATGGACCAGTATCATTGCTACTCTTTGGCTTGTCACTGTCTTGCACTCTGAGTGATTCCTCAATGGGTAAATGACTGCCCAACTCAACAAGAGTTAATTCCTCCTTCTTATGTTTTAGCATATGTTTGAAATCTTTCCAAGAAGGAGGGAGTTTATCAATGACACAAGAGACTGAAATAGTCTCATCCATGTTCATTTTGTGTTGTGTGAATCTACCAAGTATACTAAGAAGTTCATTGTATTGTTCCATGACAGGTCTAGAATCGACCATTTTGTAATTGTTAAAATTACTTACAAGGAACTTCTTACTTGATGCATCCTCAGCCATATATTTGGCTCCCAAAGAATCCAATAGTTCTTTACCAGATTCCACATTTTGATAAATATCAAACAAAGGATCAGACATACCATTGAGGATTAAACCTCTGCAAATGTAGTCGTCATTCTCCCATTTGCTCCTTTTCCTTATGTCTTCCAGAGTAGCATCATCCCCATCATCAGGAATAAGAGTGCTCAGGACATACACCACACTCATGCTTGACAACAAGAAGTGCATCTTCTTTTGCCATCTTCTGAAATCGACACCTTCAAACTTTTCCAATTTGGAAAAGTTAGCAGCCATTTGCCTCATAGCAGCAACCATTGATTATCACTAACTAGTTTCTATTGATTGTTGGTTTCTTTAGATCAGTTCCCAGCAGGGTGAAGATAATCAATGGTACCGGATATCACTTGAAAACGTGTTAGCACTTTCCAATAGAAACTATTCAACCCTATGCCTGGGTTACGCGAATATCTCTATGGGATAAGACCAAGTGGTGTTCTTGTTTTAGGCACAAATCAAGAACCTGTTTGCTTTCAAGTATTTATGTTTCTGTTGGGTCCTTCAGTACCCAAGAGTCGTTAAAACAGGATTTGAATACAAATTAAGCTAAGTGTTAATTAAACTGAAAACATACTAAGTCACTGAGTCAACAGTCACTCAGTGAGTTGCCTTCAAGATGCTCAGGACGAGTCTAAGAAGAAAGACTCACCAATTCAGTAAGGTGGTTCTCCCTGAAGTGTTACTTGAGCCAAAGAAGAAGGTAATGGGATCAGTGAGCGTTAGACAAGAGCTCACTGAACCCGAGTCTCCTCAACAACAAAAACTGAAGACTGAAGACTGAAGGTGAATGACTGAAGAACCATGAAGCCTGAAAGACAGGCTTGATTGAGCGGGAAGGTTTGAAGAAGATAAGAACAAGTCTTATCGGGGTCAGAACAAACCATCCCTCAAGTGGCTAAAAGTCAAAGAAGTGTCAGGTCTGACACTCGAAGACTTTTTGGCTCAATCCTATTGGTTCTTGGAAATGACAACTACTGTTGTAGTTGTCAGACACGCCTTCCCATTGTTTATGTATTTTTTAGTCTTTCAGTACTCTTAACATGTTTGCCTATAAATAGCAAACAGATGGAGAAAATAGGGTTAGGTATATTTGTGCAATTAAAGCTTAGACTTTCACAATACCCCTTTTCTCCTACAAAGAGTAACATATCCCTGAGATAGCTCAGTGGGTCGAATTGTTACCACTTAAAGCATTGCTTAAGTTTAGATAGGAGACACCATACCTTGTCTATTCAATCCCAAGTGTTTGTTCCGCAAAACACTTGGGTAATAGATTATTTGATTCATTTCTAATAAGAATTTAAACGTTGAAAATACTTTGTGTTTTTTTATTAATGTTTCATTAACTGTTAGAATTAATCAATACATTGTATTAGTCATAAACACAAATAGATTAACTTTATAGTTAACTCTAAGCGTGTTAAGGGAACAACAAGTGGTATCAGAGCCTCTGGTTTATAAAATCTTTCAAAAATAACCAAGAGTGCTCAAGGTTTTTAAAACCAAGATCCTACTATGACTGATATAAATGTGCCCCAGCTAGTCGACAAAAAGGGTGGAAGCTTTTCAGCTGTTGCCCCTCAACTTGAAGCTGGAAAATTTAGCAAGTGGAAAAAGCGAATGCTTTGCTACTTGACTGGTATGGAACCATACTACATAACTTGTGTCAAAGATGGTCCCTATGTCCCAAAGACCGCTGAATGGCTAAATAAGCCTGAGGCTCAATGGACCATTGATGAAAGGAGGGTGGTCAATCAAGACCAACGCCTAAAAAGCATCATTATATCTTGTCTTCCTGACGATATAATGGAATCAGTCATCAACTGTTCAACAGCCAAGCAAACTTGGGATGACTTGGTCAATAGCTTTGAGGGTCCCTCAGATACCAAGGAAAACAGGGTCATGGACCTGAAACTTGAGTATAATACTTTCAGGGCAAAAGACTCTGAAAGTCTCTCTCAGACTTATACCAGATACAAGACTTTGATAAACGAACTATCAAATGATGGTGTAGTGTTGTCTAAGCATGAGACAAATGTTGGCTTTGTCAACAGTCTCCCTGAGAAGTGGCTAAACTTCTCACAAGGCCTGATTGAGCTCCCTGAGATCTATGGGAAGTTTGTCTATGAAGATAACTTAATCTCAAGGAGATACCCTGACTCAAAAGCTCTTGAGTCCAAAAAGGCCTTGACCTCCACACCCATATCAACTGCTTTTTATACTAATGGTGTTGTGCAGGATTTTCAAGAGGATTCTGAGGATGAAATTGATGAAAGGACTAGTGATGAGTACCTAAAAGATTTAAACTTGGAATTCCAAGAGAGGGCACTCCTTGCTAGTTCAAAACGTTTCATCAAAAGAAATCAGTCCAACTTTTCTAAAGCAAAAGCAAATGAAACCACTGAATGCTTTAAATGTGGTAAAAAGGTTCATTTTGCTAGGGACTGTTATTCTAAAACCATCTCAGAACCCTCTTACAAATTTTCAGGAAATAGTCCCTCAGGAACTAGCAAGTTTCAACCTAGAATGTTTCAGTCTGCCCAACTTCAAAACAAGGGTCAAAAAGACTTTGAAGCAAAATATAGGAAAGCTAAGGCTAAACTTGCAATTCTTGAAACTAATCCCTCTATGTCTCAGGCTGCTCAAACATCCAAACCTGTTCAGACAAAGAACAAGGTTTTAGTAGCTGAAGCTTATGATTGGGATGAAGAAGAGGTCTCCTCAGATGAGGAAATTAGAGTGAGTGCACTGATGGCACTCTCTGAAGGTGATGAGGTGGCTGTTGGGAAAAGCCATGCAAGGAATGGAGAGTGGGTAAACATCACCATGAAGAAGGTAAACACTTTACTTTCTATGGATGATGATTCTGATTGGCAGTCTTACATGAATTATATTTGTGTAGATCTTAAATTTGTTGAGGAACAAAGGCTTAACCTGTTTTCAAAATATAACAACATAGTGTCAGAATTGAATAAATGTAGAGATGAATTGCTTGTACTGAAGCAAGCCAAATTAGAAACAATTACTCTACAAATTCAGAACACTGAAATTTTGAAACAAAACCAAGCCCTACAAACTGAACTTAACAAAGAAAAGGCTGTCATCCAAGGCTGGACCAAAAAGAACCCCAAGATCTTTGATGCTGTGGGTTTAATCCCTAGGAAAACAATAGGAATTGACCATCTCATGGTTAACCCCAATGTGAGTCCCAGTGAATTGACCTTTGTTCCAGCTGGCATATCATTTGAGCAAGAAATGCTTCCCAAGTCAAATGACTGGATTGTCAGGGACAACCCAGTCAGTAAGTTACCAAACTTTGAGACTGGAAAGATCTTGCTTCCTGAAAGTCAGGCCTTGGAAAATATGCTTGGACTCTCTGACCAACTCAGTAGTACTGAGTTAGTAAGTGAGCCTGAATCAGATTCATATCCACCACTCCCTCCATTGAATACCCTTCAGGGTGCTGCACCAAACTTAGGCCTCCCACCAATGGTCTACTCCCAACACTCTCCAAAGGAGAGGTCAGGAATAGGAAAAACAATCCTGAAAAGACCAACCCTTGAAGTCTCAGTAAGTACTGATGACTCATCAACTTCAGTCCCTTCTGAAGTAATAACCCAAAGCCCTGACTCAAAATTTGATCAGTTGGCTGAAATGGTCAGGAAGCTGGGTGAGAAGATTGCATCTTCTGAGAAACCTTCTCAATCCAAGAAGAAGGAACAAAAACCAGATTCCTCAAGCACCAAACCCAAACCCTCAAAATCCCTGAAAAGATGTGAGCTGTGTAAATATACCAATCATTTCACTGATGATTGCTATAGAATCCTTTACTGCATGATTTGCAAAAAGGATGATCATAGGACCTCTGATCACAAAACACACTCAGTCACATCAAATATGTCAGGCTTTAAAGCTCAATCTTTAAACTACCTTTCTGATTCTAAACAGAAACAGAAACAAAAGGCCAAGCCTTTTGCACCTTGTCCCTACTGTGGGTTCAATGACCACCATCCTAAGGATTGTCAAATTGAAAATTCTTGTGAAAATAGTGGAGGTCCCACTCATGACACCTCAGGACGGGATAAGGTCATTCAGGCTAGAAGAGGTATGACAAAGTCAGCCTCTCAGTCTACTGAGTCTACATCTGCAATCAAATGCATAATTTATGGTAGCTCAGTCCACTCCTTCACTGACCATAAATCAATTGTAAATGTTAAAAAGACCCCCAAAGCTAAGCCCTCCAAGAAGTGGAATCCTAGAAAGAACTAACCCAGTTTACTATTTGTGCAGAAACATGCCAGGGATCCTGTTTGGCATCTAGATAGTGGATGTTCAAGGAGCATGACTGGTGTGAAGGAGTATCTGCAAAAGTATGTTGATGAATCAGGACCCAAAGTGATATTTGCTGATAACTCATCATGTCTCACTGAAGGTTATGGTTCAGTAAACTGCAATGGTATAGTCTTTACTAGGATAGCTTATGTAAATGGTCTGAAATACAATTTGATCAGTGTCAGTCAACTATGTGATGCTAAATACATAGTTCAGTTTGATGATAAACAAGGAATCATCTTCAATGCTAATAAGGAAGTTGTCCTTATTGCACCAAGAAGACATGATATTTATGTGTTGGACATGTCCAGTCTGACTCAAAATGGAACTTGTCTCTTTACCAAGGCCACTGATACTCTCAACTGGCTTTGGCATAAGAGACTCTCCCACCTGAACTTCAAAAACATAAAAAACCTTGTGAAACAAAACAAGGTCCTTGGCTTACCATCTCTTGTGTTTTCAAAGGATAAACCATGCTCAGCTTGTGAAAAAAGGTAAACATCACAGAGCATCCTTTAAAACCAAAACCAACTTTTCCATCAGGAACTGCCTACATCTTCTCCATATGGATCTATTTGGACCAATCAGTCCTAGATCCATTAACCATGAGAAGTATACTCTGGTCATTGTGGATGAGTACTCAAGATACACTTGGGTATACTTCCTGATCAAAAAGAGTCAGGCAGCTGAAACAATTATGTCCTTTGTCAGGAATATTGAAAATCAAAATGACATCAAAGTCAAACAGATTAGAACTGACAATGGAACAGAGTTCAAAAATTATGAACTTGAATGTTTCTGTGATGAGAAAGGGATTTCCCAAAAAATTTCCTCACCTTACACACCTGAACAAAATGATGTGGCTGAAAGGAAGAATAGAACCCTCATTGAAGCAGCTAGGACAATGCTAAATGGATCAGTCCTTTCCAAACACTTCTGGACTGAAGCAGTAAAGACTGCTTGTTACACACAAAACAGATCCATCATTGTTAAGAGACATAGCAAAACTCCTTATGAGTTATTCAAGGGAAGGATCCCTGACATCAGCTACTTTCATGTCTTTGGGTGTCCTGTGTTTATTCATAATCACAAGGATCACCTAGGAAAATTTGATGCCAAAGTTGATGATGGATACTTCCTTGGATACTCCCTTGTCTCAAAGGCCTTCAGGGTGTTCAACACTAGGAGACAGCATACTGAGGAAACATTTCATGTTACCTTTGATGAGAGCACTGATGCTATCAGTGTCTCTAACAACTCAGTGGAAGAGATAGGTATTGATGAATCATCAAGATATCCTCCTGATGAACATCATCCTAAAAATGGTCCTTCCACTCAGTACCAAGCAAATGTTGACATCTCCTATTACATTATTCCCCACAACCTTCCTTACCTAACCATCACTGAGTTTGTTGAAGCACAAAGAAGCACTGATGAAATCATTCAGACTGAACAAAATACTCCGAAACCAAACAATCACAGTGATGAGTCTACCCACTCAGACACTCAAGATGCTGAAGATCATCATGTGTCTGATCCTAATTCTACCCATCAGGCCTTAAGTTCTAGTCAGTATCCTAGACCTCAGGACAGCTGGACTAGGTCTCAGGATATAGTACTTGTCAATATAATTGGCGAGCCTACTGAAGGCATGCTCACAAGAAGCATGGCTGCACAACTGAGAGCAGCCTCAGACAATGAATGCCTATTTGTGGACTTCATCTCCACAATTGAACCCAAAAGTGTCAAGGAAGCACTTAATCACCCAAGTTGGGTTCAGGCCATGCATGATGAACTGGAACAATTTGACAGAAACAAGGTAATGACCTTGGTCAAGTGTCCTGAAGATGTTTCAGTCATTGGCATGAAATGGGTATTCAAAAACAAATCTGATGAAAATGGGATAGTCATTAAAAACAAAGCCAGACTTGTAGCCAAAGGCTATAATCAACAAGAAGGCATTGACTATGAAGAAACATTTGCACCAGTAGCAAGGATGGAAGCCATCAGGATCTTCCTTGCTTTTGCTACATACATGAACTTCAAGGTGTACCAAATGGATGTTAAAAGTTCATTCTTAAATGGTTCACTGAAAGAAGAAGTTTATGTTCAGCAACCTCCTGGATTTGAAAGCCATGAGTTTCCTGACTATGTCTGCAAGCTTAACAAAGCCCTTTATGGACTGAAACAAGCTCCCAGGGCATGGTATGAAACTCTTTCAGCCTTCCTGATCCAAAATAAATTTGTCAGAGGCAAGATAGACAACACACTATTTATCTACAAGACAAATAATGATGTCATACTTGTACAAGTGTATGTTGATGACATCATATTTGGCTCAACAAGTTTTAAACTTTGCAAACAGTTTGAAAAACTTATGGCAAAGAAATTTGAAATGAGCATGATGGGAGAACTGACCTACTTCCTTGGTCTGCAAATCAATTAGACTGATAAAGGAACCTCTATCAGTCAAGAGAAGTATGTCAGAAGCCTACTGAAGAAGTATGAGCTCAGTGACTGTGCCTCAGTCAAGACTCCCATGGTACCCCCAAATAACCTTGGTCCTGATCTTACTGGAAAACCAGTGAATCAAACTCTTTTTAGAGGAATGATAGGATCATTGATGTATCTACTTACATCAAGGCTTGATATCCAATTCTCAGTCTGTTTATGTGCCAGATATCAATCTGACCCATGAGAATCTCATATCACTGTTGTGAAAAAGATATTCAGGTACCTGAAAGGTACTCCAAGCCTTGGATTATACTATCTAAAATGTTCAGGCCTTGATCTTAAAGGATACTCAGACTCTGACTATGCTGGATTCAACATGGACAGAAAAAGCACCTCAGGCTCCTGCCAAATTCTTGGTGGAAAACTAGTCTGTTTGAGTGCTAAAAAGCAACAGTCAGTTGCCATGTCCTCAGCTGAAGCTGAATATGTTACAGCAGCAAGTTGTTGTGCAAATGTACTCTAGATGAAAAGTCAACTCAGTGACTATGGAATTCAGTACAAGATGGTTCCCATCTTTTGTGATAACACAAGTGCAATTGCCATCTCAAACAACCCTGTTCTTCATCAGAGAACAAAACACATTGATATTAGATATCATTTCATCAGGGACCATATCATGAATGGTGACATAGAATTACACTTCATTCCTACTGAATATCAACTAGCTGATATATTCATTAAGCCATTGGATGAACCAACTTTCACAAGACTGAAAGCTGAACTAGGAATGTTGGATATTGAGAATCAGTCCACTGATTGATTCCATCCAAAATAAGTGTAAATTAAGAATACACAGGTCCCTGACTCAATGTGTACTTCAGTGAAAAGGATCACTGAGTCTCAGGAACTAAACCCAAGTTCCTGAAATCTTGGACTTCAGGAACTAAACCCAAGTTCCTGAACCCTTGAACCTCAGGAATTAAACCCAAATTCCTGAACTCTAGAATCATCAGTGACTAAACCCAAGTCCTGACAAACAGGTTCACTGAATGAAAAGTCATTCAGGGCCCTCAAGAGACATTCAATACTAACTTAAATGCTCTAAGTATCTAGTTAGTAAATGTCCGAGGTTGGTAACTGAATTCTTATTTAATATAAGAATATTTGTTCTTTTGCCTTTCTGGCTTCCACCTCTGGGCCCCCACATTCCCACTTGGCATTAAATGCCTCTCTAATCACATAACAGATATGTGATGACTCAACTCTGCAAATAACACTTTTGCAGAACTGCTCAACTGTTCACCTCGAATGTTGCGCCAAACCAGGGAAAGTGGAGTGGTGGCATTAAATGCGGATCCCAAAATGTTTTATTCAAAACGGTTTTCAAAAATTCTTTTTGATAAATAAAATCCGCTTAATGCCCATATTACCCTCCACCTCACTTCCCAATAAATACCCCAAACAAAGAACACACACAGAGTTTTTAGAAATCTTGATCAAATACTGCCCATTTTTCTCTCAAAACAAATATTGTGTGTGTGTTCTTAGCTTTTAGAAACCCGGTTCATCTTTCAACCCAGACCTACCAAATGAAAAATGGCTTCTTCTAATGTTATCAAACTCGCCCCAAATGTGGAATACACAATGGAGGGCGTAGACCTTACCAAAAACAACGTGGTAGGAAATTTTGCCTACCCCCAAAAGTTTTGGGCGTACAGGAATGTGGTTAAGTATCTACAAAACTGCTTCCTTGCTACGGCGTTTACAAAGACCCCTTCAGTCATATATCATGACTACCTGAGGGAATTTTGGTGCACTGCAGTGGCAACTAGCCCTGAGGACACCAAAGAGTCCATAATAACATTCACTGTGATGAATGGGAGAAGGACCCTCTCCCTGGACTACTCAACTTTCATCAAGGCCACAGGCCTTAACTTCACTGAAAGTTTTGAGGCCAACCCCACTGACCAAGAGGTAAAGGCCGAACTGCTTTTACTTGGACCTCATGACCCTAAGAGGCTTGAGATGGCCGCTGGAGCTCTATTGGACAAAGCTCTAATAGTCAAAACTTGGTTTCACCCTGTCTGGAGGATTCTGATGACCTTTGTTATTCAGGTCCTTGGAGGCAATAAATCCTCCACGAAACAGTTGAATTCATCACAACAATTGATGGTATTCAGTCTCCTGGAGGGTAGAAAGATAGACATCGAAGGAATAATCTTCCGTGACCTCGTCGCCAAGCTCTCAGGAAAGTCTAGGCAAAGACACATGTCTTACCCTAGATTCATTTCCTGTGTGCTTCAGGACCTACTTGGCCCTGACTATGTTAGGCCTGACGTTGAAGGTTCAAAACCTGACGTCCTACATAAGGCCAACTATACTAGTGGCATCACTGAGGTACAACCAGTCGCCCTGACCGACTATATGTTGGTAATAAATCAGGGTGCAAATGCTGCTTCACCAGTTCCTTCTCCTACAAAGAAGGAGAAGAAGAAGAAAAGGGGTGCGTCCAGTAAGGTGGTTAGACCTAAACCACTCACCACTGAGACTGCTGCCCCAAGCAACCTTAAACAAGGGGAAACAATGGCCAAGACCTCAGAGACACCCATCATTGAGACCCTATTGACCCTAAAACAAACGCCAACGGAGGTCACTGATAAATCATCCTCAGTGTCCTCGGGCAAACCCCAGTTTCCTCATGGCTCTACTGACATACACCAGTCAGTGGAGTCAGGAACCTCTACCCACTCACATCCCGATGAAGGCACTGATAAATCACAATCAGAGCCTGAGGGAGTAAAGGGTCCTGAATCCTCGGTTGGGCAGTACTACTCAACTGAGAAGGGGACCCACACCCAATCACATCCTGTTAACGTCCCTGAGAAATCGCACTCAGGGTCTCAGGGAGTCAAGGACCCTGAATCCCCAAAAGGGCAGTACAACCCTGATGGGAAGGGGGTCCATCAATCATCACAAACAGTGCCTCGTGATAGTTCTGAAAAACACCCATCAGGACTTGAAGGCGCTAAGGGGGACAAAGACTCATAGGGATTAAAACCACCCGCTGATACGGAACCCATAACCCCCTCAGGCGGATCCCTTCTCTTGGGAACTGACCCCAAAAGCCAGGCTGAGCAATCAGTTATTATGGCTAGCCAGGCTGATAAAACCCAATCAGTTAATATGGCGGGGTCAGGACCTGGCCAAAATCAAGGCAAATCTTCTTATGAAGAGGAGCCGGGTCACTGATGCGTGGTTTTGCGACCTTACAACAGGTTTTACCTCTCGAGGGATCTCAAGAGGCTTGCAATCCCCACCAGGCAGTGTACCTGACCGATGTAGTATAGTGAAGTGGCAAGTACCGGGGGATTGATCGTTCTCTAGGGGAATAGTGTCGTTAGGATTGAAAAACTATTCTAATAGGTCTAAGGGTGAGGGAAGATTCTTTTTTGTATTTTTTATATTTTATGAAAGCAAGTAAAATCTCGGGTTTGAAGGAGTGGGCGGAATTAGTTGCTAGTCAACTAACCCAAATAACTACAAATGCAAATAAAATAAAATAACTGAAAATGAAAAGGTTGTGAAACTTATATGGAGAGAAATGTGTTTACTTAGATTTCCTTACTCCCTAACTATCTTTTACCGGTTGATTAGTGTGTATTAATTGCGTGGATGACGGGTGTATTCCTTAATACCAATCGTGGGGTGGCGTACGTACTTCCCCAACTCTACAAGCTCCTACTTCACTCCTATGTCGAGCCGGCTAAGAAGCTCCTAACATGGGATCACTAGAATTCGCTCATGCATTAAATACAACCATAAAAACCTTAGTACGCATTGGTTCATGTTTCTTAAGACGTTCAAGCAAGTTACCGTATAGGAAGTTAGCCAGTTTTCTAAAGCCTAACATCGATAAACAATCATCCAATACAATTAATAACACATTAACAACCGATAATCAATAGTTAGGTTTCATTAGATCTAAGCAAACACAAGATAAATCTAGCCTAGCATGTTAATTAAAAGACAAGAACAAGATATAATCAAACAACACATAGACATATTGATTGATTAAATGAATACTTATCTTCAATTAAACATGGGAGATCCAAGGGTATGAAAACCCTTAAAAATGCCAGAAATTCGTCTTAGGGTTTCTCCTCACAAAGTTGCACACTAATGACTAAAAATTGCAAAACTATATATAGAGTTTAAGGGCTGACGGCGTCACGTTGTAGATCTTGATGCCGTCACCTCGCCGTGTCTAGGGTTCCCGGATGGTCTTCCTGACGCCGTCCCTCTTTAGTCCTCCAAAATCCTCCCTGGCTTATCAAGGCTTGACGCCGTCAGAATAAGGCTTGACGCCGTCTCTCTTTAGCTTAAACCGTGATGGCCTTGATCACCTTAAAGGGTGACGCCGTCAGACTTTCCATTGCAAAACTCTCTGGCGCGTCACGTGTATTTTTCATATCCACCTCTTTTGCCAAGCCATGACACCGTCTGGAACAATCCCTGACGCCGTCAAAGGTACTTTTCCAGCCGATTTTGAGACTTTGTCGTTTTCTTCACTTTTATTCTCCAAAAACGTCCAAAATGCTTCCTTTTCCAGATTTCTTCTCCAAAGTACCTAAAATGACAAAAGGAACGATTTAGGGCAATATTTGATCAAATAAATACGATTTAGGGCTTAAATGACCCCCTAAAAGCGGTACACTTTTCGCTTCATCAAATACCCTTACACTTGAGATTTTCTTGTCCTCAAGCAAATGCGCTTTTATTCTAATCAAAATACAAGTTAGGGGTCATTTAATGCTAATATAAAAGTAATTACAACAAATAGTCGTTCCACTTTAATCATAATAAGCACGGAGATTACAAACTAGCACCTCACAAGTAGTGTTTAGATACTCACATCTCTCAGGTGTCATCAAAATAAATCTCTTAAATGAAAACGGATAATATCTCTCACTACCTGTCATAGCAAATAGATTACCATAGGCTTGGGAAAGGATCGAAAACCTCCTCCACTAGGCGTAAGCACCTAAGATAAACTATCAAAGAGGGCTTTTACATGGGTTTTAATGTTAGGTGTAGGGATATGATAAACACGGATTTGTTGGATAAGGGATATTTTACTGGTGGCGAGTTAAAGATCTTGGTTAATTACATGTACAATATGGCGTTGCTAAGCCAAGACTAGACTCGACTTAAGCTAAAAACAAAATAACAAAAACATAAAATAAACATAAAATGAAACGGGATGGTAGTCCGTATGTTTTTTCTACTTTTCTTTTTCTCATTTTTTTTGGTATTTTTCTTGATTTTTTCGATTTTTTTTTTTTTTTCATACACTCTTGCCCTACCATCCAAAATAATACATCATAGGGGCGTTGCATTCCCCTTACACTTGAACTTTTACATAACTTTACAAATAACTATTCTAATGACTCGAATTAAGATAATCGAAACACTTGGAGTACTTTTAAAATATTTAGCACATATGGGGGTAATAAATGATGTTCTTCCCCATTACTCCATTACACTAGTACTTTACCCATGAGTCCTAATCGTCCCAAAACAATATGTACAAGGATATGACTCGACTTAGCAACCATGTAATCAATTAGATAATTAACTAAGGGTTTAAACAAATGTTGTCACAATAATGCACTAAAAATGAGTGCATACAAGGTAGGCTAAGGCGATTTGGGTGTACATTTAAGTGGGGTGTAACAAATTCTTCCTTTAAGTAAAATGCTTAAAGGTCGAAACGAAAAGATAGGCTCTGAGGGGTGTACTAGGGGTATCGTGTACTAAAAATGAGTACAACGCAAAGGGTGTGGGAGAATTACTTGACCAATGTAGCCAACGTAATTATAACAAAAACACAGGTGTAAAACAATGGGTTAATCCTAATGCCTCTTATCATGTAGTAAATCTAACTACACAAATGTAGTCTCACTTGTGGCCTCGGAATGGTCCTAACGCAAGTTCTAGAATCTAAGTGCTACCGGTACACACATCATAGCATAAATGCTTTTCCTACCAATTCTAGGGGCGAACCTCACATATTTGGGGTGGAAAATTTTTTTAGTGGTACGGTTTTGTGCTAGTCATATAACTCCTATCCGTGAGACGCTCATTAAGATCAAAGTTTCACTCCTATATGTTGTAAAAAAATTTAAATTTGGCACTAAAATTGCCCTAACAAGTATTTCTCTCAGTTTTATTACACATCTACCATCAAACAAACGAAAAATCAAGCGAAAAAGCATTCTCTAAAGTATCGTATTTTACCCCCCCCCCCCCTTACACTTAAGATGAACATTGTCCCCAATGTTCAAATAACAATATGTAAAAGTAAATAAGGTAAAAGAATGAAATCAAATACTCCCCTGATTCGTTTGGTGGATAAAGAGGTAACATGGTTAGATCTTCTTCCAAGAGAATGTAGAAGCTTCAAGACTAATGCATCGCCAAAAGCTTGATTCTACATACATCTCCTTGTCCAAAATAACCTGTTAAACCTGAGAAAACAAACACAAAAACCTGCATAACATCGGCGGGATAAATCTATATAAGGATATAATGCTTGTGGAATGATTATTTTGCAGATTCCTGGAGTTTATAAGTTAGAGATTTAATAAAGCATTTTATGATTCCGGTAGAAAAACAAAACTTTCAAAAATTTCAGAAAATTAACACCTGACGCCGTCAGGTTGTAAAGCCTGAAGCCGTCAGAAATGATCTGACAGAATTCTCATGTTAAGTTTCCTGAAAATTTCTGGAAAAACTCACTCCTTACTTCCTGGAAATCCTGCAAAATATCATTATGACTCGATACAAGCATTTGACTCAAACAAATACTAATATGTATGTTAATTTAATATTGTTATGATTCATGTTCATTTGTTCTAATAAACCGATTTGGATTTCCCTTACACTTATCTTTTGCAAAATACCTTTATATGTAGTTAAGACGAAGTTAAAAACAATATAAAGCATTTTCACAATTTAGTTTTGAACATGAATCAATAATAATAAAAATTAAACATACATACGGAAGCAAATAAAATCAAACAAACAAATAAATAAACACACAAAGCAAATAAAGCTTGGGTTGCCTCCCAAGAAGTGCTTGTTTTTGTTCGAGTCACGAGCCTGACTCTACCCTTATTTAACAGAAATAGGGGAGGTTTTCCCTACACTTAGAATTAAGTGTGGGTGATAGTATTGATACATACCATTTCGGTGGAAGCATGCCTCATGAGAAAAGAGTGACGGATAAATTATATACTCAAAGGGGTGTGTTCCGTTCATCATAACCCTACCTAGTTTACTTTGGTCCATGGGTGAATTAAAGTTTCCTCCTAAAAAGGGATCATCTTCTATCAACTTTGAGAGACTCCTAGTTGGGAATCCATCTTGACCTAATAAACCCGGTTTAAACCCATAATGTTTCTTACGATCAATCATGAATGGGTGATGTAAGTATGTAAGGTTATGGTTCACTCCTATGTTAGCTTCCTCTCTACATGGCCTAGAGTCTACTACCTTAATCTTAACATTACCCGGACTACATGGTTTGATGGGTGGATCGGGACCTTTTTTAATTCCTAAATTCACATCTAAAGATGGAAGATTAGGTAACGGTTTTGGTTGAGGCTCCGGTTCATCAAAAATAGGAACTTCCATAGGACTAAAAGAAAGGTTGTGATCACTAAAAGCATTCAAACCTATTTCTTCTAGTTGTGTTTGGTCCAAGGGCTCTACCTCTATTGGGGTTCCTATAGTCTCCTCAACTTCTTCCGGGTAAGTCACGGGCGGTGTGGGTGCCTCAAATGATGGTTGAGTATTTTGTGGGCTTATGGTGTTTACCTCATCATTCCACGTGTCAAGATCACCTATATCCTCATCAATTGTTTTCTTAGGTAGTGATGATAACAAACCTAGCGCTTCATCCAACTTATGGTTTATTGCTTCGGCTCTATCCACAATTCCTTGGCAAACTAGGTCGCTTTGCTCATACGAATCCACCAATTCGTTCCACTTATGGGTCATGGTTAGGAAGCTTTCCTCAAAATTCATCCAAAGGGCCTGACTAAAAGGAATTGATCCAGATAATGCTCGTCTAATAGAAATCTCACATGCATAGAATTCATTAAACCCATCTAACCTTACCCCTAACTCCTTTTGGAAATCACAAAGATCACACAAAAATTCATAGGAATGATAGGAAACAAATCTATTGGTGAAATATAATTGTTCCTCTATTGTCAATGATCTAAATGGAATTTCATCCATCATAGTGACAAATGAAAATGGTTTTACAAACAAAGGGCACAAAGAAAAAAATAGACTACAAGAAATCCTAGAAAAATAAAATAAAAATCTCACTAGAAAAGAATCTAGTGAGTAGACCTAATAAAATAAAAATTCAACCTAAACAATAACTATTCCCCGGCAACGGCGCCAAAAACTTGATGCGTGGTTTTGCGACCTTACAACAGGTTTTACCTCTCGAGGGATCTCAAGAGGCTTGCAATCCCCACCAGGCAGTGTACCTGACCGATGTAGTATAGTGAAGTGGCAAGTACCGGGGGATTGATCGTTCTCTAGGGGAATAGTGTCGTTAGGATTGAAAAACTATTCTAATAGGTCTAAGGGTGAGGAAAGATTCTTTTTTGTATTTTTTATATTTTATGAAAGCAAGTAAAATCTCGGGTTTGAAGGAGTGGGCGGAATTAGTTGCTAGTCAACTAACCCAAATAACTACAAATGCAAATAAAATAAAATAACTGAAAATGAAAAGGTTGTGAAACTTATATGGAGAGAAATGTGTTTACTTAGATTTCCTTACTCCCTAACTATCTTTTACCGGTTGATTAGTGTGTATTAATTGCGTGGATGACGGGTGTATTCCTTAATACCAATCGTGGGGTGGCGTACGTACTTCCCCAACTCTACAAGCTCCTACTTCACTCCTATGTCGAGCCGGCTAAGAAGCTCCTAACATGGGATCACTAGAATTCGCTCATGCATTAAATACAACCATAAAAACCTTAGTACGCATTGGTTCATGTTTCTTAAGACGTTCAAGCAAGTTACCGTATAGGAAGTTAGCCAGTTTTCTTAAGCCTAACATCGATAAACAATCATCCAATACAATTAATAACACATTAACAACCGATAATCAATAGTTAGGTTTCATTAGATCTAAGCAAACACAAGATAAATCTAGCCTAGCATGTTAATTAAAAGACAAGAACAAGATATAATCAAACAACACATAGACATATTGATTGATTAAATGAATAGTTATCTTCAATTAAACATGGGAGATCCAAGGGTATGAAAACCCTTAAAAATGGCAGAAATTCGTCTTAGGGTTTCTCCTCACAAAGTTGCACACTAATGACTAAAAATTGCAAAACTATATATAGAGTTTAAGGGCTGACGGCGTCACGTTGTAGATCTTGACGCCGTCACCTCGCCGTGTCTAGGGTTCCCGGATGGTCTTCCTGACGCCGTCCCTCTTTAGTCCTCCAAAATCCTCCCTGGCTTATCAAGGCTTGACGCCGTCAGAATAAGGCTTGACGCCGTCTCTCTTTAGCTTAAACCGTGATGGCCTTGATCACCTTAAAGGGTGACGCCGTCAGACTTTCCATTGCAAAACTCTCTGGCGCGTCACGTGTATTTTTCATATCCACCTCTTTTGCCAAGCCATGACGCCGTCTGGAACAATCCCTGACGCCGTCAAAGGTACTTTTCCAGCCGATTTTGAGACTTTGTCGTTTTCTTCACTTTTATGCTCCAAAAACGTCCAAAATGCTTCCTTTTCCAGATTTCTTCTCCAAAGTACCTAAAATGACAAAAGGAACGATTTAGGGCAATATTTGATCAAATAAATACGATTTAGGGCTTAAATGACCCCCTAAAAGCGGTACAATTTTCGCTTCATCAGTCACCAGTTGCAGATTCAGTCGATGGCGGATCTTCAGGCTGTTCTTATGTCTGATGAAGAGCTCAGTAATGAGAGTGAGGAAGAAGTGTATGAGGCAGGTGATGATATGGAGACTGATGCTCAACCTACTGAACAATCGCATCAGTCCTCTCCACATGGTGAAGAAACAAAGTCTCAGGCTGATCATTCTTCAGACTCTGAATCATCCTGCCCTCCAGAACTCAGGAAGTATGACAACATTCTTCCTCTCACTGAAAGACAATTGGTCAAGTTCCTACAAAAGGCCAACAACGCTCTCTTTACTGGGCTAACTGAAGAAATTTTTGACCAACACTGTGAAGCTACTGTTCATTATGTCAACCTGAAGGAATCAGTGGAATCCTATCATGATGATGTTAATGAGCACAAGTCATCTATCTCTTTCTCCCTGTCAAATCTTGATGAGAATCTTAAACTGTTCAACAACGCTCTCACCAACATACACAAAAGCGTTGCAACTATTCAAGAGTTAGTGAAAGATGACCCTGAGCTTAACAAGAAACTTCTTCAGGCTTCTGAGTCTTACCATAAACAGTCTACTCAGTTGACTGAGCTGGTAAACAGGCTGAAATCCTCCAATCTTCAGGGACTCAGCTCTATAGTGGACTCCATCAAGTCTTCCCTGGGTCTTATGGAGTCACACTTGGCATCTTGGGCTACATCTTCTTCTTCCTTGGCTTGGAACCTTGGGCCAAGGATGACAGCAATAGAGGCCTCTCAGGCTTCTATTGAGGCTAAGGTCTCAACTCTCCAGCAGGACACCTCAGACATCAAATCAATGATGACTGAGATATATCAAGCATTCAAAGGTCAGGCTGCTCCCTCAACTTCAGTGAGCGCACCAACTTTTGCTCTCACCATGGGTCAAGCAACAGTTGAGGGGGAGAAAGTCACTGAAGAACAACCTCCTTCTCACACTGAGGGGGAGATTCCTGAGACAACCCCATCTTCATCTCACCAAGACAAAGGAAAAGGCATTCTCACAACCACTGAGCCTGAGCCTACAATCTTGGTGCCTGCTTCCTCTGAAAGAAGGCCAGACCCTGATGAGCCAGTCAGGGTCCCTTATGAAATAAATGAAGTTATGTATCACCTCACCGAGGAACAAATTACGGCTCATTTAGAAAAGGAAGAAGGGTTGAAGAAAGCTGCTGAAGAAGAAAGGCAAAACAAGTCTGCCCTCATTCAGGTTGTCACAGAAGAGGCTGAGAAGATTGGTCTTGAGCCAAAAGAACTTGCTGGAAGAAAGGGTGGTGAGAGCTTTGTGAAAGCTCAGGATGCTGAAATGTCGGCTCTCAGGAAGAAAAGAGAAGAAAGGCTGAAAAGGACTGAGGAGATAAGAAAAAAGAGGATTGAGAAATACCAATGGGTTATGACAAGCAGACTGAAACCTGAACCAATCACTGATGTAAAGATTCATCAGAACACCAAGCCTGCTGTCATCACTGTTTTCAGAGGTCCTGACAAGAGGAACTTTGATACTCATGAACCCTTTAGATTTGCTGACTTTGGGATCACTGAATTGGATGAAATGGGTCCAATCATATTCAAGAAGTCAAATGTGGCTGTCAAGGAACTAATGAAATCCTTGAAGCTAAGATATGAAAAACTGGCAGCAACACCTGAAGAACTTGGTATTCCCTCACTTCTCCCAGCTCCAACCAGTCAGCCTGCTCCCTCTCAGACCTATAGAAGAAAGAGGAAGCTAATTGGATATGAGCCTGAGATCAGAGTCCCTGGCCTTCAATGCAACAGAACCCTCCCTGAAAGAGTTGCATTTGTAAACAACCAGGTCATTGAACTACCTTAAAGGGGTCTCTTCTTCAATGATGAGTTTGGAGACCCAGCCTTCCAAAGATGGAGTGATATTAATCAGGCAGGAATCAGATCCATGCTTGGTTTTCTCATGATGGCCTCACCAAACTAGAGTCCTGCAAATGTGAGGTTCTGCCAAGACCTGAGAACCAAGATTCAAGAACATCCTGATCAACATGAGCTGGAATCCAAAAGACCCAAGCTTGAAGCCCTTAGATACAAACTGGACTGAGAATCTGCAACACCTCTATCATGTACATTTAGTAGTTAGGACCCTTCTAATGAAATTAATAAAATGACGTTCCATTGTTTTGTTATTTCAGTGTCCTTATTTACTTTCTAGTACATTCAGTATGAGCAGAAGTCATTAGCTCACTCATTACTGATCAAAAACACTTAAGCATAATTTATATCCCAATAGGGGGAGATTGTTGGGTCCTTCAGTACCCAAGAGTCGTTAAAACAGGATTTGAATACAAATTAAGCTAAGTGTTAATTAAACCGAAAACATACTAAGTCACTGAGTGAATAGTCACTCAGTGAGTTACCTTCAAGATGCTCAAGACGAATCTAAGAAGAAAGACTCGCCAATTCAGGAAGGCGGTTCTCCCTGAAGTGTTACTTGAGCCAAAGAAGAAGGTAATGGGATCAGTGAGCGTTAGACAAGAGCTCACTGAACCCCAGTCTCCTCAACAACAATAACTGAAGACTGAAGGCGAATGACTGAAGAACCATGAAGCCTGAAAGACAGGTTGAATTGAGCGGGAAGGTTTGAAGAAGATAAGAACAAGTCTTATCGGGGTCAGAACAAACCATCCCTCAAGTGGCTAAAAGTCGAAGAAGTGTCAGGTCTGACACTCGAAGACTTTTTGGCTCAATCCTATTGGTTCTTGGAAATGACAACTACTGTTATAGTTGTCAGACACGCCTTCCCATTGTTTATGTATTTTTTAGTCTTTCAATACTCTTAACATGTTTGCCTATAAATAGCAAACAGATAGAGAAAAGAGGGTTAGGTATTTTTGTGCAATTAAAGCTTAGACTTTCACAATACCCTTTTTCTCCTACAAAGAGTAACGTATCCCTGAGATAGCTCAGTGGGTCGAATTGTTACCACTTAAAGCATTGCTTAAGTTTAGATAGGAGACACCATACCTTGTCTATTCAATCCCGAGTGTTTGTTCCGCAAAACACTTAGGTAATAGATTCTTTGATTCATTTCTAATAAGAATTTAAACGTTGAAAATACTTTGTGTTTTTATATTAACGTTTCATTAACTGTTAGAATTAATCAATACATTGTATTAGTCATAAACACAAATAGATTAACTTTATAGTTAACTCTAAGCGTGTTAAGGGAACAACAATTTTGTGTGTTATTCCATGCAGATGAGTATCCTATTTATAGGATTGATTCACTCTTTGTAGGATATTCAGGAACTAATAAACACAAGATTAGGTGGTTATATGGATCGAACAAGGAAGGAGCTAGAGAGAGAAAGAAGAAGGGAGCCTTTAGAGAGATAAACCAAAAAGAAAAATGAATTGAAAGCTTGCAAAGGTCCAACCCTCTCCACATGAGGAGAGGGGTATTTATACTTACATGCTTAGCCTACTTATTTTGTCCCTAGTGGACTGTAGAGCGAGCTGACAGAGGGTAAAGACCCGACTCACTCCACAATATTAATTAACTACTTTACTACTAATATTACTTGTATTACTACGAGCTATTTAATACACGAGAGTGCTCGGGGTGACCGAGTCTTCAACTGAATATTTATATTCCTAACAATCTCCCCCTAAGGGAGGTCACCCCGATAACAATGTTCTTAAATCAAGCACTCTATTCATGAATCTTAACTTTGTAGCTCGTATACATTGATTCTTCAGTCATTAGTAATCATTGTGTCTTCAGCAGTGGACTTATGACGACTTCTCCTTGTCTTGGATGATTTTGATCATTCTTTAAAAGTATCAGCCAACATGTATCTTCAAGTCATCTTTTGTCAATATGTCTCCATGTGATGATGTATTCATTAAGCCGACATGCTCACACTATTTGGAGTCTTGATCTTGAGAATCAGAGTTTGTAGAAGCCGTGTTAAAGGTCTTTTAGGTTGATCATGACTTTGTTGAGTTACAATGATGTAGTGTGAACATGTGGTAGATGTTTGGCATCTTTTCTGCAACCAGCTACAACAGCAACCAGTTACAGCATTCTACAGCTACAATCGCCAGATGTTCCTGCATACGATAGTTAGCAACAAATCGACCGGTACTTACAAGTTTGGACTTTGAGATTGTTAACAGCATAGTGTGAAAACTCTCTCTAATCCTTACCCAGACCGTTCCTAATCGAAAACCCACAGAGGGCTTTTTAAGATTGTACCGTAGTATATCAACGATTAAGTGAGTCGCTGGAGATCACTCCACGACTGTAGACCGTTTGAAACCGTTGCGATCACTAAGCGTAATCCATAGGGAATTACCGAAGTGACCTGCTTTCAGGGCTGTTTGATGTTGACCCTGGCAGGAATTTCCATTCAATCATAGAGAATTACATTCGTAAATTCTCTCATAAATGTTCTGGCAGATTGCTAAGATCTGCGTAGGACTCTTAAGTTTACAACTGGTGTCCTTAATGTTGACCAACCAGTGTAGAAGTAGCATGTGTTCCTATGAGATCTTATGATGAATCTCGTGGCTCTAGACTCTATAGTGCGCTTTGATTTAGTGAGCGGAGGCTGGAGAGGACTGCCACCTTTTCAATATCATCTAACTCGGAGTGAGAGAGACGATAGGAATGTATTGAACTCCGTGACAATTGAAACAAGGATCCTTTGAGGGACCTTGAGTGGCTAGGGAGGGTTGTGCAGCGTATCACTGGGTCCATGATACTTTGTCTTCAATGCCAGCAATCAACTAAGTGATTCTGACAGCATATGAATTGACCCAGTTTCTGCCTAAGTTGTAAGGAGGGCTTCTTTCTTTTCACCCTTTATCTTTACAATTCTTTTTCATTCTTCAACCCCTTTAGTGCTTACCGAGACTTCATTACTAGTACCTTGTTGGGTTTGTTCCAGTACTAGCTCCATCTCAGTCGGCACTTTTCCCTTATCCACTTTTCTCCTTTTTAATCATACCTAAGGACTTCTACACTATCTAGTGGATTGTCCCTGGGTAGATCCCTCCGGCTCTGGCGGGATCGTGGGAACTTGTGCCTAACCTAACCATCCTTATTACTCCATGTATTAAATTAAATGGTCGGTCTTTGCTGTTCTTCCACAATTGCCAAACCAAATCTTTGAAAAATCTCTCAAATATTTATTTATTTGAGGCTGAAGTGAAATTTCATGGATGCGTGTACTTAGTATCTGAAGATATCGGGGAGGTTGGATGAAGATTCTTCGAGATCCTTGTTCGAGCTTTCAACATTTACAATGACGAGGACTTGGGTATCTAGTTATTTTTTCTTTCTCTCTTTTACAAAATAACTATCACTTTAAGGAGTCACGTTGTAGTGCTCAGTGTCACACGAAGTTGTGGATATCCAAGAGGTGATGTACGTCTTATACTTGATGGTTGGATGGTTGAAGAGTATAGAGTACTTAGGGATTTGATGTTGCACGAAGTCTCTGCACCGCTCTTTGTCTCGCATTAGTACAAGTTTAAGTCACAAGTTTGGGTTATGTTACTTCAAGCTCAAGTTCATCATATTGGGTTTTTCTCCATCAGTGGTCACGACTTCAAGCCGACAAAATGATAATGGGGTTGGTAACGAGTTAGATGAGAGAAGTAGTAAAGGGAGAGATAATGACGTCTGTACACTTCAGTGCAGGCCTCGCTCTTCAACATTAAGACGTCTGTACAAGTCAGTGCAGGCCTCGCTCTTCATTGGTTATGAAGTCTGTACAAGTCAGTGCAGGCCTCGGTCTTCATCATTATGATGTCTGTACACATGAGTGCAGGCCTCGCTCTTCATCATTATGACGTCTGTACACATCAGTGCAGGCCTCGCTCTTCATCATTATGACGTCTGTACACATCAGTGCAGGCCTCGTTCATCAAGAAAAGAAAAGTGTACGCTTGAGTGCACTTTATCTTCAAAAGAAGAGGAATCTTCTTATTTATGGCCATTCTCATCAACAAGTTGTTATGCTCTTTCCGTGCTTATTCAGTCTTCAAGTGGATCGGTGCATATAGGAGTATATTCTTATTCACTTGTTCTACCAAAAATTGCAGTTGGCAGGCATATGCAATTTTTGAGGGGGGGAAAGGGTGAATAAACAACATGTCAGTCTTCAAGAATCGTCAAGCGGAGCTACTTACCGTTGATGGTATTAATATTCACTAGTTCAATCATCAAAAATTGCAGTTGGCAGGCATATGCAATTTTTGAGGGGGGGAAAGGGTGAATATTATTCTACATGTTGATTGATGATTGAGAAATGGTCATACGACTCCTGAATACGTCAGTTCAGGAGTCGTGCAAACCATGTTCCTCCAACACTATTCTTCCTTCGTCTATTAAGGTGTTGAAGAACATGGTCAGGGAATGCTAATCGACATCGTCTCACGGGCTGATTCAATCAGTAACAAAGGGTTTCTAGTCAATGCTTCATGTATACGTCATCAGGCTACATGTACACATAATGATGATGATTCCGATTAATCATAACCATCATGGGGGAGAGAAATGTGTACACCAAGGACGCACAAAAGGTTCACGTGATCGAGCTTAATCGTGTATCCCGGTGTTGAAAAGCCGCAGAGATGATCAGTGGTTCAACTTGTCACCTTGGTATTAACATTTCAATGTTACGTCATGGTATGATTAATCTTAACCATCAGGGGAGAGAGAATGTGTACATCAAGGACGCACAACAGGTTCACGTGATCAGGGCTTAATATCCAAATATGGATACATTCTATAGATGATCAGTGGTTCAACTTGTTACTTTGGTGTTATACTAAAGACTGAAGAAGGTCGAGTCGTCAGCCTATTCTTCATTCTCTGTTGGGTGTTATCATCTCATGTGTATGCTGCGGGTTGATGGGTTACATGTAAGGTTACTGGAAGGCATTTGGTGAGATGAAGGCGGTTGGTATTCTGTTCCTCCATATTGGGCAATCTTGAAGAAGGTCGAGTCTACAGTCTTCTCTACATTCTCCGCTATGTGTTAGAAGACTAAAGACGGCGTGCATTCGGTTATCAAAAGACTTCTTCATATTATAGGCGTTCATCCAAATTCTTTCTTCCTATTATGGGTGTTCATCAGAAAGGTTGTCAGATTGGGGGAGAGCACTAATTCGGGGAGAGTGATAAGCCAGAATCAATCCCTGATTAAAAGTGCTCACATTGCTCTTCAGCAAGTCAAGTGATGAATGCGAAGAAGATTCAGAATGCTGAGGAGTAATGGTTTCTGGTTCGTATCCTTGTATATATTTTGCTTCTTACATTCTTTTTCATATATTATACCATTTTTGTAAATAGATATATAGAAATCTTGCTAATTGTAAATAGAGAAACGTAAAATCAGAAAATCCATAAAAATTAAAAAATTAGAAAAGACCAAAAATAGTTTCACCTAGGCATGTCTTCTGTTTATCGATAACATTTACGGACTTAGAAATGTCATTCAATAATGGCACGGGTCTTTAAATGAAGCTCGAGCAGAAGTTAAAATGGATTCTTAAAACATGTCTAAATGGCTTGCTATTACTTTAGATAGCAACCCGCGCTTCAAAATGGGGAAAGCACGTCGCCAAAAAGACGGTTGTTCCTCCAACTGGGTGATGTTCACCTGGGCATGGATTACTTTATATCCATGTTTCTTCGATTTGATGTACGTTTCAGTGCATCATTTCTGGTAAAGGAAGAGAAATCTTCTTTGCATACAAATAGTTTTCATTCTATGATTCTTCTGAAAATTATTTGTGAGACACTTGGTGGATATGTGTTGTATGAAATTTGTTTATACTTGGATGATGCATAAAATTTGTCACTCAATCAACGACTACAAATCCTTAACTAGGTCATTGATTGAGGGGGAGAGTGAATTCAAATTTTATATTATCAAACGGGTTTCTTGATTAATTCATAACGCTTTGAAAAGGTTTTGTAGTTAATGGGGTATTAGTTGAAGAGGATCTTGCTAAAATTTATATCAAATGGCCAAATGTGTTAGTTGCTAGAAAGTTTAGGACATTATGTGCAATTTGCTTATAGTTTCCTAGCTTCATATAACTAGAAGGTTCATTTGTGTTACTTTGGAATCCTCGTTTAATCCCCTAGATACATCAAGACTCAAAACCTAAAAGAAGTAAGAAAACCAGTTGTGTTTGATGTTCTTGAATACTCCTATGACATTTGTATGATCTGAATGAATGAGTTTCAAAGGTTGTTTGACTTCTGTTAGTCGATTGCTGCTTAATTGTTGTTGATATAGTGTATATGTTCTCAGGATTTCCTTAGGTATATATCTATCGTGTTAGAATCTTGTTCCTAAGATCCTGAATTGAATGATGAAATATGTGTGAATTGCCAGGTTCATGATTTCTGTTTGTTCTTCATGATAGATAGTAGTTTGACGTATTTCCTGACTGTGGTTTGATTAAATGAATCTGGTATTATAATGTGGCAAGCTGCTGAAGGGTAGCTATTAAGGAATAGTGTATCTGTATGTATGTATATCTGTGTTGATATTCTTATGCAGATTCCATAGCCAAAATGATTGTGCCAGTTCCCATTCTAACCATTTGATCAGACGATCAAACTCTATTGATTGGCTCGAAATTCACCACAACAACAACGTCGGCAACAACAACAACAACAACAACAACACTTTCACCACCGCCACCACCATTCATCTATTTCGGTCTCGCCAAGTGGGGATCAACGACATTTGCAAAAGATTTGTTGGTGGATGGATAATTGATGTTGACTACTAACTCAGAAAAGCTGGTGATTACATCATCTGCGCAAAAAGGTCAATATCATTTGTGTCATAATTGTCGAATTGTGCATAATAAGCAGTGAATCTCCCTCTTAGTTTAAGGGGGAGCATAGTATGTTCCATTATCAGAAAATATTAAATCGGACACATTTTCTCCCACATTTTTCTAACTTATTTAAATCAATTGGGATCACAAATCTCAAATGGTTTGAAATTTTTGATCGGGGGAGAGAATGTGATTTAAATATGAAATCTGATAAAATGTGATGTTTTGGACATGAATGTAAGCTCTCTCATATGTGCTAAACTCTTTCGTATATCGATGCACATATTGAGGGGGAGCAAATGTTTTGTGGAAACAAAAGGATTTGGCATGCATCTTATGTGAGCAAGGCTCAGACTTCACCAATGAATTGACGATAGCTAAAGTCAGTAGTCGAAAGGACATGTCCTGGACGGGTAATAATTTCAAGCTAGTCTAACTAGTGATGTAAGCGTGTCTCGCAAAGGACGTGTCTGAGTAGAATGTACCGATTTCGAGCGATCTTCCTTGAATGTGATCTGGACGGGTAATAATTTCAAGCTAGTTTACTAGTGATGTAAGCGTGTCTCGCGATGATCATGTTCTTGGAAAATCAATCAATTCAAAAGTGCGAGCTTCACCTGACATGTGCAAATTTATAAAACAATCATTTGAGCACATGTTGAGGGGGAGCATTTGAAAAATATAAAACTCTCAAGTGTTTGCAAAAATGTGTTTCAGAATCATGAACACTTTGAGAGATTTTTCAAAGATTTGGTTTGGCAATCGTGGATGAATACAAAAGACCAACCATTTTAATTAATGCATGGAGTTATAAGGATGGTAAGGTTAGGTTCAAGTTCCCACGATCCCGCCAGAGCCGGAGGGATCTACCCAGGGACAATCCACTAGATAGTGTAGAAGTCCTTAGGTATAATTAAAAAAAGGAGAAAAGTGAATTAGGAAAGAGTGCCGACTGAGATGGAGCTAGTACTGGAACAAACCCAACAAGGTTCTAGTAATGAAGTCTCGGTAAGCACTGAAGGGGTTGAAGAATTAAAAAGAAATGAAGTGAGAAAGGGTGAAAAGAAATAGCCCTCCTTACAACTTAGGAAGAAACCGGGTCAATACATATGCTGTCAGAATCACATAGTTGATTGCTGGCATTGAAGACAAAGTATCATGGACCCAGTGATACGCTGCACAACCCTCCCTAGCCACTCAAGGTCCCTCAAAGGATTCTTGTTTCAATTGTCACGGAGTTCAATACATTCCTATCGTCTCTCTCACTCCGAGTTAGATGATATTGAAAAGGTGGCAGTTCTCTCCAGCCTTCGCTCACTAAATCAAAACGCACTATCGAGTCTAGAGCCACGAGATGCATAATAAGATCTCATAGGAACACGAATTATTTCTACACTGGTTGTTCAACATTAAGGACACCAGTTGTAAACTTATGAGTCCTACGCAGATCTTTGCAATCTGCCAGAACATTTATGAGAGAATTTACAAATGTAATTCTCAATGATTGAATGGAAATTCCTGCCAGGGTCAACATCAAGCAGCCCTGAAAGCAGGTCACTTTGGCAATTCCCTGTGGATTACGCTTAGTGATCGCGGCGGTTTCAAACGGTCTACAGTCGTGGAGTGATCTCCAGCGACTCACCTAATCGTTGATATACTACGGTATGATCTTAAAAGGCCCTCTGTGGGTTTTCGATTAGGAACGGTCTTGATGAGGATTAGAGAAAGTTTTCACACTATGCTGTTAACAATCTCGAAGTCCGAACCTGTAAGTACCGGTCGATTTGTTGCTAACTGTCGTATGCAGGAACTTCTGGCGATTGTAGCTGTGGAATGCTGTAGCTGGTTGCTGTTGTAGCTGGTTGCAGAAAAGATGCCAATCCTCTGCCACATGTTCACACTACATCACCATCTTAAACAAAGAAGTCATGATCAATCTAAAAAGACCTTCAACACTGCTTCCGCAACTCTGAAGCTAAAGATCATGATCCAGAAAAGTGTGAGCATGTCGACACAACATACACAATTCATTACCACATGTTCACTCTACTCCATCATCATATTCAAAGAAGTCATGACAACCTAAAAGATCTTCAACACAGCTTCTGCAAACTCTGATGCTGAAAGTCATGACCCTGACTAGAGTGAGCATGTCGGCTCAAAGAATAACACATCACGTGGTGACATACTGCTGAAAGATGACTTGAAGAAAAACGTTGGATGATGAACTCAAAGAATTCTCAAAGATCATCCAAGACAACCGATCAGTCATCAAAAGATTACTGCTGAATGCACAAAGTTTCAAGACGTTGAAGAATCGAAGACTACGAGCTATGAAGTCAAGATCAAAAGATCAAATGCTAGAATTCGAAATATTATTTCCGGGGTGACCTCCCTTAGGGGGAGATTGTTAGGAATATAAATATTCATATGAAGGTTCGGTCACCCCGAGTATCTATTTAGCATTTATGTAGCTCGTAGGCTTATTATTATTATTAGTATTATTAGTATTATTAGTTTTATTAGATTAGTCGTATCTATATTTGTGGAGTGGGTCGGGGCTTTCCCCACTGCCAGCTCACTCCACAGCCCACTAGGGGCACCAATATTAGGAACTATATAAACCCTTCCCACACAAGGGAAGGGTGGAACTCTTCATTCTCTTAATCTAATTTTTCCAGATTTTGCTTTCAAGAGTTTCCCTCTCTCTCTAACTTCTCTCTACAAACTAACTCCATGGGTTTCTTGATCTTTCAAGATCCAAGACCACCCGAATAGATCCACACAATCAAAAGGTTAGATCTTACACTCTTAGTCAATGGAATTATGAGAATTAATCGGCCAATTAATCTCCTCATAATGTTCCTCCATCATAGCCATAGTGGTTACAAGACCAAGTAATTATGGTCTTAATTACGAGTTTGAAACTGCCCATAAATAGGTCAAAATAGTTACAAACTCATTCTAGCAGTAATAAATTATGCTAACAGTAGTAACTTGCTCCAGCAGTACTAACTTAAGGCAGCAGTAGTAACATTGCTCCAGCATTACTAACTTACTACTAGCAGTAGTAACTCTGCTCCAGCAGTACTAACTTAGTACTAGCAGTAGTAACTCTGCTCTAGCAATACTAACTTAGTACTAGCAGTAGTAACTCTAAACCACTATAAGAGTCAGGGTAATTAGGGACTTAATAGGTGTACACTCCGTACCTCCAAACCTATTTTCAAGTATGATCAAATCCCTCAATTGAACTAAATTTCCAACAGTTACATGGTTTGCAAAATAAGTTTGGTCATATTCCGTAATGAGTTTTGGTTGATTTACAAGTTATAAGGTTGTTTGGTTTATGATTAGGAAATCATGTAGGTCACTAATATCTCAAACACACACACGATATGACTAAAGTAAACACGTACAACTACTATCTAATAAGCTACGAATAAGAAGAAAAGTAAATAACCAATAAGAGAAGAGAATAAGAGAGAATGGAAGGCTTTCACTATTCGAATGATTAAGGAACAAAGCTTTCGCCACTTACATGAAAAACCAACATGAAATATGATTCCCCATGCCTTCTATTTATAGGCTTTGTGTTAGGGCAACATATACAAAATAGATTCCAGAAGGTTTAAGACTAAAGTGGGCGGTCCATGGGCTTCTAATGGACCGCACCAATATTGCAAACATAAAGCCCAACTCGTGCAACATTTTAACTAAATGAACAAGACTTGTAAATTTAACAAAACGTGTTCCTAACAATCTCCCCCTACGTCTTGATCATCAATGTTGCTCGACGTCTTCTTTGCTTCATAGGCTTCCGACGTCTTTATAATCTTTGTTTCTTTGTTCTTGTTCTAAGAGGATATGATGTTGTCTCGATCTGCCAATCTCCAACGTCTTCTCGTCTTCTCCGTCATGTTCATATGTCTTTGACTTGTTTTCTGCAACATGTTCTCACTTTTCAATCTTAAAAAAACTTGAGAAAGGTTGAAGTGCTTGAACTTTTGACTTTACTGTATCATATGTTGAACTTTTGATGTTACTGAGTCTTTGAGAGAACATTTCTTCAAGATATGAACATGATGGAGTCTTGATGGTCGAACTCCAGCTCCTCAGCAGCAGCAGCAGCAACAGCAGCATCAGCACGAACCAACCGGTACTTACAGGCTCAGACTTGAGATTGTCAACAGCATAGTGTGAAGACTTTCTCAAATCCTAACCCAGACCGTTCTGAACCGGATTCCCCCGAAAGGGATGACACGGACACATCGAAGTGCACCCACGATTCAGTGAGTCGCTGGAGATCACCCCACGACTGTAGACCGTTTGGAGCAAACACTAAGCGTAACCCACAAGGAGTTACCGAAGTGACCTGCTGTCAGAGTTGTTTGATGTTGCTCTGGCAGGATTTCCATTCAATCATTGATAATCACAATTGTGACTTCTCTCATGAATGTTCTCGACAGATTGCTAAGATCTGCGAAGGACACTTTCTTAATTTTACATCTGCTGCCCATGATGTAGAACAATAGAGTAATACTAAGTGTACCTAAGAGATCTTTTATGAATCTCATGGCTCTAGACTCAATTAGTGCACATTTGTTTGGTCGTCGGAGGCGTGGAGCAGATTGCCTCCTTTTCAATATCAACACTCTCGTAATGAGAGGTCGATAGATTATGAAGGGTTCTCCGTGTGAATGAAACAAATGTCTTTTGAGAGACACTTGAGTGGCTTAGAAGGTTTATTAGTGCGTCACTGGGTCCATGACGTCTTTAGTCTTCAATACCGGTGATGCTCATCAACCAGTAGATTATGAATTGAACCCGGTGTCTGCCCTAAGGTTGAAACAAATGGAGGGCTATTTCTTTTCACCCTTTTCTTTGCTTTTCTTTTTAATTCTTCAACCCCTTCTTTCTCCTTTCATTCATTTTCTCCTTTTTAAGGACTTTCTAGTTCTAAACTATTGGTATTGTCCTTGGGTAGATCCCTCCGGCTCTGGCGGATCATAGGACGGTTTTCCCTAACCTTAGTCACCTTATAACTCCATGACTATCCTAATGATGCCATAAAACCAAAACCATTGAAAATCTCTCAAAGTGTCGATAATTTGTAAAGACATTTTGTTGACACCTTGAGAGTTTGATGATTTTCAGAAAGACTCCCCCTTAACATGTGCGCATAAGTAATAAATTTGAAATTTGCACATGCCGGAAAGAGTTGGCACTTTTGAATTGATTGACTTTCAATGAACCTGATCGTCGCGAGACACGCTTACATCACCAGTTAAACTGGCTTGAAATTATTACCCGTCCAGATCAGATTCAAAGATTATCGCTCGAAATCGGTACATTCTACTCAGACACGTCCTTTGCGAGACACGCTTACATCACCAGATAAACTGGCTTGAAATTATTACCCGTCCGGGACATGTCCTTTCGACTACTGACTTTTCCTATCGTCAATTCGAGGGTCAATTCTGAGTTTAAACACAAGAGATTCCAACAAATGAGACATCATATTTTAATCATCTTTTACTTCCCCCCCTCAAAAATAGCATACTCATGATGTTTTTGAAAAACGTTTATGATTAAAATATGTTGTTTTTGAGTTTTAGGGAAGAATTTCAAGAACATTTGTATTTCTCTGAACAAAGATTATATTTTCAAATACTCCCCCTTAACAAGGGAATACTTGTCCTTATGAGCAGAATGTTTGAAAAACTTTAGAAAACATTCTGGTTTTAATTCTGCTCATAAGTAAGAAGCTTTCGCTCCTTTTTCAGGATTGAGGCACTGAAGCATACCTCAGGGTCCTTTCTTTGAGGTCCGGGTTGTACACTGTTATGTGTGCACAAGCCGTAATGCATAGGCCAATATGGAAAGAATAATGATATAAGAATTATGTAATATGAGAATATATTCTTACATCAACCGCCTCTGCCAAAAGTTGAGAATACTGGGTCTGTCCGCTGAAATAGTCTTATAGCGAAGGGTAGACGACCCCCAACATAACTTTCTAACCTCCTTATCTGATCACGATGATATAACCTTTCTTCAATCTTCCGAACAAACTCCTTAACTTGTCGCACCTCCTTAGAATTCCATCTTCTTGATTTTCCTAACGCTGAATCTTGAACCCGATTAGCTAACCCATCACGAACACTCTTTAAGGTATCGTCACAGAATTTATGAATTTCATTGAACGGCATGAAACGGTGGAAATCCGTTGTACTTCTGTAAACGAACCCAAAGACCGGACTGTGTAGTATGGTGTATTGAGGGTCTTTGTTGCTGTTGAGTAGGAATTGCGGTTCAACAAGGTTTAGCTTTGTCTGACAACTTTCGACACCTAGCTGGAGATCCTCTACTCGTTCTTTGATGATTGTTCTCCTAATGTAGTGACATAGAGAGGTACTGAGTGCATATCGAAGCTCGTTTGTTAGATGTTGCAGTTTGCCTTGGACTTTCATCAGATACATGTCTTCGATATCATTCAGGTTCAAATCAGGAAGATCAACCTCAGAGAATGTGTAGAGATTGTTGTCAATTCTTTTTACTGTGATCTCTTCGAGAAATATATAATCACACCTTCTGGATATAATGAAGAAGATAGTTCTCCAGGGTTGAGGAATGTTTCTAGCATTGACTTTGGAGATTGTGGTTAATGGAGTATCTGGTTGAACATCATAACCAATGTCTACCAGGAATTGCATGATTTCAGATTCTGAAGGTGTCGGGTGGAAATGGTTAGAAGTTTCAGGTGCTTCTGGAAGTTTTAAGGCTTTACGGAGTGTGGCAGGTGTGACTCTAATTTTTTTTTACGATCCAGTTTACAAGTGAAATACTTGTCATCATTGCTTCTTGTGAAGGTATCCCAGAGTTGATGAATGTATAGTTCTGGAACGGTGTCCGAGCTATCAAGAAGATCCCTGCACTTATGAACTTTGAGAATCTCCACTGCAATCTGGCAACTTGAGTCAGAGCACTTGATCTTGTCCAGTTCAACACGTGAATTGTTCTTTCCAATTTCCAGAGTATACCCGTGAGGAAAGACTTCATATTTGGTGAGAGCAGGAAGAGGTTGTTGTTGTGAAGTCGCCATTGATGTGTTTCTGAATCAACAATCATATACGAATATACAGAATGCATGTTTGTTAGAAATTGTTAGCTTTAGAAGCAACACATGGCACCCTATTGCATTTATGATTGGTTGTTTCATGCTTGGTCAAAGAATTTATCAAGAGTTAGCCAAATTCTATAAAATTTGATTAAAATCAATAAGTATAAAAGGATATAACTAAGGAAATTGATCAAATTCTATATCAGATCACAACTGCGATAATTATGTCAACTGCGATAATTATGTCAACTGCGATAATTATCTAATCAAGATAAGTATCCCAATCAAGATAAGTATCCCAACTGCGATAATTATCCAACTGCGAAAATTATGTCAATCAAGATAATTAACCCAATCAAGATATGTATCCCAACTGCGATAATTATCCCAACTGCGATAATTATCCCAACTGCGATAATTTTGGGCAACTTCGATAAACTCTTGTACAAGAGTTTACGATAATATTTGACGATGAACAGTCACTCAGATCTTATCGTGATTCAATATAACTTATGATTTGTAACCACAGATTATCACTAACAACTTGTATGACTATTTTGAGCATTCTGGCTAAGTTATAACACAAATGAACCACAAAAACGCAAGAATCAAACTGCTCGAGTTCGTGTTCTTCATAAACCCTTTAAACTTAATAAATTCACTTAATGTGTTTCTGGGTACAATCCAAACATGCCAACGTTCAATTAAACATCAAATAACAACATTCCAAGAAACAATTTACACAATAACGCATAAACAAAGTTTTCCCCAAATTGACGCTTAAACCCTAAAATCCAATTAGAACAATTTGTAGTTACTGGGAGTAATTAAGCATGCAATATAGGTTCATAAACAATGTATAAGCATTATCGTACAATTATTTACAACACAAACACTCTTAATCATAAATCCCCAATTTACGCAAAACCCTAGAACTAAACATCATAATTTTGATTGTTCTAGCCGTTGGATCATGATTCTGTTCAAAACCATCTTTAATAATGACACGTTAAACACAAAAACACTTACAAAATTCAAAGATTTTGATCGGATATGCAGAATGAATGACGTCCGTTGATGATGGTGGGTGAAGTATTAATTACGTTAGGTGAAAAGAACAGTTGAAGTATTAACTGCGTTTGGATATTTTTGACTTTTTATATCTATTTAATCACTTTTGAAATCTTGACAACTTTAGTCCCCTAACCTTGATTCTTTGTATTCCTAGTCCTAAACCCACCATGTGACTAACTCTAAGTCTCAAATATTTCATTAAAGGCACATAACTTTTTTCGTCTTTAAATCTTATTACCAAAACTTTGTGAAGCAACAATTTCTGAAAGTATGCAAGTACAATTTTAAAAATTGTGGTAAAAATTATGTCTCCCCCTCAACACGTGTTCAAACATAATTTGTGACATTTTAAAATAAACAACGTGTTGGATAAGGGTTTGTACTTGCATTATATATATATATATATATAATATATATATATATATATATATATATATATATATATATATATATATATATATATATATATATATATATATATATATTTATTTATTTACAAAGATAGTTTGGAGATGTTTGACTTTGTTAATTGTTTTTAAGAAACTTTTCCAAATCATTTGGCGTCAAACATCTCATACCAATCCGGTGAACCAGATCCACAAATCTTGCATGAGGCAAGGCTTTTGTGAACAGATCCGCCAGTTGGTGTTCAGTTCCCACAAAATACAATTCAACAGTACCCTTTTCCACGTGTTCCTTGATGAAATGGTACCGGAGATCAATATGCTTTTATTTGGAATGCTGCACGGTGTTGCATGAAATAGCGATGGCACTCTTGGAATCACAGTACATAGGAATCTTGTTGAATATGTATCTGTAGTCCATCAGTTGTGATCTCATCCAGATGATTTGAGCACAATAGGCAGACATGGCTACATATTCAGATTCTGTTGAAGACAGTGAGGTGCAGTCTTGTTTCTTTGATTGCCAAGAGACGAGCTTGTCACCCAAGAATTGAACTCCCCCTGATGTACTCTTGCGTGTGTCTAAGCATCTTGCATGGTCAGTGTCTGAAAATGCAACAAGTTCAAACCCAGAATCCTTTGGATACCAGATTCCCAAATTAATGGTTCCCTTTATGTATCTAAGGATTCTTTTAACGGCTGACAAATGCCGTTCAGTCGGTCTAGACTGATATCGGGAGCAAAGATATGTGGCAAATACAACATCCGGTCTGCTAGCCGTGAGATACATGATCGATCCAATCATACTACGATACTTCGTAGGATCAATGGGTGTCCCATGTATGTCAGCATCTAGCTTTGGGGATGAGGAGGACATTGGGGTATTATAGGTGTCACAGCTGGTCATACCATGCTTTTTTAGGATTTCCTGAGCATATTTTGACTAACTTAGAAATATACCATGGGGTGACTGATGAACTTGCAATCCTAAAAAGAATTTAAGTTCACCCATCATAGACATCTCAAAGTTTTGTTTCATCAGTTTAGAAAAAGCGTTTGAATATTTTTTATTGGTTGAACCAAAAATAATATCATCCACATAAATTTGAACAATGAGAATGTCTTCCCCGTGTGTTTGTATAAATAAAGTCGGGTCAACAGTTCCAATGATAAAATGATTAGCAAGGAGAAATGCAGACAGTTTATCGTACCACGCCCTCGGGGCTTGTTTAAGGCCGTATAGGGCTTTCTTAAGCCGATATACATGGTTAGGATGATCTGGGTCCACGAAGCCTTCTGGTTGTGACACGTACACCTCTTCGCGGAGTTGTCCATTGAGAAATGCCATTTTCACATCCATCTGATAGACTGTGATGTTCTTGTGGGCTGCATATGCCAGAAACATTCGAACTGCCTCAATCCGAGCCACTGGAGCAAATGATTCCTCGAAGTCAATACCCTCTTCTTGGCTATACCCTTTTGCTACCAGTCGGGACTTGTTACGAATCACTGTACCATCTGCATCCAGCTTGTTCTTCCAAATCCATTTCAATCCAACAACATAAACTCCATCTGGTCGTTCAACTAATTCCCAAACTTCCAAACGTTTGAATTGTTCCAGCTCTTCTTGCATGGATTCAATCCAGTTGTCATATGTAAGGGCTTCGTTGATGTTTTTAGGTTCAGATTGACAGACAGTGAGTGCATACATGCAGTGTTCACTATCTGAGTGAAGTTTTTGTCTTGTGATGACTGGATTGTTAGGATTTCCAATTATATTTACCAAAGGATGATCTCTTGTCCATTTGTGGGTGGAAGGAAAATGTTGAATGTTGTTTTGATGAGATGACGGGTCCATGTTGCTCGAGGATGATTCTCCTATTTCTGGAATGGTTGGTGGTGGAGCAAATGGATTAAAAAATGCATTCCCGTCATAATCAGAAGGTGTGGGAACTTGGTTAGAAGTGGGGGAAGAATCTTCAACTGCAGGTGGAGGTGTTTGAACCATGGGTGATGAGGGTTCAGGTTGAGGTGCATTGTTATCAACTACTGTAGAAGTAGTTGCAGATTGATCAGGTGCTTGATTTGGGACTTGTTGAGTAGCGGAACTGGTGGAAGCATCTGATGCACTATTAACATGAACTTCATCAAACATTGGTGCAAACAAATCTTCCAGATCTTTCCTGTTAAAAGGTAAAGGTGCAGCCGAAGATTCAGGGAAGTTTAGACGGTTATGTTCGGGTTCTAAGCGGTCTTGCTCAGAATCCATTTCCGTGAGTTCATCAAAATTGGCGTGTATAGTCTCTTGAATTTCCCCGGTCCGACGATTCCAAATTCTATATCCCTTAGAATTCTCACAGTAGCCAACGAATATCCCAATATCTGCTTTAGCCTTAAGTTTACCAAGATCATCTCTATCATTTTTCGGGTAACACAGTGCTCCAAAAACATGAAAGTAGTTGATGTTTGGTTTTCTGCCTTGAATAAGCTCATATGGAGTTTTGTTGTGTCGTCTGTTGATCATGCCGCGGTTCTGGGTATAACATGCAGTATTAGCAGCTTCAGCCCAAAGATAGTCTGGTAATTGAGCATTGATCAACATTGTTCTAGCTGCTTCCACAAGCGTACGGTTTCGTCTTTCAACTACACCATTCTGTTCGGGAGTGCGAGCAATTGAATATTGATGAACAATCCCATGCTTCTCAGTGTATTCCCGAAGGGTTTGATTCTTAAATTCAGTGTCGTTGTCTGTTCGAATAATCCTGACGGTGTTACGGACTTGAACTTGAATCTTCGTGAGAAACGTGATGACCATTGAAGGAACTTGATCTTTTGTCCGAAGAAAGTAGACCCATGTCCATCGTGAATAGTCATCAACTATTACCAAAATATACCTTTTCCCGTTAATAGTTTGAACCCGCATTGGACCACACAAATCCATATGTAGCAGTTGAAGGACATGATCTGTGCTGTGTTCTGTTTTGGGAGGAAAGTGAACACGGTGACTTTTCCCTTGTTCACATGCAGAACACAAATGATCTTTGGCATATCTGAATTTGGGTAATCCGTCCACCAATTTATTCCTTGCAAGGTCAGTCATGGTTTTGAAATTGAGATGAGACAATCTTTTATGCCATAACCAAGCCTTTTTGGGATTAGCTTTGGAGAGTAAACAGATAGGAGATGAAGCTGTCATGCCTTCAAAGGATATGGTGTATAGACTGGTTCCGCGTCTTCCTTTCATCAAATCATTTCCTTGAAGATCACGAATGAAGCAAGTCTTCTCCCTAAATGCTACTTCTAAATCTCCGTCACAGAATTGTCCCACTGAGAATAAATTGTGACCAAGGCCTTCAACATAGTATACACGACTGATCTCGATGTTCCCATTAACATAATCTCCATAGCCCATTATTGCTGCGAAGTGATCATTCCCGAACTTGACCGTTCCAATGAACTTTGCGATAAAGTTTGTGAGAAGCTTGAGGTTGCCGGTCATAATCCATAGGACAATTTGGATCACCTGCATCACAAACATTGGAAACAGGTGGAGAATTGGTAACGGTTGGACCCGTTGGGTTAGTAACACAAGATTTAATTATCTTAGGAACCCATTTAAAACTTGCAGTGTTTTGTAACCAACGTTGCCATGTCCAACTAGTCTCAGCCTTTTTCCTAATGAATGCACTAGGTGATTTAGTTGTCTTGGGTTTGGCTATGGGTGTTTCAATGGTTTGCTCAGAAACAACTAGTGGTGGTTTCCCTAAAATGGACTTGGCAACAGTTTTGAGCCTAGAGGAAGAGCCACTAGTTCGTTTCTTTTTCCGTTTTAACAGAGTTTTAGCAATGCAATTTTGATGATCACCAGATAATATACTAGCACGACAAACAATACAACTAGCATCAATCATAACATCAACATTATCATTCATAGATTCAACATCTGTTACATCATTCCTAGAATTAGACTTAGCTAAGGTCGATTCTATTCCTGACATTACATATGTGTTATTCAAACTACTTTCTTTAACTTCTGAAGACTTAGATGATCCATTCCTAGACTTCCTGACTCTACTCTTCTGTTGTTTCTTGGGAGTCTTGGAACTGCTAGCCTTAGAGATAGTATCTAGTCCTGTGGAAGTAGAAGTGTTTGCATTAGTGGTTGAGTCTGATGCTTGGGTAATTGCTTTGTCTACTACATACATCCCTGGGGCAATCTTATGAACATTTGGTTTGCCTTTGTCTAAAACTCTGATTTTCTTCTTCAGATCAACAATGATGTGTTGGAATTTTTGATTTTGTGAATCTAATTTTCTGTTGAGGCGGACTGTGTCATTTCTGTTTTGAAGAATTTCATCTAGTTCCTTTTCATTTTCAAACAGTTTAAGTCTTAAGAGAGACTTTGTTTCCTTATTATTTTCAGGAACATGACTGTTTTGAAATGATAAAGATCTTATGAGATTTTGAAATTTTAGTTCAAATTCAGCACTTTGATTTTGACACCAATCAAGCCTTTTTTGAAGATTAAAAACTTTGTTTTCCACATCATTGTTGATTTGTCGAAGATCCTCATTCTCTTTGACCAAATTTTCTATTTCCATTTGCAACATCTCAACATTTACCGCATGATCATTCACAAGTAATTCATTGCATGTCTCATAAAGCGAATTCATAATCACAGAAACAACGTCATAACACAGAACTTTTTCTAAGAGTCGATCATTCTCGTTTTTCAAAGTTTTCTTTTGATGTTTTTGTTTTTGAAGTTTGTCATCCTGTTCTTTGAAAATGCCTTTCATAGATTCAACTTCCGTGACAAATTCTTGTTCCCATTGTGTTGCATATTTCTTCAGATGTTTGACATGAGGCAGAATTTTCTTTTGAAGAATATCTCGCTTTTCTTTCGCGACTGGGGAAAGAAAAGTAGAGACTTCGATTTGAGAATTAAACTCAATTTCATTTTCCAAGAAAAATATGTCTTCCATAATTGTATCAAAATATCGAAATAATTTACTTTCTGGTAATTTTGGATCAACATCATCGTCCTCAGTCAAAGAATCCTTGAAATGTGCAACATTTTTGGAAACAGGAAGTATTGTAGGAGAAGCATGTATGTTTATGTTAACAAACGTTTGTTCTGTTTCGTCCTTTGAGGGGACAAATTTGATTTGACGTCTTGCATTATAATCATGATGAACTCTGGAAAAATCTTTGTCAGTTTTTGGTCGACTCTCAAGTTCTTTTTGACGTTCAAGAATTTCAACTTCTTCATCATTACCAAGCACAACAACTCTTTGAAAGGTATCATCAAGTAATAATTCTGCATTGTATAACTTGGGATTTTTGTTGAGTACTTTAGAAAGAAAACGTGGTTGGTCACTGCCAATAGCAAATCCAACTCCTTTCGGAACTAGTTTTACCGATAGCCTTTGAATTTGAGTTATGGATTCACCATTTTTGTAGACAATAGTTTGAAATTCTTTAAGTTTGGATTCCAAAGTGACAATTTCTTCAAGATATGAGTCGACACGTTTACTTGAGGCTTGCTTTTCTTCAAGAAGATTATTTTGAGATGTTGAAAGCTCAGATTGAGTTTTTAACAACTCAGAATTTAAAGCATTAATTTGTAATTTGAATTCAAATTGATCATTTTCTTGTTGAGAGAGAAGCTCATCCTTAGAAACGGTTAGCTCACGAACTTGATGTTCTAAATTTTGAACTTTGACGTACTCTTTTTGGAAAGCAATCTCAAAACCTTTTTCACGTTTTTCTTGTTTTTGATATCCTGAAAGTTGTAGTTTATAGCACTCATTGTCCTTCGTTAACAATGCAATCTTTTCTTTAAGATTTTTATTGATTTCATTGCATTTTTCAATTTGTGATTGGGTGGTCATTAACAAGGCCTGAAGCTCTGAATCTTGATCAGTCAAAGGATCATTTTGTTCAAGATGATCCAAATTTTCATCGTCAATTGAATCATCAAATGAAACGACGGTTTTATCATCATCAAATGATACAACAGTGTTTATTTGATCATCTGATGGAGATGAGAATGATGAATCATGTTGAACAGAATTGTCATTTGTAGATGAAGATGCAGAAGGTGAAGCAATTTCATGTATAAGACATTGTGGATCAGGTACCTGAGATAGACCATCGATGTCATAAACCGGGCCTGTCTCGGACATGTTCATCTCTTGCATGTTTGCCATGAGCATTACTGCAGCATTTGCCTCAAGATCTTTCATTTCATCATCAGATGCAACATTTGCCATGAAGCTTTGCTCATTCCGTGTCACCATTCCTGCTGCCTTTTCATCTTTAAGAGCCATCAGAAGAGCTTCCTTGTGATATGCACTGCCCATAGTACGAGGCTTTGGACATGCATTTGCCATGTGACCATTCCCACCACAGTTGTAGCATGTGATTGAAGTATTTGCAATGCCTTTCTGTGCATTCCCAGCCATCTGAGTTATGCTCTGTGTAGTTCCCACACTGTTCCTATTACCCCCTGCAGAATTAAACTTGTTCCCTCCTGACTGAAACCTCTGAGACCCATAGTTGCCACTGTTTCTTGAACCATATCTTCCTGAAGACCGATTTTGAATTTCCACTCTGCCATCGTTAATAATAGCTTGATTCCTGGTGTTGGAAGATGAACGAAGACGATTGTTGGATTTAGTGAACTTGCCAAATGCCTTAGCAATTAATCCAAATGCTTCATTAAGAGAGTTGAATGCATCCTCCTCTTCATCATAATCAGCGTTTGAGTACAACATGGAATCTGAGTTGTTATATGGAACCATTTGGTTGTCAGAGTATTGTGATGGTGCTTCATATGGGATGATTTGGTTAGAAGGTTGTGGTTGAAAACTTGGTTGAAAAGATGATTGTCCAAATTCCTGGTTTGGTAGTGGAAAGTTGGATTGAGCAACAAGAGCAAGTGAGTTAGGTGTTGGTGCTGGTATGAAACCGCCTCGTGCTGCAACTTCCTTATCTACCTCAGATTGATGTTATTTCAGAAAGTCATACATTAGTCCATACTTGACTTCACCAATCTTCTTAGTTTGCCTGACAAATGTTGCATATTTCTGCCATTCTGGTCCAAGGCAACCCAGAAATTTTGTATTGATAGCAATCTTAGGTAACTTAATGTCATGACGATCGAGGTCATTTACAACATTTGTGAAACGGTGGTAGTATGATTCAATTGTCTCCCCTGGTTCCATGATGAAATTGTTGTATTCCATGTAAAGCTTTGACTCAAGGTCTTCTTGATTTAACTCAGTCCCTTCCATGAGAAGATGCACATGTTCCCACATGTCTTTGGCAGTCTTTTGAGCATCAATACTTCGGTAAATAGGATTAGGAATCCCCTAAAGTATGTAAGACATTGCCAACTGATTTGCCTCTTGTTGCAGTGTTTGTTCATTTGTGTAGTTAGCGACAGCAATGGGAGTTGATGTTTCTTCTCTTTCTGTAGTTCCTGGAACAACATTTACTGGAAGTGGAAAGGGTCCTTCTTCAATGGCTTGCTTAAGATATTTCCCATGGGGTTTACGGAGTTCAATGAATCTGAGAAATCTACTAGCCCACTGCACATAGTTACCAGGTGTCAGCATAGGTGGAATATCTTGATTCCCATCTTCATGTCGGGATTGCTGACTGCTGATTGCCTCACACATCTTGTTAAACCAATGTGGTTCTCTGGAGTAGGATGGATTGTTCAGCATTTGATTCTGTTGCATGATTTGTTGTGGGGATACTTGTGGTGGAGAGAGAGAAACTGATGTTGTTGCACGAATGCTTGTTGTTGTTGATACTGAGGATGAAATTGCTGTTGTTGAGGATATTGCTATAGCTGATAGTAGTAATTGAAGTGAGATGGTTGAGACATACACTACTAGAAAAAGGTCTATCCTTGACTCGCATTTTATGACGCACGCTACAAGATGACGCGCAAATAGCAAAGTCATAAAATAAGAGTCATAACGAGTAAATTTTTTATTGGGGATGACTCGTTTTCAGAAGCGTCATAACATAGGGTCATAATCAGTTAAAATTTAGCCTGCTAGATGACGCTCGTTTTGCTTCGTCCTAAATAGGGGTCATCTATGTTTTTTTTCCCTGCACGTCTTATAACCTAATTAAGGTTACCTTGTTCATTTACAACACTCACCTCACACACACATCTTCTTTAACCAAACCCTAGCCCTCCCCCTCTTATCTCAGCAGCCGCCACCCACATCTCCAGCGCCACTCCTTTTTCCGGTGACTCAATCTAACCACACCATAACCACCAACACCCTCACTCATCCCTCTCACCTCTCTCTTGATAATACCACCATGGCCACCTCCTGCTGCCGTATTCAACATGCGCCGCCACCACCTTGCCGCGCCGTCATCATCATCATCACAAGGAGATCAAGAGACCAAGGGTTCGTGTATTTAGATCGAGTTTAGAGTGAAGTTCGATTAGGGTTTTGTTTTGTTGTGTTTGTGAAGCCACCGTAGCAGTTAGTACATTTTTTGAAGCTTGTATTTATTCAAGTTTTTAATAAGGTGATTAGTATTTTAGTTTGGCTAATTTTTTTTAATTTTTTGATTGTGTAAGTGCTTCAGTAAGAAAAATTGTATTGGTAACATGGGTCTGGCTGGGACAGTGTGTTTTGCTTGGTTTAAATTAAATGTTTATGTGTTGTAAGCTAAGTAGTACTCATGACTCATGATATTTCTTTAAACATTTGGTTTACTTGTTGATTTCTTTCTATATAATTATGTACCTGGTATTCTAGCTAGTTTGATAGCTAAAATATCTATCTTTAATGAAATTTGCCACTACAGGAGCCAAGTAGCCAAAATGATATTGGTATTCAAAACCTTTGAGAATGTCAATATTGGGTACAATGGGTTGAAATGAATCAAAATGGTTTTAATTACGAATTACATGTATATTTCTAAATGTTGTTAATATTTATATTTGCAGGTACAAAAGATGCAAGAAATGTTGAGGAGTACCAAACCCCAACGTGAGTTAGGAGGTGACATTGTGTTTGTTTCAGAATTCATATATTATGCTAATAAGTAAGTTGAAATTGACTCTAATTGTTGAAATGAGTTATATTATGTTGAAGCATGATCTTTTTGACTTTGCAATTGCTGGATTGGGTACGGGTACTCCATTGTTTTTACGTGTCAGCGTAGGCTGCTGTAAGACGAAACACCTGGGGTATCACAGATTCATGGGCATAGTTGGTTGTGCAGGTTTAAAGGTACTACCACTATCTGAGCCAAACAAATGTGATGCAGGTACAGCGAATTGACTGGGCCTGTCATGCCTCTGACCTTGCTGGCGACACAACATCAAAAACAGCATCCATCTACGGTACAAGAACCTGTTAAGATAGCAACAATCCTAAAAATTAATCCAGACACTCTCATGGTAAGACACAAAAACCTTAATCACTAAATTTGCCATATATTTAGCTAATAACTGTCACGAAAATGCAGCAACACCAACGGCTCACTACGGAGGCGGTGATAACTGAGATCAAAGAAAACCTTGGATGGTATATGAACAGGTGCAGCCGTTGTCATAGAAAAATCTAAGACAACCGGTCTCATTGGCATTGCCAAGAACCAGGAATGAAATTAACGCCAAACTATAGGTATGCAATGGTAAAGTAAAAGTACATGCGAATAAATGTTTGACTTCTTCATCACAGTTATTGAGTATGCGTAAAATGCATTACATTTTCAGCTATTGCTTCAAGATTATCATTTCTGAGGTTACTAGAAGCGGTATAATGAGCTGCTTTAGCCCAGAGGCGCATTCACTGGTGGCGGACTGCACAGACGTCCTCAGATACATACCTAACCCTAATCCCATTTTATTTGCATAGGCGGGGCAAATGAGTATATTTGCAGCCATCGCAGACATTTATGCTTTCTTCACTTCCCACCCTGTCTGAGCCTTATAAAATGTACTCGGTAAGAAGTTGGTTTGGAGTGACATCACTGAGCTATTATATGCTATTTTATGAGACATAGGTACTGCTTCTTTTTTTGTGTTTTTTCAGGTTAAAAAAAATCCATGATATCACTGAGCTATTATATGCTATTTTATGAGACATAAATTTAATAAAGTATGTAATCTATGTGCCATAAAATAGCATTTAATAGCCCAGAAAAATTGTGAATTTTTCTTTACACACGTACTGTTGGAAGCTGTAACAAAGGACAAGTAAGTTGTAGAAAGCACTCCTTTTTTTTTTTTTTTTTTTTTTCCAGTTATAAAAGCATTTTGTTACTCTTCGTTTGTCCAGGTCAGCCACATTTCCATTGACTTAGAAGATCTGTTGATAACTTCTTGCAAAAAACATCAAAGTCTTAAATATAGACGTGACGTAAGTCAGAATTTGATCAATGAGATAGTTATCTGGTCTGTTTGACATCGTTTATTGGGTATGCGTTTTACTGATGATTGTTCATCTTTGATGTAGGTTTCTTTGAAGACCGAAAGGGAGAAGAAGAAGGAGAAGTACTTCCCATTGAGGAAAGTACCCCTCGGATATCTCAGGTTACTTCTAAACTAGTTCAGTTATAATAATGATGCGTATATAGGTATACATATAAGACATTTTCTTATCTTGAAACATTATTCGTCTATCTCGCATGACATGTAAGATTAAGGGCATAAACTGTGAATCTGTTGGAAATCTGCATCTGATATATACGTATCCTATCTTTATAAACTTTAGATAATTAGATACTGGCTTTGATTCCACATCATATTTCAAATTACATTTATTATTCAGCCTAGTGTGACCCCCGTTGATGAGTATGTTGCACTGATATATTATTCAGCCTGGTGCTATTCAACCACCATCTTCTTGCTCTAATAAATTACATTTATTATTCAGCCTAGTGTGACCCCCGTTGATGAGTATGCTGCACTGATATATGCTGGAAGGTGGGGAATCCATGGTGCTTCTCTTCCAGGTAGAGCAACATTTGAACCAGGCAATGTTGGATTTGCAACTTTTGGTGCCCCACGTCCTATGGAGGTTTGTGCAGTGTTTTTACATACTACCGAAAATTTATTTTATTTCAACCACCATCTTCTTGCTCTAATGGCTGAATGCTTGTGCTATGCAGACTCAAGTTGTCAGTGATGATACCTGGAAGCTTGTTGACAAAATTTGGGAGACAAGGGTTCAGGAAATTAGAGATGGGGCAATAAAAGAAACTGAAGCAGAAAAGGAGAAGCCACGGGTTTTGATTGCCAGCCATTTCCTGTGACCATTGTCACCTTGTTTTATGGTTAGTGTCTACTTATCTGCAAATGTAGTGTTAGTAAGAGGGTTAAACGAAACACTTTAAGTATAAATCAAAAGGACGCTTGAGAGGTTTATTTTAATTCATAGACTTCTAATTGCTAAAGCCATATAGGATATGAAAAAGGGTTGATTGCCTAAAATGGAATACAGATTCACATTCAATTTCTATTTCAGGTAATCAACTTTGTTTTTACCCATAAGACCCTGGTCCGTTTATTAGAAATAGTTTTATTCTGGCTCGGACTTCTTTTGCAACTTCTGCTCTTTAAACTGGACAATTAATTGGGTTTCTTTCTTTCTTGGTGACTGAGCAGCGTCTGATGAGTTCTGGGTCATGTGGCGAAAGTTATGCGTCTGATGAGTTCTGGATATGCTGCGACATTTGTGAGAGGTGGTTTCATGGTAAGTGTGTGAAGATCACTCCAGCCAGAGCCGAACACATCAAGCAGTACAAGTGCCCAACATGCAGCTACAAAAGAGCCCGTCCTTGATGCTGTATCTGTATCGTGGTGTTCTTAGCTGTGTACTCTAGTAGTCTCTAACTGCATGTTTAGTTATGTTTAGCAACGATAAACCTGGTTTATAATTTTGTATTATCAGGTTTTTAATATATGAAATGTGTTATTTTGATATTTGTGTTTTTAATTTTGTATTATCAGGTTTTTAATTGTCATTTAATAGAAAATTAGGAACTGAAAAAAATTATTTAAAAAAAAAATAATAATTAGGTTATGACTCGCAAAAATGAGAGTCATAAAACGTGGGTCATAAATGCGCGTCATAAAGGGATGACGCACAAATGCGAGTCATGAAGCTTTATGACTGGTCCATCCTTGACTCGCATTTGCGCGTCATAAAGCCTCTTCTTGACTCGCATTTGGAGTCAAGAATAGCTGTTTTTCTAGTAGTGATATCTGGATCTTAAAGATAATTAAGATATGTGTTGATGAGTTATGTTAAGTTGGTTTATAAATCAGAAGATTTTTGTCCAATTGCGATAATTGTTGTTCACTGAAGTGCGATAAGTACAGTTCACCAAGTGCGATAAGGACAGTTCACCAAGTGCGATAAGTACAGTTCACCAAGTGCGATAAGCTTCAATAGCGATATCGATAGTAGAAAATGCGATAAAACTAGAAAGTGCGATAAACAATGACAATTTGAATATGTTATCTTAAAGTGCGATAAGTTATAGCGAAATGCGATAAAATATCAAACTGCGATAAGATAAGATAGCAAACTGCGATAATTTATGGCAATTGCGATAGTTTTATCTCAATTCCAAGTTCGATAATTCTCAACTCTTGTACAAGAGAAGAGAAGCAACCAAGTCGAAGTATTTTCACTTTCTTATACAAGAAAGTACAATACTGAGTCCCAATGCCGATAACTGAAGATCTGCCAAATGCGATGAAACCCTAACTTATCTTGATTCGAACTGCGATGAAACCCTAACTTATCTTGATTCAAAATGCGATAAACCCTTAGTTGTCGAAGTTCACTCAGAAACCAAAAATTTCACTTTTCATCAACTTTTCCAAATCGCTAATAACACGGATTACACCAAATCATCCAAATAACCAATAAACCCGATTGTTTTTTTACTTTAAACGATTAGTAATCACAATATTTTATGAAGATTAAGCTCGTTAACGTATAAAATATGAAATTTGATGAAGATTTGTGAAATTTCAACGAGATCAAAGCTACTTTTTCAACACGAACAAGAGTTTAACGTTAAGATTTGAACGAAAACCTTATGAAATCTATAAAACCAACGTAGTTAACTATACTAATGACTCAAAAAACACGATCCTAATTATCCCTAGGCGAATGATACCACTTGTAGGTCACTAATATCTCAAACACACACACGATATGACTAAAGTAAACATGTACAACTACTATCTAATAAGCTACGAATAAGAAGAAAAGTAAATAACCAATAAGAGAAGAGAATAAGAGAGAATGGAAGGCTTTCACTATTCGAATGATTAAGGAACAAAGCTTTCGCCACTTACATGAAAAACCAACATGAAATATGATGCCCCATGCCTTCTATTTATAGGCTTTGTGTTAGGGCAACATATACAAAATAGATTCTAGAAGGTTTAAGACTAAAGTGGGCGGTCCATGGGCTTCTAATGGACCGCACCAATATTGAAAACATAAAGCCCAACTCGTGCAACATTTTAACTAAATGAACAAGACTTGTAAATTTAACAAAACGTGTTCCTAACAAATCATAATGGTTATTATAAGTTATTGTCATGAAATATATCACAAGTGTTTAAAAGTTACTAGCATTTATAAGTGTTCATAAGTTTACAAATTTGTAAATTGTAAAGTTGGTTTTCATATGTGAAATACACTATTCCGAAAGTCAAATAAACTTAAGAAAGTTTATTTTTGAATGAAGATTGTTATTTTATAAAGTTTATTATGTTTAGTAAGTAATTTAGTCTTGGAAATAACATGGTTTCTAATTACTTGATTTTGCGAAAACCAAATTTTTGACGTCGAAACTGTTTTTACAATTTGTGGCAGAAAACTGCCTTTGTTTTGCGTTTTTAGGCCGAGATCTTTTGCGGTAGACGAAAACATCATTCCGGAAATTTTTTGTGTTTCAACTTTTTGATTAATCGGAACCGAAGGGCCTCGAAAAATTACCTCAGGTCGTATTCAAGAAGGTTTTGACAGTTTCAGTTTTTCAGTTTCGTTAATTTCTTTTGATCATAACTTTTGACTCGTCTGACCGTTTTGGGTGATTCAAATTGCTACATTTTCCTTATAAAATCCTCTTTAATAGTAAGTAATTTCCCAAGGTCATGGGTATTTAGCTTGGTCATTTTTCATAGCATAAAATCACTAGTTTCACTTATTTATTTACATAAGTTAACATATAAGTGTAAGTTTGATTTCTAAGGCTTTATACAACATGTGATCAATATAACTAGACATATATAGTATGAACTAAGCATGTAAATGATATTGATAAAGAAGGTGAGCTAGGTTTTCTTACAACTTTTGGCCTTAATGAAAATGGATACATGAAGTAGGTCAAGAACTAAATCCTCCAATCGAAAACCCTAGCTTCTAATCCTTCAACACAACTCTTACAAACCTTTGCTAGCCTTGATATAACCCTTGTAAAAGCCTTGTGATCTCAGCCCTAATCACCTTGTATAACTTCTTAATCAACCATGGAATCACCAAATAAACACTAGTTTCATGTAGAGGTTAACTAGGCCTTCAACAATGGTATGTAACTTGTAATACGAAAATCAAAGATGGATGGTGTAGGGATTATGTTGTTGGGCGTTTAAATGGTGAAGAAAGGAAGAGGAATGAGCTTGATACTTATAGGATGAAGAGGAGGTTAGCTAGTTTCTTACTTGTGGTTGAAATGGTTACACATATAAGCTTAGTGGTTCTATGGTTCCTAATGTACCACATGAATGCATAAGGTTTTTATGGTTCATCACCAAGCCACCAATGCTTGGTTATTTACCCTCAATATGTCGTGACTAGATGGATAAAACTTGGTGTTATCTAGTTTACGGAGTGAGTTTTGGTCCCGATAATCGCTAACGGTAAGTCTTTAAGTCACGAAACTTAAAATCGGGCATCCTAAAAATATAAAACTTGTAAATTTGTTAAAACTTATTAATATACTCTTTATTAGCATATTAAATGAGTGATAAGTTTTATCGGGGTGCTTAATTGTCGTAAAAACATAAAACCGTACGCTTAAAACGCGTAAAACGCAAAACCGAAAAATGTAAAAATCCAAAACTCGTGGGAATTTCGTAAGATGTGAGAAACACTTATTTCTCTTGTTTATGTTGTTGAACATATTGAGATGTTTAAACGACGTTTAGACCTAAACGTAAATCGTAGACACGGTTTTGTGAAACTTGCAAAAATGACCCGATGAGTGTCAAACTCTCGTGTTATCATGAAAATAGGTTAACTTACAAGAATGTAGAATAAAAATTTCGGGAATGAATAGTAAAAGTGAATAGTAAAAATGAATAGTAACCCGAGAATGCGAATTGTTACATTACAAGTATGAGAATTTAAGACATTAATTACGTGTATGCTGAATTTTTATGCTTAGCAAAAGTAACTTCCTTTTTATAGAAATATTTTTGGTCTTATAAATATTAAGACTTGTATATTTAGAATGTCCTAAACCCTTTATAAAGGAGTATAGATTATTTTGATTTGGATTTGAATTTGTATTAGGATTTGGATTTAATTTATGAGATAGAAAAATGATTTATAAATTATTTATGTAAAATGCGAGAGGAGAGAGATAGGGAGAAAATGTAGCGTGTCTCATTTTTTGTCATAATACCTACCACACCACCCTACTTTACCACACTCCTTAATATTTGGGATTAAATCCAAACCCAAGTAATATCAAACGGCTAAAAATGAGGTGGGATCCATTTTTCTCAGATCAAGAGCCTCTCAAGTTCACTTTCAACTTGATATATCATGTTAGTGTTGTTGTGTGTGGGATCATGAATTAAAATAAAATAAAAGTCCCACTTTAGAAGGCCTATTTTTTTTCCTACTCACAAAAACCTCAACATAATCTATCATGTTGAAATTGAACTTGAGAAGATCTTGATCAATTTTTCTAACCCAAACCCAATCCCAATCTAAACCCAAAAACCAAACGGTCCTTTAGTGTCAACTAGGGGCTAGTTTGAAAGATAAATTGCAAATAAACTATTTTATATGTTTTTCAAAATTCATTTAAGAGCAGTGGGTGTCGTGGAGCCGTTCTCCTCGTGTCATTCTCAAAAATCACTGCGACGTCAGCAAAACACTCAACGGCACCAGAAACCCTTTGGCACCACATTTTGTGCCGTTACCGTTGGAACCAGAAAATGTGGTGCCATTGGCCATTATTTTTTTTATTTCATTTACATAAAATAAAATAAAACCAACACAATATTAACTAAAATAACTTCATTAAATTCAAATTCAAACTAAAATAACTTCATTAGATTCAAATTCAAATTCAACATTCAATTTCAAAGTGACAGTTCAAATTCAAAAATTTCAAAGTACGAATTCGAATTCAAATTCAAATTCAAAAATTTCCCTATATATACCCACACTCTGCTTTGTTTGTCACACATACAACTCACACGCATACAACTTCTTATCAAATTCTCTCAACAATGTCTGAAGAAAACTTCTCCCAACAATTTTCCTATGAAAACAACTTCTCCCAACAATTTTTCAACGGAAACAATTTCTCCCAACAATTTCCCGAAAACACGGTTAACATTCCACCAACAGATATCATTCCGTTTTTCCCAACAGAAGAGGAACCGGTTGAGGAACAAGAAGACAATCCGTTTCAGCTTACTGAGGAAAAGCAACTACTAATTCTTCAGGATGAAGAAGTATTGAGAGAAATGGAAGAAAACGAAGCACGGGATGAAGCTGCTCATAGGGAGCAGGAAGCAAGGGACGCACAATACCGCAAGGACAACTTGTTTGACATTCTGTACAACGAGTGGGAAGAGAGCACGGTTGCAAAGGGGCATACTTCTTACGACGAGGGTTATAACACATATTAATCTGTGGCTGAACAACTTGTGTCTTTTATTTTCTGTATCGTAGTTTTATTTTCATTTCAATGTCGTACTCTGCTTTGCTTGGGTAATGAAAAAAAGTTCGTATTCTACTTTGGTTATTCGTTTAAATAAAACACATACAAGTTACAAAAATTTAACATTACAATACGAAATTTAACATTACAATACCAATACGAAATTTAAATAAAAGTTACAATACGAAATTTAAACCAACACATACAAGGTTTTTTTGGAGGATATATATAATGAAGCGGAATGAAATGAAGGGCAGAGATATAAATATCCTCCCGCATTTCATTCCGCTTCATATATATATATATATATATATATATATATATATATATATATATATATATATATATATATATTATATATATATATATATATATATCCTCCAAAAAAAAACCCGTATGTTAAAAATACATAAAGTTAACAAGTTTTGGTTTGGATTATTTGCCCTGATTCGTGCTTTTCGGGCAAGGGAAGATGTCCACTTTCCCGTCAACATGTTCTTGGTACGAATAGGGTAGTTGCGCTTCTTGGCTTCCTTGTTGTATGCGTCGAGAACTTTATCCCAAAACATATTCATTTGTTGATGCGCACTCGTATTTGGATTCTCGGATATTTGAGTGAAACACTCCTACAAAAGAGACTCATCTTCTTGGCTCCAAAATCTACTCATTTTGTTTGGAAAAATATATTGGAAGTGTGTGAAGTATGAAATAATAAGGAGGTATTTATAGGATTTTTAAGGGATAAAATTTGATTTTTTTGGAGTATTAATTGGGTCCAAACGGCTAGAAATTCTTTGCCAAACGTTTATATTTTTGCCCAAACGTTCGAATTATTAAACAAAAAAGAAAAAAAAAAAAAGAACGGCACTGGCTGGTGGGAACAGCGCCACCACCTTTGGCGAGACATCCGGTACGGTGCGCGGTTCTCCATGGTGGGCTGGTAGCTTGGCGCTAGACAACAACGTGACGATACCACTAGCTCTAATAGCTCTATTTGTATTCTCAATCTAGGCATTTATTTGCGGATGATAAGTAGTTGCAAACTTATGAATCAACACATACTTCTTCATCTGTAACACCCCGACCCGACAAGGGTTGAGATGTCACAACAATGGTTTCATATCAGAATCAAACACAAGCATATGATATAAATAATACAAAATGAATTCCAATGGTTACAAGGGAAAAATCTGAAACTACAAGGTTACAAATGAAAAATACAATAATTACTAAGTCTAAATATAAGTTCTTCTAGTCATCTCTATTTATAAATAGCTATCAAGGTCTTCTAAGTCCAAGGTACTCTCCACTCATACCCAACTTCTAAACTAAAACCTGCCGCAGGAAAAGAAAATGCGGCTGAGCTACGAAAGCTCAGTGAACAGATACAACGATAACAAAGCAGTAATAAAGAATAGTGAAAGGTAAATGAAATAAAGGTCATGCAGATATATCAAGAGTTAAGGAATAAAATAGGTAAGTATAAAGGAAAACAGAAATCCACTACGAGCCCAAATCAAATCAAGTCAAGTATCAGGGTGTATGGAGGGGAGACCTCAGCATACCAAGTACAGGGTGAGGGGATACCTCCAAGGGTTGGAGTCATGAGCTCCCAGGATGTGAAAGACGTGTATCGCACACACCATCAGTCACCAAGTGTAACAAGTAATATATCATATACAGAAACAGAATACAGAAACAAGTCTAGGATGCATCCATACGCCCCAGGTGGCCAAGGTCTACCTCTACGTAACAAGTCAAGTCAAGTCAGGGACGGGACAGGTCATCACTCTCCTGCCCTAGAGTCAAGCCATCGGTGCATCAATGACAGGGACATGAAACCCTCATGCCTAGTGAATGGCTCGTAGTCTCAAACTGTGGGTCAAGGTCAAGTATCAAGTATCAAGTATCAAGTATCAAGTATCAAGTATCAAGTATCAAGTGTCCAAGTTCAAGTTCAAGTTTCATATCAAGCGGTTCAGGTCAAGTTTTCATATCAAGTGGTTCAAGTCAAGTTTCATACCAAGTGTATCATATCAAGGTTCAAGACAGGAGATCAATGCAAGGGTTAAAGCAAAGGTTCAAATCAGAAGGTTCATATCAATTTATTCAAAGGTTCATAACAAAGGTTCAATTTAATGGTTTATATTAAATGTTCATATCAATTGTTAAAAAGTAATCCTTTAATAATGGCTTTCATAAAAGTGATCTTTAAAAACAGTTTTCATAAAGAAAGTCTTTAAAAGTAGTTTTCCTCAAAATACTTTCATATGTAATTAAGAAAAGTTTTCACATTCGGTTATAATATCCTATGAACCTTCAAGGTATCCAAGGGTTTTAAATATTCATGTTACAAGGTGATGAACGGTTTATATCAAGTATCAAAAGAAACATAGCAAGGTTCAATTTATCAAGGGAGCATAGCAAAGGCATAGATTCAATAAGGAAAGCCTCAAAGAGAAGGCTCAGATCATAATCAAACCAATATAGAAAGATGTAAGTGAAACCTGAAGAACGAATCAAAGTATCAGGGAACATAGCAATGGCTTAGGGAATCCTATAGTGAATCAAGATCAAAAGTCATGAGGACACCCTTACTGAGAAATGGTAGAATATCTGTACCTTATTCAATAGCAAGCAAAAACACAAGAGTAGCAAATACTGACAGGAATCAAATCACTCCTTCTTCGCACCTAAAGGAGTAGAAGACAAGATTACAATTGGTTCTTATTTACTGATTTTAGTTTATCTTTCCATTTTAAGTAACTTTCCAATTTTAGTAAGTTTCCATTTTTAGAAAGTTTCCTTATTTAGTAAATTTCCATAATTAGCAGATTTCCATAATTAGAAAGATTTAAATATTATAATTTAGGTTAAGTCATTAAATAAGTATTATTATGGAAATAGGGTTCATTTTAGCGAGTTATAATAGTTTAGGGTTAATTATGACAACTTTCTATATTTTAGGGTTTTAAATGTAAATATGCCAAAGATAAGGTTTAAAGTGCAAATATTACAAGTTATTCATTTTAACCCCTAAGTTTTCCATAATTACAATCCTAATCCTTCAATGTTAACAATTTTACAAGTTAAACCCTTAAGTTATATAAATTACATAATAAACCTTATAATTAATTAAGTTACAAATTAATCCTTACAATATTCATAATTACACATTAAGCCTTTAATTATTCAAAATTACACATTATACCCTTTATATTAATATTATACGAATCACCCTTCAATTTACAATATTTACAAAACAAGTCCCTCTATTTTAATATTTTTCAAATCGAATCACATAATTAAGTAATTTACCATTTAAACCTTTTAATTACAAAATTAACATATAATACCCCTATATCATAATTTTTACGATTTACCCCTGGTCCAATACACATTACAAAAATAACCCACAAGTTTAGAAAATTACAAAACACACCCAACATATTTTAATTCCCAATCGGTATAAATAAAAATTGCATAAACCCTAACCCTAAATTATTCCAATCATTACCAATCATTGAATTAACCTTAAAACACAATTATTACGTCAGATCCATCATCACAAATCAAAGCCCTAGTTCATACAATTTGTTTTATTTTTAAAACCCTTTTCTTATTAAATCCGGTTTCAAGATTAATTCACCAAGTGTGATCTAGGCTTCGACAATCTCAAGTAGCATTTTTATGGTGTTATATGACATGTATAAGATCGAAATAAAATATGTACAATGCCCAGAAAATTCGCATGGTCGATATAGGGTTTAACATACGTTTTTGATATATAATTTTTACACGATTTATCTAGCATGCATGGATCATTATAAGCATTTTATTTAGATCATATGTGATGTAAAGAGAGTTATAAAAATACCAGATAATGTTTAGAATGATCGGATGAGGTGCGGATAAATTGTACCTCTCGGCTAGAACAATTCGATGCAAACAAAACTCCTACGAATACACCAGCGATCCCACGACCTTAGAACTATTTTTCACACCTTCCTTAGACTTGAGAGAACCCACAAAAAATATGCACCAGCCTCCAGAAATTCGTATGAGGTAGAGAGAGTTTTTGGTTGATTTTAGGGTTAAAGAGTGTATATTAAGGAAATAAATAAGAAACCGTGTGAAGGAGGGGAGGGGAGGGCATGAAATCCGGTCCATATTGATGTGATAGGATCAATTTACCGATTTTAAAAGATTTCCTTTTTAATTGTGATGTTTATCTCCTTTTTATTTGATTTTAAACATTTAACAAAGAAATAAAATGTATATGTTTATAAATGTTCGGCCTATGTAACATTTTTATGTGTGACAAATATTTTTAGGACATATAAAGTATTACAATGTTCATACAAAAATTATTTCACTTCATATGTTGCTAATTTCCAAGAGTTTGGGATTTATTTGGTGTTTTATTTAATTATTAAGTGAAATTTTAAGTTACAAGGGTATTTTGGTAATTTTGCATGTTTTGAAATTTTGGGTTTTACATCATCGTTCTCTCCATTTGATGATTATAAAAATGAGTACCCGATCCCTTATAAGGGCCTTAGGGTGTTGGCAATGCCTCACCCATTCTCTCTCTCATTACTCACTCCCAACCAATCCCCTTCTGCCACATCATTTACTCTCTCTCTCATCACTCACCCATATTTTTGTTGGCATCACATCACTCACCAATTTTTTCCCATCTCGTGCCCAACGTTCCAATAATTCAATGCCCAACGTTCCTTTTCTTTTGCAATCCCGTGCGTGAGTTGGTCACTCAACTCCCTCCCGTCCCGCGGTTTTTTTTACCGGCGGCAGTGTTCCTGTGCCACACGAGTGCCGTCTGGTGCTTTCACGCGGGCGTTGCCAACCCCCTTAGGTATCCCGGTATCCCAAAACGTGAAACTAATTTTTAAAAAACTTGACACTCATAATTTCTTTCAACCTTTGCGGTCTATAGAAAAATGAAATATTATTGTAAGAATCAATATCTTTTGACCACATACATATGCAATTTTTTGGTATATTATAAAAAGAACGCTATTTAACAACATCAGTAAAACACGAATTTATCAATTGGACTAGTTGTTTGTACATTTCTATTTGTTATCATGATTTTCTTTTTGGAGCCTAACAATGTTTAAACCTATGACAAATTTTAGGAGATGAGACTTTATAGTCTTTGTGTATTTCCTTTAAATTGTTCTGTTGATGTGGCAAGACCTTGGATCGGTTAATAGTTTGTTTAACATTTATTTAGTTTGATAGCTTGTGTCAAAGTTATATTTACTCAATTGTCAAGATACGTTTCTTTCGGTATTAAAAAGGACCTCGTATTAAGAAGCAAAATAAACATAAAAAGAGCGAAAAAAAATTAGAGCAGTACTACTAGGTTTTATCTCAACTCCTTTCCGTTGGCAAAAAACAACCGAATATTATTTGGAGCTGTTCTTTCGTGAAATAACTTTAAGGTTTTATTTCAACTCCTTTCCGTTCGCAAAAAGCAACCAAATATTATTTGAAACTGTTCTTTGAAGAAGGGTCTATCAATACCGAAAAGTATACAAATATTGGTTTCTTTTAAAACTTTCGGAGAAAATATATACGGGCATGTTTGTCACATAAGATTATAAGATGATTATGACTATTTTTTGAAAAAAATAAACTACTGAAAATATATGCTCTGTTTGGTAAACATAACTTATTAAAGATTTTAAAAAGAATATCTTACATAATCTTTAAAAAATAAATATGACTTCATATAACTTATAAAAATAATTTCAATTTTTAATCTTATGCTCCATCCAACCTACACTTATATCTAAAAACTAAAAACTAAAAACTAATGGTGCGTTTAGTTGTAGAGAAATACTCCATTTTTTCAAGAAAATTTTCATTTAAAAATAGAAAAAGCTGAAAACTCGCTTAGTCACATTTTTTCCCAACATTTAAAAAAAAAAAGTGAAATTTTCACTTTCAAATTTGAATAGAAAAAATGAGAACCCATTATACTCTTCTCACTTTTTTCCTCTCTAAAATAAAACACATCATTTCCCGATTTCGTTCTAACTATACACTCTTATCACGCCGTCTTCCATCCTCCACCTTCACCTTCCATCCTCACCCACCATCGCCACCCATCGGCACAATCTTTTTATCTTTTTTAAAAAAGAAAAATATAACTCTAAATAAATGGGTTTTCAAAATTCTCTCTAGTGAAGAAAAACCATTTCATTCTCAAGGAATTTAGAAAAGAAAAAACAGAAAAACAATTTCTGCAATCAACGCTACCCAAGGGTGTGTTTAATTGGTGAAAAATATCTCATTTTTTCAAGATTTTTTCATAATAAAATAGACTAATTAAAAACCCGTTTAATCATATTTTTTTCTAACCTCTCCCTTATCAAATGTTAATCAGAAATAAAAAACCCCTCCAATCTACACTTCTCAATTTTTTTTCCATCTAACAATAAAAAATAACGAGATTTCTCAATCTAATATTCAAGTATCTCATTTGAACACTAATCACCGTTGGTAACATCTGCACCTTTCATTCTCGCTGTCGCCGTCCACCTTCACAATCCGAGATAATCTTTTCATCAATTAAAAAAGAAAAATCATAATTTCATGATTTTCAAAATTCTCAAACTCTTTCTTAAACAAAACTCTAAAAACAAAAACATTTATTTATTTATTTTATCTAGAAACTACGTAAAAAATTTAAAAGGCTGAAATAATTTAGACGCGAAAGTTGTGAAAATTTTGGGCGGGTAGAATCCCTCAATCCCCAAATATTTATTAACACCAAACCAAAGGGTTATATAAAAACACACACACAAACACCTAAACACACACACACACACACAAAGCCCTCTTCTTCACAACCGCCGTCACCATCACCATCACCATCACCGCCACCACCATCGCCATCGCCGCCGTAACTTATTTCCAATCGAAAAGGTTGATTTTTGATTTTATTACGTATTTTATTATTTCTAGGGTTTCAGATCTACGATTCGTTTTTTCAATATATCGCGAGAAATTGAGTTACCGGAATATTTGTGTTTCGTTGTTGTTTTGATGTACGGATGATTTTGATGATTTTTAGGGTTTCCTGTGTGTTAATTTGTCATTTTTATGCTTTTGATTAAATTAGGGTTTTTTTTTAATAAAAAAATGATTTTATTGAGTATAGGTAATTTACTAATTTATAAAGGCGTTTATGAGTAGATTAGATTTTTTTTTAGTTTTACTGAATTTATTGTGTGTTTGGATGTTAAGAAATGATGAAAGTTGTGAAATGAAAAAAATTATTGCAATAGATTTACGGGTTCGATTATTTGCGGGTTAATATTGGCTGTACGATTGTTGTTTCTCGAGCTATTATTTAGTATATGGGGTTTATGATGTGAATATATTTTTAATATGCTTTATATGGTATGTGATTTTACATGTTCAAGAATTTGTATAAATGATACTGGTACTTGTTTGTTGTAATTGGTTTACGCTGAATTGAATGATAATGATGACGTAAGAACATAAAGCATCTCATACGGATGTGTTTGATGTAGCTTTTTTGTCAAGTCGTTTGGACTACCGTATGTTACAATTAATCTCTGTTTGGCTACAACTACGGTAAACGAAGAAAATATAGGGCTTGCTTTATTAATGTCAAGAGAGGCTTTATGATGAATTTAGGGTTAAGAATATCAGTTAGTTATGCTTGTTTATCCTTTTCAACTTTTAAACATGCGCCAGTTGATTTTTTACACTAGATGAGTTGTGAAACATTAACACTTAATCCCTTGTTTTCTGCAACAAACACGCGGATAATTTTTCTATTTATAGATGTAAGTAATGTAACAATCGAAACAATAGTATGGTGGAGTGTCAACATGAGATTGTATAATTGGTAAGCTCTGTTTTTGTTGCTAGCTGGCTGAAGTGTCACGTGGTTTAACCTTATTGTTCATTTGATGCACTTTTGAGTATATATTTTTGTCCAGACTTGTCTTCATTCATTTATTTAGACTACATCAATCTTTCTTTGCTATGACCCATTTTAGATGCACAATTTGTAAGTCTCATAGTGTCTAGGTATGATGATAGGCCACCTAGTATATCTTGTTTAAGGAATTGTTTATTGTGCTCTTGAGATTGTACCATGTTTCTTGTATCAAACATTTCTGTTCTTGTATTAAAAGTATTTACTTAATATTTTTTATACCATACCAATTGATATATCATATTTGTAATATAATATTGGAACTAATGAATCATTTGACCAGGTTCCAGTGCACTGTAATCTGTGATGGGGGCTGACCATCAAAATGGCGGAAACCACCCGCCTGCCAGTAAGGGTGCTAGTGGAGCTGGGCCTGGATATACAATTGATGCGACTACTCTGATCCGACGACTAAAATCTCTTTATTCTAGCTGGCGGGAAAACAGAGATGAAGTGTGGGGATCTTCTACTGCTTTCGCAGTTGCTACCCCACCTCCGTCTGATGACCTTCGTTATTTGAAATCGTCAGCTCTCAACATTTGGTTACTAGGTTATGAATTCCCAGAAACAATAATGGTGTTTTCAGACAAACAGATCCATTTCTTATGCAGCAAGAAAAAGGCATCACTCCTTGATGTTGTCAAAAAGGCAGCTAAAGAGGCTGTAAATGTAGATGTTGTGATGCACGTGAAAGAAAAGAACGACGATGGGTCGACCCAAATGGAGGCAATTTTGCGTGCCGTTGAATCTCAAGGCACCCCTGTTCTTGGGTATATATCAAGAGAGGCTCCTGAAGGGAAGCTGCTAGAGAATTGGACGGATAAGCTGAAGTCTTCTGGTATAAAGCTTGCTGATGTTACAAATGGATTGGCGGATCTTTTTGCTGTTAAGGAGGGTGGCGAGCTTACAAATGTGAAAAAAGCTGCATATCTTACTGCATCTGCAATGAAAGTACATGTTGTTCCAAAGCTTGAGAAGGTAATTGACGAGGAAAAGAAAATAACGCATGCTTCGTTAATGGATGATACTGAAAAAGCTATTTTGGAGCCGTCTAGAATTAAGGTGAAGCTGAAAGCCGATAATGTTGATATCTGTTATCCCCCTATTTTCCAAAGTGGCGGGAATTTTGATCTCAGACCTAGTGCTTCAAGCAATGATGATAATTTGTATTATGACTCTGCTAGTGTGATCATTTGTGCCCTTGGGTCTCGGTATAATAGTTACTGTGCAAATGTGGCTAGAACGTTTCTCATCGATTCAAATGCTACACAGAGTAAAGCTTATCAGGTTCTTCTCAAAGCCCATGAAGCTGCTATTGGTGCGTTGAAGGCTGGTAATAAAGCTAGCAATGTTTACAGGGCTGCTTATACAGTAGTTGAGAAAGAAGCTCCTGAGTTGACTGCAAATCTGACTAAATCAGCCGGGACAGGAATAGGTCTCGAGTTTCGTGAGTCGGGGTTGAACCTTAATGAGAAAAATGAAAGAATTTTGAAAGCAGGGATGGTTTTAAACGTCTCACTCGGGTTTCAGAACTTGCAAGCTAAGAGTAGCAAAGCAAAGAGTCAGAATTATGCACTTTTACTTGCTGATACTGTAATTGTGACTGAAACTGGTCGTGAGGTTGTGACTTCTTTAAGCACTAAAGCATTTAAAGACGTTGCATATTCTTTTAACGATGGCGAAGAAGAGGACGAAAAGCCACAAGCTAAAGTTGAGTCGAAACGTAATGAAGCTCTTTTCTCTAAAACAACTTTAAGGTCAGACAACCATGAAATGTCTAAAGAAGAGCTAAGAAGACAACATCAAGCCGAGCTGGCTCGTCAAAAGAACGAAGAAACCGCTCAACGGCTTGCTGGTGGGAAAAGTGCAACAAGTGATGGTAGATCTTCTTCAAGAACTTCTAATGATTTAATTGCTTATAAGAATGTGAACGATCTTCCTCCACCAAGAGAAATGATGATTGTTGTTGACCAGAAGAATGAAGCTATTCTTATCCCAATATATGGGTGCATGGTGCCCTTCCATATTGCTACTGTGAAGACAGTTTCAAGTCAAGCCGATACGAGTCGAAACTGTTATATCAGGATAATATTTAGTTCTCCCGGAACACCCTTTTCGACTCAGGACGCAAACTCATTATTGAAGAATCAAAATGATATTTTCTTAAAAGAGGTATCCTTTCGTTCAAAGGACCCAAGGCATATTAGTGAAGTGGTTCAGCAAATCAAAACACTTAGAAGAAATGTTTTGTCCCGTGAGTCTGAAAGAGCCGAGAGGGCATCATTGGTTACTCAAGAGAAACTTGTGCTTGCTGGTAATAAATTTAAACCAATAAGGCTAACTGATCTTTGGATTCGTCCTCCGTTTCCGGGTCGTGGGCGGAAGCTTCCGGGTACACTTGAGGCTCATGACAACGGTTTCAGATACTCGACTTCTAGGTCAGATGAACGCGTGGATATTCTGTTTGGTAATATCAAACATGCGTTTTTTCAAGCAGCAGAGAAAGAAATGATTACATTGCTTCACTTTCATCTTCACAACCACATCATGGTTGGAAACAAAAAGACAAAAGATGTCCAGTTTTATGTTGAAGTGATGGATGTTGTGCAAACACTCGGAGGTGGAAAAAGATCGGCGTATGATCCAGATGAGATTGAGGAAGAACAAAGAGAACGGGACCGCAAAAACAAGATCAATATGGATTTTCAAAGTTTTGTCAATCGGGTTAACGATCTTTGGGGTCAGCCCAAATTTAAAGCGTTTGACCTTGAGTTTGACCAGCCTTTAAGAGAACTCGGGTTTCATGGGGTACCCCACAAAGCTTCTGCTTTCATAGTTCCAACTTCAAGCTGTTTGGTCGAGCTGATCGAGAATCCATTTTTTGTGGTTACTTTGAGTGAAATAGAAATTGTAAATCTTGAAAGAGTTGGGCTCGGTCAGAAGAATTTTGACATGGCAATTGTGTTTAAAGATTTTAAACGCGATGTTCTTCGCATTGATTCAATTCCTTCCACTTCACTTGATGGTATCAAAGAATGGCTTGACACAACTGACATTAAGTACTACGAAAGCAGGCTGAACATGAACTGGCGGGCCATATTGAAAACAATCACTGACGACCCACAAAACTTTATTGATGAAGGTGGATGGGAGTTTTTGAACTTGGAAGCTAGTGATTCCGACTCTGATGGCTCACAGGAGTCTGACCAGGGTTACGAGCCGTCTGATGCGGAGCCTGAATCTGAGTCGGAAGATGATGAGTCTGACAGCGCATCATTGGTCGAGTCTGATGATGATGATGAAGGGTCTGAGGAAGAGGAAGGGTCTGAGGAAGAAGAAGGGAAGACATGGGAAGAATTGGAGAGAGAAGCAAGCAATGCTGATAAGGAGAAAGGTGTTGAGTCAGACAGTGAAGAGGAGAGGAAAAGAAGGAAGATGAAGGCGTTTGGCAAGTCCCGTGCAGGTCCTAGTAGCAGTGCTCCCAAACGTCCCAAGTTCAGAAGGTAAAATGTTAGTTTATTATAATTAGGATAGTTGGATCAAGGTTAAGTTGTTTTGGGAACTTCGCAGCTGGAAAGATGCAGTATTTTGTCTGTTAATTACTAAGTTGAATTTGGTTTTTAAGACTTATATGCAGTCCACTCTTTTGGTTTCTAAATGGTAATTTATCTATATCTCCTGAGTTGTGTTCTTAAGATGATTCAGAGCTTTATTTATTATTGATGCTCTTATACATTTTTGGCATGCATGAACGCTGTTGTGGCAACTTTAGCTGGTATAATACAATCTTCCGATAATGTCATTTGTGTGGGGCATCTGTAATGACATGAACTTAATAATTATAGATGTTCAAGTGAGATACAGACCATACAGTTCTTGTTTTTCAGTCGAATACATTTTCAGGGCCTACTCCTTCTCAAAGTAAATAGATTTTTGTGCCCAATTGTCATTTCGTAAAGACTGCAGTAGTTTTGATAGATTCATTAATGTGGCAACCCTTTCCACAACCAGAAAACAAACTTTAGCCAGATGGTTACCTGAATAGTTCTGCATGTGGGTGTGTAAAGCCTACTTTAGATAAAATAATAGCGTACTTTTCCCCCCTGGTTTATGTAGACTGTAGCTCACTATGTGTTTATATTAACCTAGCATGAACAAGACATGATTCGAGTTTGCTATGATCATAACTGTGAATTTCAGAACAATAATAAACGGATATAGAGTTCGCTGATAATGGTCTTTTAGTTCTAGTATCCAACAAATGGGGGTTGGCCGTACAGTTGAGTGTGTGAGAATCTATGTATAAACACAATTATGTTACCCGATGTATACTTGGTAAAGGAAATTATGAAAATATTATGTATTTATGATACTATGTATACTTGTATATTCACTTCAAGTAGAGTTAAATATATTAAAAATTGTTTTTAGATTTTTGCTTTATTTATTTATTTATTTTTAAATACGTGAATGGAAATTGATTTGCACGCACTTTGAGCATCCACAATGCAAATACTTATTAATGACTTTTTTTCTAGCCAAAACACTTTTTGAGCATCTTCTACTTCGACTAATTTTTACTCCAATGCAAAAAAAAAAAAAAAAATAAAAATAAAAAATAAAATGATTGTACATTGATATGTGTCGGAAAGATTTCATCTGTCCTGACAAGACAACAACACCCAACAACAACAGCGCAATAACATCGGTTCATCTCGAACCTTCACACTGTGATTATGATACTGTGAAATCAAAAGATTCAAGAATCGCGTATCCAAATAACAATCGTTCTTATGGTGTTGATTCTAATGATCAAAGTGTCGAAGATATGATGAAAAAGGATTCAAGAAACGCGTGTTTTAAGACGATCAAGGGTTATGAGGTATGTGACCTTTTCCTCTAGGAAGCCCAGGTTTTTCCATCCAAGGAATTGATCCACGAACAGTCGAACACCACTGGATACCTACTAACAGCCAAAGAATGACAACTTATGATTTCTAATGGAACAATGGACTCGAAGACTTCCTAATAACAGTGTGCCACGACAAAGAGATACACGACAGCCTAAATCAATTATTTTAACAGAACTTTCTTTGAGAAAATAGTCTATAAATTTTGAAGTTCTGATTCCCTGTCAAATTGCTAAAACATGTTCTGGAAAATTAATTTCTGTGTAAATTATCATTAAAATAACCATGTGCATTGTTTGACTACCAAGATATAATAAGGTTTTTCTTAGAACGTCTAAAAGCAACAGTAATACAACCTTTTCAGTTTTCACATTTGCTAAAAATTTAAGTAGATGCATGCACCTAGCCTATTCCCAAGCCAAGCCTGAGTAGCCATCACCGTGTAGACTATAACAGAAGTTTACCTTGTTTTCCCCTAGCGTTTGCTTCAACTTTATGACTTGGGTTCACCATCCCTTCATTATTTTGAATTCCCCTAGCATTCATGGTTCTTTGTTCCTATATACCACATCAAGGCGTATAACATTGAAACAACACATTACACACCTGTCACATAAAAAAAATATAAAGTAATCTCGTGCTACTATGATATGGCTAAAGCACATTTAATTAGCATATAGGTAAATAGCATAGCTCGATCCAAACACACTAGACATGTAACATTGCAATGCCATCCAGCGCAAACTCAAATTCTGTGAAATGGCAAGCGATGAAACCGTAAAAAATTAATGTTTAAAACCAGTTCACAATACACTCAATAAACCGTCCTATTTATCTACTTATATTCTAGCAGAGCCATAATTTCCTCTTACTCAGCTTGTACACACCTAGAGTTATTTGAAGCCAATTAAAAATTGAAATATAACCACGGAGTTGAGGTGTGGCAATGACAGAAAACCATGGTGAAAATTGAAAAATAATAAAGTTTCTTGAAAAATCACACATGTATAAAGCTCATCAGACGAAACAGTCAACTTTAAAAGACTAGAACCTAGCGCAACTCTTATTTGGGTATAGAGACTTGCAATACCAATTTTTGACTTAAAATGACATATGGTGCAAGATTGATGATACTTAAAAGTAAAGAACTGCAATTCATATACTACAGAACACAAACACAAAGTAACCACATAATTAAAATATAGACAGAACATAGACTCTTCATAACCAGCCTATAGTATTGTTCAGTACTTTCAGTTAGTTCTTTACTTCTCTATCTAAGTTCTAATAAGGCATGCCTTCATATCCTCCTATATTTAGTTTCAAAGCAATGCTAATACAAGTTAACTACGTATACTACATCATACAAGATTGATACTTAAAAGTAAAGAACTGCAATTCATATACTACAGGACACAATTCATATACTACAGAACACAAACACAAAGTAACCACATAATTAACAACCCAATATAGACAGAACATAGACTCTTCATAACCAGCCTATAGTATTGTTCAGTACTTTCAGTTAGTTCTTTACTTCTCTATCTAAGTTCTAATAAGGCATGCCTTCATATCCTCCTATATTTAGTTTCAAAGCAATGCTAATACAAGTTAACTACGTATACTACATCATACAAGATTGATACTTAAAAGTAAAGAACTGCAATTCATATACTACAGGACACAATTCATATACTACAGGACACAAACACAAAGTAACCACATAATGAACAACCCGATAACCCCCAACAATACACATACCTAAAGCCTGTAATACATAAAGAATCTACAGACCTACGCTGCATAAACATCAACATTTCTACACTATGTGAATTACCAGTCTTAATTATTCCATCCATAAACCGGATCATCATAAAACACCAGAGCAACATACATCCGGGGTATTCTAGAGCGAGTTCTGAAAACGACTCTAACAACCTAAAAAGCAGCTACATTTGTAATCCTAAAATTTCCTCAACTAACCTTAAACAACAAGTTCTAAACAACATGCATAAACACTACACAGACACGTTGCTCAGTAACAACAGTTACAGCAATAACAAAGTATGTGTCAGTATTACAAGTATGGTACTAGCTAGTAAATAAAAAAGTCATATTATATATTACACAACATGTAATTAACCTCATTTGAAAACAAGTAAAATCAGGCAGCATAGTGCCACTTGTCCCAATCCAAATGACACTATTGTATAGTGACTAAATCACAGTCCTCATACTCATGTTGCATGTAATGGCGAATCATTATAAATCAACTAATTTGTAGAATCAAATTAGTTTGATGCAAGGTAAAAATAGCAATATATATTCAAAGAACTATGTTCAATCATAACATCAAATAAACTCAAACCGAATCTTTACCAAAACGAACTAATTAAAAAGAGTTAATGCTAATCTACTTCAATTCCAGTACGTGAAAACCCTAACAAAACATATATACCAACAACAAAACAAAACTTGTATCGCCATGTTTTCCTTAAATCCATTTGTCTCCAGTCTCCACAACTTGATTTCAATATACCTCCAGATTAAAAGAATTAATCTTGATGCCTACCAACACTTGTAACACTAACTAAATTGGTTATCTGATTATGCTATTCGAACCAACACTTATCATATTCAAACACCAACAAGAGCATAACACAATCGTTCATCAACCCTAAACGACCAAATCCGTATCACCATGTTTTCCTTCAACCCATTCGCTTCCACAACTTTATTCCACCCAGATTTAAACACGTAGTTTTCATTACATGACATACTCCATATTCCCACATTCAACATCCATGTACGTCTTTTGGAATCAAAAACCCGCACTTTCAATCCCTCTTTATTTTCCAGCAGTATATTTTTCTCATCTTTTGTCAAGAAACCCGGATTTTTTACTTGTTTCACTGGTATCAAAAGCCGTCCTTGACTCTTTGTTACGTCTGTTTTAGTGAGCCGTTTTTCAAACATCAACTCAAGATTTGATCCACCAATACTTCTGATATAATCGTTTAAATCCACCCCACCATCGTCAGAAATTGTTAGGTCTTTAAATAAACACGGATTATTTGTTGAATATTTATTTTCCGTAATTTCAACACTTTGATCATCAGAAGAATGATCAACACCATTAAATATCGTCTTTGAAAGCGGGTTATCCGGAGATTTGTCTCTTCTTGAATCTTTAGCTTTTGTATTTTTCAAGAATGTCTTTCCACCAGACTTAATATCTAGTTTCTTGTTTGCAGCCGATTCTTTTCGTCGAATCTCAGCAAGTTTTGCGAAGACGATTTCAGAAACCTTTGGATTATCATCACGAAACTCGATAACGGACAAGAACCTGCCGACGCCTTTTCTGCACCGTTTTTCTTTCACTCTTTCTGTGGTTTCAGCCATTGATCGATGTCAAAAGAAAATCAAGAAGACGAAGACGAGATGATTGAATAGTGAGTTTTTGTTATGAAACGTGGAGATTAAGTAATTGCTTGTAGAAGATGTGTTGGCGTTTAATTAATACATGGGAGAGATGTTAATTCCTTTTTACGAGTTTAGCTAACGGATCCTTTTTGCCCTAATGTTTCGGCTGTTTTTTTACTTTTACTTTCGTATCCTTAGTCAGTTATTAGTAGGAACGAGGATTACCCGCGCGTTGTGACGGATTGTTTGTGTACGATTGTATTTCATGAGCCGGGAGATTATTATTTTTTGAATTAAGACCAGTTTCGCTGCGACTCAACTCATAACTCATCATTGGTTCATTTTCTAATAATTTTGGTCATAAAAAATCCAATTTATTTTAGCCGGCTTAAGAAACATGTGTTGAAGAGAGCCGGAAAAAAATCTAAAAGCCAAGACGCAATGAAAATGATGCAATATAAAAACGCCGATAACCGTAAATCATCTACAATCACTATGTATTACACCTTACGCGTAAACACGAATAGAAGTAGGGTCTATTTATAGGTAAATACATTACAAATAAAGTTGATGGACCTAAATATGCTTTGTCGTAAAAAAGCCAAAATATGCAGGCAATTACGCATGCCTTAAGAAGTTGCCTCGATATAATCTTGCAAAGTGTTTTAAGCAACTTGTGTTTGTTCTGAATATTATGAGCATTTAGTAAGATTTCTTAGATTTAATTCACGTTTTTAACCACAACAGCGTAGATGCACGGAATATAGTCTTTTAAGCTTAATCAAGTTGTTTCATCTTTTAAGCAGAACTCAGTATATATAAACTTCATACTACCCAACCACACAACAACTTGTGTAATTGTCAACTATAAATCCAACACATAATTTTTCATGTTAAGTTGTAAAAATTCATGCAGCTCAAAAAACTAAACTTTGCGAATAACTTTAAAAAATTACAAGTTTAGAATTTAAGATATCTCAAGAAGCTCTGAGGGTGCTTGATATAATATTAAAGCATTACACATCGAAGCTTAAGATTATATCAAGCACCCCAACGCTTCGTGAGACATTTTATATTCTGTTAACATTTACAATTACAATAATGAGCAATACTGAATAACATGATGACAATCAAGATTACCAATATTACATAATCCAGTGTTGCTACTTGGTCAAAGAGGCGATTACAGGAGTCAGTCACGGGGAACGATAAAGAATGATGGAAGTACGTTTGATTATTAGATTTACCTGAGAAGAAAGTGTAGTTCAGGAGCCATCCTGTAAGAATCGTTTTGAGCTCTAGATTTGTTAGATCTCATCTAGGGATAACAATAACAAAGACAACAATATGCAGCGGAATAAATGAAAGAACAATTGTTATTGTAACAAGGTTTTCTTCATCATCATCTTTTTAACAATACAATTACAAACACAATAAGCCCTAATACTACTTGATCAAGTGTAGTACGGTTACTAATCTAACAGGAATCATAAGATCCTTGAGGCTTAACAAACACAAACCACTCTAGGCGTTTCTATAAACCCACGCCTATACACACACACACACACACACGTTTTACTGGTGTTTACATATTGACACACATTAAAACAAAAGCAATTAAAACTAAAAAAAGGGCTTTTACGGGTCTTAAAACGAGCTAAGAAAACCTAAAACTCAAAAATCTACTCTAGATGTGCAAATTTGGTTCCTAAAAGTCCTAAATGATAAAAAAGAATTTAAAAAAAAAAGATTTATATTTTTTTGATTTTTATTTTATTTTTTATGAATTAAAAATACTTTTAGGTTAAAAATAATATAAAAAATACTGAATTAATGTGAAAAATTATGAAAATTTCCAGAAAACTTCTTAAAGTTATGAAGAATCTATGAAAAATAAAAGTAAGTTAACAGCTTATTTGGATAAGCAGTTAAAAAGCAAATAAGAAAATAAGCTAAAAAGGAAAAAGAAAGTTAAATGAATAATCTCTGCAACCTTGGTCAGAAAAGACCCAAGGGCGCAGATGGTTATGGGGTGTGTGTGTTAAGGTTGAGGTTGGTAGAGGTCTAGGGTTCGAGCCTAGGCTCACCATGGACTTCCCAACTTCCCTTTTTATTTTATCTTTTTTGAAAATTTTCTTTTGGAACTTATTTATAAGCTCAAAATACAAACTTTTTGTGAAAACAATAATTTTAGAACTCAAGAAATAAGCTAGAAAAAGAGCTTAAAGATCAGACAACAATTAAGGACTAAAAAGCTTATGGCCTAACTGATTGCACTCACACAAGCTTGCAAAAGCTTGTGTGTAACTAAAAAAAAGCTTCTAGATCCTAAAGTGTATCCTAATAAGCAAATCTAAACCTAAATAAGCAGTGCAGTAAAGGAATAAGCTGGAAAAGGGCTGAATAAGCAATTAGCTTCTAAGGACTTAGAATGGCTAACACTAACTGATGCACATACACGCAAGCTTCTAAAAACTTGTGTGTACTGAAATAAGCTACTAAATGCTAAAACTTAAACTAAAAAAACCAATTCTAATCCTAAATAAGCAGTTCTAACCAAATAATGAGCTCAGACTCAATAATAAGCAAACAATCTGCTAATGGGCTAATCTGCATACCAAAACAGCCTAGTAAGGCAACTTAGAGCTAAATAATAAGCACTTAAATCAATAAGCAAAACCATAAAAACTGAAAACAGATTAATCTTATACACCAAAGAGCTTATAGAATAAAATTCAGACTTTAAAGAACTTATATAATGCTTAAAAATAAGCTAAGAAGAAGGCTGTTCAGAACAATTCACCAACTGATGCACCAGTAAACAATGCTGATGTACCACTTTTTAAACTTACTAAAAAGCTAACAAAAAGCTGAAAATTAAGCTATGAACTAGAGAACAGCATAGAACTACAACTAAACAACTTATAAAATAAATTTCAACTACTTTATCCTACAAATAAGCACTAGAAATTTCCTAATAAACTGCTTAATCAGACTGTTTTGAATTTTGGTTATAGAAACTGATATGAGACTTGTAAAGTGAAAATTATGACTAAAGACCTATTGCAACTTAACCAAGATATGAAACCCACTTTAAAACACTGATTAGACTCAGAAAAACTACAACCAAAAGGCCTTATCAATGATTTCTCAATATAAGCCAAATTTGAAAGTTTTAAACCTTAAAATTTTGAAAACCAATATAAAACCTACAAATCTATATATAAGAACTCTAAACAGCTTAAATTCAACTCATAAGACTCAATTAGACCTAAATTAAGTTGGACCAATTACTACAACTCAAGAAAACAACTATTTTACTTATCTAAATCCTAAATCCAAACACCCCCTTAAACAGCCTAAACTTATTTTTGGGCTGATTTAGAAAGCAAAACTCAAATTTTATTGAAAACATATCAATGTTAAGTCTAATTAAAGGTTTTTAAGCAAATAGTAACAGGTAATAAGCACTTAGCCAATAAGCTTAGCTTATTGGCTATAATGACCTCAAAAACACTTATAAGCACAAAATGTTAGGAACACGTTTCAAATATATTTCAAGTCATGTTCATTTCGAATTAATGTTGCTTAATAGGGCTTTAATAGTTTGTTTAATGGTGCGGTCCATTAGAAGCCCATGGACCGCCCATCTTATCTTAATTCTTATAGAAGTAATTTTGTACATGTTGCCCTAACACAAAGCCTATAAATAGAAGGCATGGGGCATCATATTTCATGTTGGTTTTTCATGTAAGTGGCGAAAGCCTTGTTGCTTAATCATTCGAATAGTGAAAGCCTCCCATTCTCTCTTATTCTCATCTTATTCTCTTTAGCTTATTTGCTTATTTACTTATCTTCTTAATCGTAGCTTATTAGATAGTAGTAGATCGTATTTTAGCTTTCATAGCGTGTGTGTGTTTGAGATATTAGTGACCTACAAGTGGTATCATTCGCCTAGGGATAATTAGGATCGTGTTTTTGAGTCATTAGTATCGTTTACTACGTTGGTTTTATAGATTTCATAAGATTTTTTTGTTCAAACGTTAAACTATTGTTCGTGTTGAAAAGTAGCTTTGATCTCGTTGAAATTTCACAAATCTTCATCGAATTTCATTTGTTATACGTTAACGAGCTTAATCTTCATCAAATCTAGTGATTACTAATCGTTTAAAGTAAAAAACAATCGGGTTTTATTGGTTATTTGGACGATTTGGTGTAATCCGTGTTATTAGCGAATTGGAAAAGTTGATGAAAAGTGAAATTTTTGCTTTCTGAGTGAACTTCGACAACTAAGGGTTTTATCGCAGTTCGAATCAAGATAAGTTAGGGTTTTATCGCAGTTCGAATCAAGATAAGTTAGGGTTTCATCGCATTTGGCAGATCTTCAGTTATCGGCATTGGGACTCAGTATTGTACTTTCTTGTATTAGAAAGTGAAAATACTTCGACTTGGTTGCTTCTCTTCTCTTGTACAAGAGTTGAGAATTATCGAACTTGGAATTGAGATAAAACTATCGCAATTGCCATAAATTATCGCAGTTTGCTATCTTATCTTATCGCAGTTTGATATTTTATCGCATTTTGCTATAACTTATCGCACTTTAAGATAACATATCAAAATTGTCATTGTTTATCGCATTTTCTACTATCGATATCGCTATTGAAGCTTATCGCACTTGGTGAACTGTACTTATCGCATTTGGTGAACTGTACTTATCGCACTTGGTGAACTGTACTTATCGCATTTGGTGAACTGTACTTATCGCACTTGGTGAACTGTACTTATCGCACTTCAGTGAACAGTACTTATCGCAGTTGAACAAAATCTTCTGATTTCCAAACCAACTTAACATAACTCATCAACACATATCTTAATTATCTTTAAGATCCAGATATGTCTCAACCACCTCACTTCAATTACTACTATCAGCTACAGCAATATCCTCAACAACAGCAATTTCATCCTCAGTATCAACAACAACACCAACAAGCATTCGTGCAACAGCATCAATTTCTCTCTCCACCACAAGTATCCCCACAACAAATCATGCAACAGAATCAAATGCTGAACAATCCATCATACTCCAGAGAGCCACATTGGTTTAACAAGATGTGTGAGGCAATCAGCAGTCAGCAATCCCGACATGAAGCTGGGAATCAGGATACTCCACCTATGCTGACACCTGGTAACTATGTGCAGTGGGCTAGTAGATTTCTCAGATTCATTGAACTCCGTAAACCCCATGGGAAATATCTTAAGCAAGCCATTGAAGAAGGACCCTTTCCACTTCCAGTAAATGTTGTTCCAGGAACTACAGAAAGAGAAGAAACATCAACTCCCATTGCTGTCGCTAACTACACAAATGAACAAACACTGCAACAAGAGGCAAATCAGTTGGCAATGTCTTACATACTTCAGGGGATTCCTAATCCTATTTACCGAAGTATTGATGCTCAAAAGACTGCCAAAGACATGTGGGAACATGTGCATCTTCTCATGGAAGGACTGAGTTAAATCAAGAAGACCTTGAGTCAAAGCTTTACATGGAATACAACAATTTCATCATGGAACCAGGGGAGACAATTGAATCATACTACCACCGTTTCACAAATGTTGTAAATGACCTCGATCGTCATGACATCAAGTTACCTAAGATTGCTATCAATTCAAAATTTCTGGGTTGCCTTGGACCAGAATGGCAGAAATATGCAACATTTGTCAGGCAAACTAAGAAGATTGGTGAAGTCAAGTATGGACTAATGTATGACTTTCTGAAACAACATCAATCTGAGGTAGATAAGGAAGTTGCAGCACGAGGCGGTTTCATACCAGCACCAACACCTAACTCACTTGCTCTTGTTGCTCAATCCAACTTTCCACTACCAAACCAGGAATTTGGACAATCATCTTTTCAACCAAGTTTTCAACCACAACCTTCTAACCAAATCATCCCATATGAAGCACCATCACAATACTCTGACAACCAAATGGTTCCATATAACAACTCAGATTCCATGTTGTACTCAAACGCTGATTATGATGAAGAAGAGGATGCATTCAACTCTCTTAATGAAGCATTTGGATTAATTGCTAAGGCATTTGGCAAGTTCACCAAATCCAACAACCGTCTTCGTTCATCTTCCAACACCAGGAATCAAGCTGTTATTCATGATGGCAGAGTGGAAATTCAGAATCGGTCTTCGGGCAGATATGGTTCAGGAAACAGTGGAAACTACGGGTCTCAGAGGTTTCAGTCAGGAGGGAACATGTTTAATTCTACAGGGGGTAACAGGAACAGTGTGGGAACTACACAGAGCATAAATCAGATGGCTGGGAATGCACAGAAAGGCATTGCAAATACTTCAATCACATGCTACAACTGTGGTGGGAATGGTCACATGGCAAATGCATGTCCAAAACCTCGTACTATGGGCAGTGCATATCACAAGGAAGCTCTCTTGATGGCTCTTAAAGATGAAAAGGCAGCAGGAATGGTGACACAGAATGAACAAAGCTTCATGGCCAATGCTGCATCTGATGATGAGATGGAAGATCTTGAAGCAAATGCTGCAGTAATGCTCATGGCAAACATGCAAGAGATGAACATGTCCGAGACAGGCCCGGTCTATGACACCGATGGTCTATCTCAGGTACCTGATCCACAATGTCTTATACATGAAATTGCTTCACCATCTGCATCTTCATCTACAAATGACAATTCTGTTCAACTTGATTCATCATTCTCATCTCCATCAGATGATCCAATAAACACTGTTGTATCATTTGATGATGATAAAACTGTCGTTTCATTTGATGATCCTATTGAAGATGAAAATTTGGATCATCTTGAACAAAATGATCCTTTGCCTGATCAAGATTCAGAGCTTCAGGCCTTGTTAATGACCACCCAATCACAAATTGAAAAATGCAATGAAATCAATAAAAATCTGAAAGAGAAAATTGCATTGTTAACGAAGGACAATGAGTGCTATAAACTACAACTTTCAGGATATCAAAAACAAGAAAAACGTGAAAAAGGTTTTGAGATTGCTTTCCAAAAAGAGTATGTCAAAGTTCAAAATTTAGAACATCAAGTTCGTGAGCTAACCGTTTCTAAGGCTGAGCTTCTCTCTCAACAAGAAAAGGATCAATTTGAATTCAAATTACAAATTAATGCTTTAAATTCTGAGTTGTTAAAAACTCAATCTGAGCTTTCAACATCTCAAAATAATCTTCTTGAAGAAAAGCAAGCCTCAAGTAAACGTGTCGACTCATATCTTGAAGAAATTGTCACTTTGAAATCCAAACTTAAAGAGTTTCAAACTATTGTCTACAAAAATGGTGAATCCATAACTCAAATTCAAAGGCTATCGGTAAAACTAGTTCCGAAAGGAGTTGGATTTGCTATTGGCAGTGATCAAACACGTTTTCTTTCTAAAGTACTCAACAAAAATCCCAAGTTATACAATGCAGATTTATTACTTGATGATACCTTTCAAAGAGTTGTTGTGCTTGGTAATGATGAAGAAATTGAAATTCTTGAACGTCAAAAAGAACTTGAGAGTCGACCAAAAATTGACAAAGATTTTTCCAGAGTTCATCATGATTATAATGCAAGACGTCAAATCAAATTTGTCCCCTCAAAGGACCAAACAGAACAAACGTTTGTTAACACAAACATACATGATTCTCCTACAATACTTCCTGTTTCCAAAAATGTTGCACATTTTAAGGATTCTTTGACTGAGGACGATGATGTTGATCCAAAATTACCAGAAAGTAAATTATTTCGATATTTTGATACAATTATGGAAGTCATATTTTTCTTGGAAAATGAAATTGAGTTTAATTCTCAAATCGAAGTCTCTACTTTTCTTTCCCAGTCGCGAAAGAAAAGCGAGATATTCTTCAAAAGAAAATTCTGCCTCATGTCAAACATCTGAAGAAATATGCAACACAATGGGAACAAGAATTTTTCACGGAAGTTGAATCTATAAATGACATTTTCAAAGAACAGGACGACAAAATTCAAAAACAAAAACATCAAAAGAAAACTTTGAAAAACGAAAATGATCGACTCTTAGAAAAAGTTCTGTGTTATGACGTTGTTTCTGTGATTATGAATTCACTTTATGAGTCATGCAATGAATTACTTGTGAATGATCATGCTATAAATGTTGAGATGTTGCACATGGAGATAGAAAATTTGGTCGAAGAGAACGAGGATCTTCGACAAATTAACAATGATGTGGAAAACAAAGTTTTTAATCTTCAAAAAAGGCTTGATTGGTGTCAAAATCAAAGTGCTGCATTTGAACTAAAATTTCAAAATCTCATAGGATCTTTATCATTTCAAAACAGTCATATTTCTGAAAATCACAAGGAAACAAAGGCTTTCTTAAGACTTAAACTGTTTGAAAATGAAAAGGAACTAGATGAAATTCTTCAAAACAGAAATGACACAGTCCGCCTCAACAGAAAATTAGATTCACAAAATCAAGATTTCCAACACATCATTGTTGATCTGAAGAAGAAAATCAGGGTTTTAGACAAAGGCAAAACAAATGTTCATAAGATTGCCCCAGGGATGTATGTAGTAGACAAAGCAATTACCCAAGCATCAGACTCAACCACTAATGCAAACACTTCTACTTCCACAGGACTAGATACTATCTCTAAGGCTAGCAGTTCCAAGACTCCCAAGAAACAACAGAAGAGTAGAGTTAGGAAGTCTAGGAATGGATCATCTAAGTCTTTAGAAGTTCAAGAAAGTAGTTTGAATAACACAGATGTAATGTCAGGAATAGAATCGACCTTAGCTAAGTCTAATTCTAGGAATGATGTAACAAATGTTGAATCTATGAATGATAATGTTAATGTTTTGGTTGATGCTAGTTGTATTGTTTGTCATGTTAGTATATTATCTGGTGATCATCAAAACTGCATTGCTAAAACTCTATTGAAACGTAAAAAGAAACGAACTAGTGGCTCTTCCTCTAGGCTCAAAACTGTTGCCAAGTCCATTTTAGGGAAACCACCACTAGTTGTTTCTGAGCAAACCGTTGAAACACCCATAGCCAAACCCAAGAGAACTAAATCACCTAGTGCATTCATAAGGAAAAAGGCTGAGACTAGTTGGACATGGCAACGTTGGTTACAAAACACTGCAAGCTTTAAATGGGTTCCTAAAATAATTAAATCTTGTGTTTCTAACCCAACGGGTCCAACCGTTATCAATTCTCCACCTGTTTCCAATGTTTGTGATGCAGGTGATTCAAATTGTCCTATGGATTGTTGATAGCGGGTGTTCCCGACACATGACGCGCAACCTCAAGCTTCTCACAAACTTTATCGCAAAGTTCATCGGAACGGTCAGGTTCGGGAATGATCACTTCGCTGCAATAATGGGCTATGGAGATTATGTTAATGGGAACATCGAGATCAGTCGTGTATACTATGTTGAAGGCCTTGGTCACAATTTATTCTCAGTGGGACAATTCTGTGATGAAGATTTAGAAGTTGCATTTAGGGAGAAGACTTGCTTCATTCGTGATCTTCAAGGAAATGATTTGATGAAAGGGAGACGCGGAACCAGTCTATACACCATATCCTTTGAAGGCATGACAACTTCATCTCCTATCTGTTTACTCTCCAAAGCTAATCCCACAAAGGCTTGGTTATGGCTTAAAAGATTGTCTCATCTCAATTTCAAAACCATGACTGACCTTGCAAGACATAAATTGGTTGACGGATTACCCAAATTCAGATATGCCAAAGATCATTTGTGTTCTGCATGCGAACAAGGGAAAAGTCACCGTGCTCACTTTCCTCCCAAAACAGAACACAACACAGATCATGTCCTCCAGCTGCTACATATGGATTTATGTGGTCCAATGCGGGTTCAAACTATAAACGGGAAAAGGTATATTTTGGTAATAGTTGATGACTACTCAAGATGGACATGGGTCTACTTTCTTCGGACAAAAGATCAAGTTCCCTCAATGGTCATCACGTTTCTCACAAAGATTCAAGTTCAAGTCCGTAACACCGTCAGAATTATTCGAACAGACAACGGCACTGAATTTAAGAATCAAACCCTTCGGGAATACACTGAGAAGCATGGGATTGTTCATCAATATTCAATTACTCGCACTCCCGAACAGAATGGTGTAGTTGAAAGACGAAACCGTACGCTTGTGGAAGCAGCTAGAACAATGTTGATCAATGCTCAATTACCAGACTACCTTTGGGCTGAAGCTGTTAATACTGCTTGTTATACTCAGAACTACGGCATGATCAACAGACGACACAACAAAACTCCATATGAGCTGATTCAAGGCAGAAAACCAAACATCAACTACTTTCATGTTTTTGGAGCACTGTGTTACCCGAAAAATGATAGAGATGATCTTGGTAAATTAAAGGCTAAAGCAGACATCGGGATATTCGTTGGCTACTGTGAGAATTCTAAGGGATATAGAATTTGGAATCGTCGGACCGGGGAAATTCAAGAGACTATACACGCAAATTTTGATGAACTCACGGAAATGGCTTCTGAGCAAGACCGCTTAGAACCCGAACATAACCGTCTAAACTTCCCTGAATCTTCGGCTGCACCTTTACCTTTTAACAGGAAAGATCTGGAAGATTTTTTTGCACCAATGTTTGATGAAGTTCGTGTTAATAGTGCATCAGATGCTTCCACCAGTTCCGCTGCTCAACAAGTCCCACATCAAGCACCTGATCAATCTGCAACTACTTCTACAGCAGTTGATAACGATGCACCGCAACCTAAACCCTCATCACCCATGGATCAAACACCTCCACCTGCAGTTGAAGATTCTTCCCCCACTTCTAACCAAGTTCCCACACCTTCTGATTATGACGGGAATGCATTTTTTAATCCATTTGCTCCACCACCAACCATTCCAGAAATAGGAGAGTCATCCTCGAGCAACATGGACCCGTCATCTCATCAAAACAACATTCAACATTTTCCTTCCACCCACAAATGGACAAGAGATCATCCTTTGGTAAATATCATTGGAAATCCTAACAATCCAGTCATCACAAGACAAAAACTTCACTCAGATAGTGAACACTGCATGTATGCACTCACTGTCTGTCAATCTGAACCTAAAAACATCAAAGAAGCCCTTACATATGACAACTGGATTGAATCCATGCAAGAAGAGCTGGAACAATTCAAACGTTTGGAAGTTTGGGAATTAGTTGAAAGACCAGATGGAGTTTATGTTGTTGGATTGAAATGGATTTGGAAGAACAAGCTGGATGCAGATGGTACAGTGATTCGTAACAAGTCCCGACTGGTAGCAAAAGGGTATAGCCAAGAAGAGGGTATTGACTTCGAGGAATCGTTTGCTCTAGTGGCTCGGATTGAGGCAGTTCGAATGTTTCTGGCATATGCAGCCCACAAGAACATCATAGTCTATCAGATGGATGTGAAGACGGCATTTCTCAATGGACAACTTCGAGAAGAGGTGTACGTGTCACAACCAGAAGGCTTTGTGGACCCAGATCATCCAAACTGTGTATATCGGCTTAAGAAAGCTCTATACGACCTTAAACAAGCCCCGAGGGCATGGTACGATAAACTGTCTGCATTTCTCCTTGCTAATCATTTTACCATTGGAACTGTTGACCCGAATTTATTTATACAAACACACGGGGAAGACATTCTCATTGTTCAAATTTATGTGGATGATATTATTTTTGGTTCAACCAATAAAAAATATTCAAACGCTTTTTCTGAACTGATGAAACAAAACTTTGAGATGTCTATGATGGGTGAACTTAAATTCTTTCTAGGATTGCAAGTTCATCAGTCACCCGGTGGTATATTTCTAAGTCAGTCAAAATATGCTCAGGAAATCCTGAAAAAGCATGGTATGACCAGCTGTGACACCTATAATACCCCAATGTCCTCCTCATCCCCAAAGCTAGATGCTGACATACATGGGACACCCATTGATCCTACGAAGTATCGTAATATGATTGGCTCGATCATGTATCTCACGGCTAGCAGACCGGATGTTGTATTTGCCACATATCTTTGCTCCTGATATCAGTCTAGACCGACTGAACGGCATTTGTCAGCCGTAAAAAGAATCCTTAGATACATAAAGGGAACCATTAATTTGGGGATCTGGTATCCAAAGGATTTTGGGTTTGAACTTGTTGCATTTTCAGACGCTGACCATGCAGGATGCTTAGACACACGCAAGAGTACATCAGGGGGAGTTCAATTCTTGGGTGACAAGCTCGTCTCTTGGCAATCAAAGAAACAAGACTGCACCTCACTGTCTTCAACAGAATCCGAATATGTAGCCATGTCTGCCTATTGTGCTCAAGTCATCTGGATGAGATCACAACTGATGGACTACGGATACATATTCAACAAGATTCCTATGTACTGTGATTCCAAGAGTGCCATCGCTATTTCATGCAACACCGTGCAGCATTCCAAATCAAAGCATATTGATCTCCGGTACCATTTCATCAAGGAACACGTGGAAAAGGGTACTGTTGAATTATATTTTGTGGGAACTGAACACCAACTGGCGGATCTGTTCACAAAAGCCTTGTCTCCTGCAAGATTTGTGGATCTGGTTCACCGGATTGGTATGAGATGTTTGACGCCAAATGATTTGGAAAAGTTTCTTAAAAACAATTAACAAAGTCAAACATCTCCAAACTATCTTTGTAAATATTTAAAAAAAAAAGAAAAAAAGAATGCAAGTACAAACCCTTATCCAACACGTTGTTTATTTTACAATGTCTCAAATTATTTTTGAACACGTGTTGAGGGGGAGATAATTTTTTACCACAATTTTTTTAAAATTGTACTTGCATACTTTCAGAAATTGTTGCTTCACAAAGTTTGGTGATAAGATTTAAAGATGAAAAAGTTATGTGCTTTAAATGAAATATTTGAGACTTAGAGTTAGTCACATGGTGGGTTTAGGACTTAGCATTCAAAGTCATCAAAGTTAGGGGACTAAAGTTGTCAAGATTGCAAAATGATTAAATAGATATAAAAAGTCAAAAGATATTCAAACGCAGTAATTACTCCAACTGTTTTTTCACCTAACATATTAAATACCTCACCCACCATCATCAACGGACGACATTCATTCTGCATAATCCGATCAAGATCTTTGAATTTTGTGAGTGTTTTTGTGCTTAATATGTCCTTATTAAAGATGGTTTTGAACAGAATCATGATCCAACGGCTAGAACAATCAGAATTGAAATGTTTAGTTCTAGGGTTTTGCGTAAAATTGGGGATTTATGATTAAGAGTGTTTGTGTTGAAAGCAATTGTACGATAATGCTTATACATTGTTTATAAACCTATATTGCATGCTTAATTACTTCCAGAAACTACAAATTGTTCTAATTGGATTTTAGGGTTTAAGCAACAATTTGGGGAAAACTTTGTTTATGTGTTATTGTGTAAATTGTTTCTTGGAATGTTGTTGTTTGATGTTTAATTGAACGTTGGCATGCTTGGATTGTACCCAGAAACACATTAAGTGAAATTATTAAGTTTAAGGGTTTATGAAGAACACGAACTCGAGCAGTTTGATTTTTGCGTTTTTGTGGTTCGTTTGTGTTATAACTTAGCCAGAATGCTCAAAATAGTCATAAAAGTTGTTTGTGATAATCTGTGGATACAAATCATAAGTTATAATGAATCACGATAAGATCTGAGTGACTGTTCATCGACAATATCATCGTAAACTCTTGTACAAGAGTTTATCGAAGTTGGCCAAAATTATCGCAGTTGGGATAATTATCGCAGTTGGATACTTATCTTGATTGACATAATTATCGCAGTTGGGATAATTATCGCAGTTGGATAATTATCGCAGTTGACATAATTATCGCAGTTGACATAATTATCGCAGTTGACATAATTATCGCAGTTGTGATCTGATATAGAATTTGATCAATTTCCTTAGTTATATCCTTTTATACTTATTGAAATTAATCAAATTTTATAGAATTTGGCTAACTCTTGATAAATTCTTTGACCAAGCATGAAACAACCAATCATAAATGCAATAGGGTGCCATGTGTTGCTTCTAAAGCTAACAATTTCTAACAAACATGCATTCTGTATATTTGTATATGATTGTTGATCCAGAAACACATCAATGGCAACTTCACAACAACAACCTCTTCCTGCTCTCACCAAAAATGAAGTCTTTCCTCACGGGTATTCTCTGGAAATTGGAAAGAACAATTCACGTGTAGAACTGGACAAGATCAAGTGCTCTGACTCAAGTTGCCAGATTGCAGTGGAGATTCTCAAAGTTCATAAGTGCAGAGATCTTCTTGATAGCTCGGACACCATTCCAGAACTATACATTCATCAATTCTGGGATACCTTCACAAGAAGCAATGATGACAAGTATTTCACTTGTACACTGGATCGTAAAAAACTCAGAGTCACACCTGCCACACTCCGTAAAGCCTTAAAACTTCCAGATGCACCTGAAACTTCTAACCAATTCCACCCGACACCTTCAGAATCTGAAATCATGCAATTCCTGGTAGACATTGGTTATGATGTTCAACCAGATACTCCATTAACCACAATCTCCAAAGTCAATGCTAGATACATTCCTCAACCCTGGAGAACTATCTTCTTCATTATAACTCATTCCATATCTGGAAGAGATAGTGGGTTTGAGCATCCAAGACTTTCTCATCTTCAAGTCTTATGGGGATTTGTGAACCAGGAACCAATTGACTTTGCTGCTCTCATTTGGGAAGACATAATGTACCTAATGCGAAAAACCTTCAAGAAAATTCCATTTGTATGATACACCAAAGTTCTCATTAGCTATCTACTTGATCAACATCAAGACCTTGATAAGCGTCCTACTGATCAAGAGGTTCATGAGTACAGAATGGATAAAACCTTAAGCAAGGTCTACTTTCCAAAAGAAAGCACGCGCAAACAAGGTGCACGATTGCCAGAATTTCTGATGACTAATGAGGTAAAAGAAACTAAAGCATATCTTGATTACGACAAGGCATTTCGTGAACGTCGTGTGGGTCTTGCTAAGTTGGTTGAAGAATCAGGATCTTCTAAGACTCGTTCTCGAAGTAAGACTAAGACGGGTAGTGCATCAAGTGTCTCTGAACCAAAGAAACGACATCCCCGAACTACTGTCATCAAAAGGAGAGTACCAAGCAAACCCTAACCAAAACCTGAACCGAGTGGAATCATTGATGAAGATACTGAGTCTGCTTCTGAATCATCTGAATCTAAAGAAGAACCTGTCTTTATGACTGTTGAAGAGGCAGAACTTCATAATAAGATCTCTCAGGAAAATGTACAAGAGCAGAGTCTCAAGTCATTAAAGGAAGATGAAGAGCGAAGGGCAAGGAAAGTATTGGAGCAACAGATGGAGTATGAAAGAACACATGGAGTTGGAGGATCCGAAACTGTTCATGAAGCTGCATCAACCCAAGATAATCCGATTAATCAATCCGAAGGATCTGGAGCTGCAACAACCAAGGTTTAGCCCGATACGATTAATCAACTCGATAAGGCTGAATCGGTCTCTTCTCAGCAACCAAGTTCGGTTAATCAACCCGACTTGGGAGCACAGACTCAGGAGGAGAAGGAAAAGGATCTGGAAAGCAATATTGTTTTATCTGACAAGGAAATCTCTGATTCTATGTTTGACGACAATCTCGGGGAACAACCACGTAACGATGATACAGAAGATTGGAACATGGAAGAAGAAAGGGACATTCTGGGAGATAAAACAACTAAAGCTGCCATGGATCTTGAGGAACAGGCAAGACAAGAGGAAGTAGAAAGAAAACATAAGGAGGATGCTCAAGCTAACCTGGAAGCAGATAGCTACATACGTTCTCACACTCCAACACCTCCTCCTTCCCCTCCAAAGGACACAACTAAATCTAAAGATACCATTCCTCCAACTGAACTTGCTATGGTCGTTAGTAACCCTCAACAGCAACAGGAACAACCACCAGTTCAGTCCTCACCTGTTTCATCACCTAAGACACCTCCTGAGAATCCTACACCTCCACCCTCACCTCATAAGGACTCAACAACTAAATCTGATGAACCAATTCCTTCACTAACTCCATCATCTTCAAGATCTTCATCACCCACATCAAAAGCAGCTATTTCTGAGAAAATTCAAAAGGCTTACAAAGGAAAGAGTAAAAGAAGAATTGTCCATGTTACAAAAGTTGAAGTTGTGTCTCCTGCAGCAAAGAAACTTAAACAAGCAGTAAAGAGAGCACAAGCACAAAGAGACAAACAAGCAACAACAAAATTGGCTGAAATGGAAAGTTTAGTCAAGAACTTGTCTCAGCAAGTGGAGGAGATGCAGGAAAGTAAGAAGAAGATAGATGAATTCCTTGGTTTTAATATCAAAGATCATATCACACGTAAGACAAGGCATTTTGTCAAGCAATATTTTCCTGATCTTCAGCAAAATATAAATGAGCACATTGACTCACAACTTGAAGACAAAATCAAAGAAGTCGTCTCATCTTCTTCCCAAACCAAACCACTTCAAGATCTCACCACTGAAGAAATCAAGCTCGTGCTTCTCGACAGACTCTTTGATATCACCTCTCCTTCTCAAGAAGAAATCAACCTGATCGCGGCTCTTCAAGCACACATTGAGAAGAAACCGTGCAAGGTAGCTGCTGACAAAGGGAAACGTATTCGAGAGGACGACGAGGAAGATCAAGACCAGAACCCCGAACATAAGAAACACAAAAGCGGGTCTGGGATTCATATTCAGGAGCCAACTGGAAAAACAACATCATCTCTATCTCCAAAACATCAATCCTCTGGTCCTAATGAAACCGAACATCAATATGAGCATTTCACGGCTGAAGATGTGGAATTTCAGCCGCAAGACGATCAACCGCATTCACCACCGTCACCACCAAAACCAAAGCCCTCCAAATCCAAGTCATCACGCAGCAAGAAGTCATCTAATGAACCAGCTGTTGTCACCTGGCTTGATAATGATAAGGATGAGCTAGGGAATGAATGGTTTGATCATCTGGCAAGTGCTCAGGTTTTGACTGACGAAGCTTCCCGAGTCGAAGACAGCACGTTTGCTGTTACACAAGAGATCAAAAGAAGTCTTAACGTAAAGAAGATGACCAAACGGGAACTTCGACGGATCAAGAACGATGCATTCATTCTTCTGAAAGATAAATCCAACAGTGCAGCCGAACTTGAATATCATCTTGAAAACATTGCACGCGCAATGTCAAGTGACTTCGACTGGGCCAATCCAGACGTAGTCAGGGGAGTTGGTAAGAACCGTCCTTACATCACTGATTGGACTAAGCCGCTTCCCGTGATACGAAGATCTCACCACTCAGAAATTCCCTTCCAAGCTTTCTTCAACAACGATCTGGAACTTCTAAAGAACGGAGCACAAGGGAATACAAAGTATGCTACGTCAATCACTTTCACACCAGCTGCTCACTACACACAGTCAGCTATTGAAGAAGAAGCTATTAACAGACATCTGTTTGTTAAAGAGCTCGTGAAATATGATCGTGATGCAGAGTTGGGGATTCATCACTGGTATTCTAAACGACAAAGCTGGTACAAGTACAAACTTGCTCTCCAGAAATCACGGGAACCAGTTTACAGTGATCTCAAAATAGTGGCCGTTACCAGTGTGAGCGGATCCAGAAGGTGTGATTATATATTTCTCGAAGAGATCACAGTAAAAAGAATTGACAACAATCTCTACACATTCTCTGAGGCTGATCTTCCTGATTTGAACCTGAATGATATCGAAGACATGTATCTGATGAAAGTCCAAGGCAAACTGCAACATCTGACAAACGAGCTTCGATATGCACTCAGTACCTCTCTATGTCACTACATCAGGAGAACAATAATCAAAGAACGAGTAGAGGATCTCCAGCTAGGTGTCGAAAGTTATCAGACGAAGCTAAACCTTGTTGAACCGCAATTCCTACTCAACAGCAAAAAGGACCCTCAATACACCATGCTACATAGTCCAGTCTTTGGGTTCGTTTACAGAAGTACAACGGATTTCCACCGTTTCATGGCATTCAATGAAATTCATAAGTTCTGTGACGATACCTTAAAAAGTGTACGTGATGGGTTAGCTAATCGGGTTCGAGATTCAGCATTAGGAAAATCAAGAAGATGGAATTCTAAGGAGGTGCGACAAGTTAAGGAGTTTATTCGGAAGATTGAAGAACGGTTATATCATCGTGATCAGATAAGGAGGTTAGAAAGTTATGTTGGGGGTCGTCCACCTTTCGCTATCAGACTATTTCAGCGGACTGACCCAGTATTCTCAACTTTTGGCAGAGGCGGTTGATGTAAGAATATATTCTCATATTACATAATTCTTATATCATTATTCTTTCCATATTGGCCTATGCATTACGGCTTATGCACACATAACAGTGTACAACCCGGACCTCAAAGAAAGGACCCTGAGGTACGCTTCAGTGCCTCAATCCTGAAAAAGGAGCGAAAGCTTCTTACTTATGAGCAGAATTAAAACCAGAATGTTTTTCAAAGTTTTTCAAACATTCTGCTCATAAGGACAAGTATTCCCTTGTTAAGGGGGAGTATTTGAAAATATAATCTTTGTTCAGAAAAATATAAATGTTCTTGAAATTCTTCCCTAAAACTCAAAAACAACATATTTTAATCATAAACGTTTTCCAAAAACATCATGAGTATGCTATTTTTGAGGGGGAGAAGTAAAAAGATGATTAAAATATGATCTCATTTGCTGGAATCTCTTGTGCTCAAACTCAGAATTGACCCTCGAATTGACGATAGGAAAAGTCAGTAGTCGAAAGGACATGTCCCGGACGGGTAATAATTTCAAGCCAGTTTAACTGGTGATGTAAGCGTGTCTCGCAAAGGACGTGTCTGAGTAGAATGTACCGATTTCGAGCGATAATCTTTGAATCTGATCTGGACGGGTAATAATTTCAAGCCAGTTTAACTGGTGATGTAAGCGTGTCTCGCAACGATCAGGTTCATTGAAAGTCAATCAATTCAAAAGTGCCAACTCTTTCCGGCATGTGCAAATTTCAAATTTATTACTTATGCGCACATGTTAAGGGGGAGTCTTTCTGAAAATCATCAAAACCTCAAGGTGTCAACAAAATGTCTTTACAAATTATCGACACTTTGAGAGATTTTCAATGGTTTTGGTTTTATGGCATCATTAGGATAGTCATGGAGTTATAAGGTGACTAAGGTTAGGGAAAACCGTCCTATGATCCGCCAGAGCCGGAGGGATCTACCCAAGGACAATACCAATAGTTTAGAACTAGAAAGTCCTAGGTATGATATAAAAAGGAGAAAATGAATGAACGGAGAAAGAAGGGGTTGAAGAATTAAAAAGAAAAGCAAAGAAAAGGGTGAAAAGAAATAGCCCTCCATTTGTTCAACCTTAGGGCAGACACCGGGTTCAATTCATAATCTACTGGTTGATGAGCATCACCGGTATTGAAGACTAAAGACTAAAGACGTCATGGACCCAGTGACGCACTAATAAACCTTCTAAGCCACTCAAGTGTCTCTCAAAAGACATTTGTTTCATTCACACGGAGAACCCTTCATAATCTATCGACCTCTCATTACGAGAGTGTTGATATTGAAAAGGAGGCAATCTGCTCCACGCCTCCGATGACCAAACAAATGTGCACTAATTGAGTCTAGAGCCATGAGATTCATCAAAAGATCTCTTAGGTACACTTAGAATTACTCTGGTGTTCTACATCATGGGCATCAGTTGTAAATTAGGAAAGTGTCCTTCGCAGATCTTAGCAATCTGCCGAGAACATTCATGAGAGAAGTCACAATTGTGATTATCAATGATTGAATGGAAATCCTGCCAGAACAACATCAAACAACTCTGACAGCAGGTCACTTCGGTAACTCCTTGTGGGTTACGCTTAGTGTTTGCTCCAAACGGTCTACAGTCGTGGGGTGATCTCCAGCGACTCACTGAATCGTGGGTGCACTTCGGTGTGTCCGTGTTATCCCTTTTAGGGGAATCCGGTTCAGAATGGTCTGGGTTAGGATTTGAGAAAGTCTTCACACTATGCTGTTGACGATCTCAAGTCTGAGCCTGTAAGTACCGGTTGGTTCGTGCTGATGCTGCTGCTGCTGAGGAGCTGGAGTTCGACCATCAAGACTCCATCATGTTCATATCTTGAAGAAATGTTCTCTCAAAGACTCAGTAACATCAAAAGTTCAACATATGATATAGTAAAGTCAAAAGTTCAAACATCTCAACCTTTCTCAAGTTAAAGATTGAAAAGTGAGAACATGTTGCAGAAAACAAGTCAAAGACATATGAGCATGATGGAGAAGACAAGAAGATGTTGGAGACTGGCAGATCGAGACAACATAATATCATCTTAGAACAAGAACAAAGAAACAAAGATTATAAAGATGTCGGAAGCCTAAGAAGCAAAGAAGACATCGAGCAACATTGATGATCAAGACTTAGGGGGAGATTGTTAGGAACAAGTTTCAAATATATTTCAAGTCTTGTTCATTTCGAATTAATGTTGCTTAATAGGGCTTTAATAGTTTGTTTAATGGTGCGGTCCATTAGAAGCCCATGGACCGCCCATCTTATCTTAATTCTTCTAGAAGTAATTTTGTACATTTGATGAACTCAAATAAGTACATTTTATTACTATCATTTATCCTATTAATTTGACTTGTTTTACTATATTATGTATGAGGATTGATACTTAATCGTTTACTTTTGTAATTCTCAGGTAAAAACAAGCATTTGGTGAAACTTAGCGATTTTGGACTAATAATGGAGCAAAACATGCATAAAGTGAAGAGTCTACTGAAATGAAGAAGATCAAGTCTAATCTGCTCCAGATGCGCCGCATCTCACTCATGACATGCGCCGCATCTCTATGATACAAGAGCTGTAAGAAGGTGCTGCATGTGTTTAATTCATTAAGTAGTTTTGTTTTATTGTGTTAGCAAACTTTAATTCATCAGGATTGGTGGCTTGTGTAATGTGACAACGAAAGATTGCACTCCCTTTAATACTTGCTTTCCCATCAATTAAAGTTTATATGTTGATGTCTTTGGTTACTACTTATTAGTGCATTGATAACCTCTGTGTTTATTAGTGGCTTGCGGGCATTTGACTGCGGGACATAATGTGGCTCCCACGGTTATTACTAAATTGATCACTTAGGAATAACTTTTAGACATAAGTAATCATTAAGGGTTTACTCGCCGATAAGATTAGGACCAACGAGAAAGGGTTAACTACATACACTTCATATAAAGCTATCAATAAAACAAGTGACAATCTACTTAATCATAAGGACAGCCCTCTTATTGTCTCGAGTATTTATCTGTGTACGTGTGTGCTACTTGCTGATTCGTGCCTATTGGTTTATTTTATTATTTAATTGCAAACAAATCGTGCCAGTCTCTCAGGCTGAAACCCCCTTGCGTTAGGATATTAAAATACTGATTAGAATAACGAGATAATACGTTCCACTCTTAGTGATCGACACTCTACTTACCATTATATTCATACTGACCGGGTACACTGCTCGTTAAGTGTGTGTGTTATTGATAAGTCGGCTAAATATAAATTTAAAACTTGAGTAGGCATTAAAACTGCTAAACCGCAACGACACATCACGCGCATCAACATGTTGCCCTAACACAAAGCCTATAAATAGAAGGCATGGGGCATTGATGCGTGCGTGCGAGTGCTCTAATTTATACCCACGGTATGTCGTTGTGGTTTTAGCAGTATTCAAGTTTTAAATTTATATTTAGCCGACTTATCAATAACACACACACTTTAACGAGCAGTGTACCCGGTCAGTATGTATATAATGGTAAGTAGAGTGTCGATCACTGAGAGTGGAACGTATTATCTAGTTATTCTAATCAGTATTTTAATATCTTAAGTTAGCTATACAACCTATTCTAACGCAAGGGGGTTTCAGCCTGAGAGACTGGCACGATTTGGTTGCAATTAAATAATAAACTAACTAATAGGCACAAATCAGCGAATAGCACACACGTACACAGATAAATACTCGAGACAATAAGAAGGCCTGTCCTGATAGTTAAGTAGCTTGTCACTTGTTTTATTGCTAGTTTTATATGAAGTGTATAGTTCGATGCAACGCACCGAGATTAAGTCCTTTCTCGTTGGTTCTAATCTTATCGGCGAGTAAACCCTTAATGATTACTTATGACTATCCTATTTATCTTTCTTCCTACTTTTCTACAGACGATAGAATGCATAGGCGATCTAATAAATAGGCGAGGGCAGAGGCATGGCGACCCGATCAACGCTCAGCTAGACACAGAGGTTATCAATGCACTAATAAAAGTCACCAAAGACATCAACGTATAAACTTTAATTAATGGGAAAGCAGTTTTAAGGGAGTGCAACCTTTCCGTTGTCACGTTACACAAGCCACCAATCCTGATGAATTAAAGTTTACTAATACAATAAAACAAAACTACTTAATGAATTAAATACATGCAGGACCTTCTTACAGCTCTTGTATCTTCGTTCAAGGTGTGTCTTGTGCTGCTATCTCGACTGAATTCGTCCTAGGGTTTTTGTACTTCGGTCTTCTAAAACTGTCGAACTCTTTCTCTCGTCTGACTTTGGGGTATTTATAGTTTCTGTCTGAGGGTAAGATGCGGCGCATCTAATAAGTAGATGCGGCGCATTGACTTAACTTCGCGTGGGGTCCAAGATTAATATATTCAGGAATATTCGTACACCGCCAGAAGATGCGGCGTAACTCCATTCTCAGATGCGGCGTATGTCCTCTTGTATCTTGGATCGTATCTTGTGAAATCTTGATAGTGATGCGCCGTATGTAATAAGCAAGATGCGGCGCATCTGGAGCAGAATGTCTTGATCTTGTACATTTCGGTAGACTCTTATCTTCTTGCTTGTTTTGCTCCATAATTAGTCCAAAATCGCCAAGTTTCACCAAATGCTTGTTTTTACCTGAGAATTACAAAAGTAAACATTAACGTATCAATTCTCACAGATAATATAATAAAACAAGTCAAATAAATAGGATAAATGATGGTAATAAAATGTACTTATTTGAGTTCATCAGGCATCATATTTCATGTTGGTTTTTCATGTAAGTGGCGAAAGCCTTGTTGCTTAATCATTCGAATAGTGAAAGCCTCCCATTCTCTCTTATTCTCATCTTATTCTCTTTAGCTTATTTGCTTATTTACTTATCTTCTTAATCGTAGCTTATTAGATAGTAGTAGAACGTATTTTAGCTTTCATATCGTGTGTGTGTTTGAGATATTAGTGACCTACAAAAAATGAAGTAACAATATGCAATAAGCTAACAAAACATCAAATCTACTTCAATTAAGCATATATAAGACAAATGAAACACAAATGAGCATAAAATAAGCAGAAATCAAATAATAAGCAGTTTAATAAGCAATAATAGGAAAAATTGAACTCACATTGTCCTTTACTCAAAACAAGGACTTATAATTGCTCCAAGAGCTGATCTACAAGCTCCAATTTGTTAAAAACAAGCTGGTATGGCCCTATAAGCCCTTCCCAATCCGGCTTATCATCCAAGTGCTTATTTCACTTTAAGTAAAGGTAATTTGAAACACAATCTAGTACAATTCAAGTGATGACTATAGAAGCTCAAAGTAAGCTATGGAACAACTTATTTGAGATCTAAACAGTAAATTAAGTAAAGTGCTTATTAAGAGCTTATCATAGCTTATTTAAACCATTTAAGAGCATTATAACAAATAAGTAAAAGAGACAAAGCAATGATAAAAATTGAATTTTATTAACATATGAAAAACTATTATAAAGCTAAAATTAAGACACGAAATAAGCAGTAATTAAGCTACAATCTGAAAATTAAGACCAAAAACTAAAAAAACTTTCTAAGCTAGGTGAAGAGGCTTCTATTTATAGGAGTTCCAGGAAGCTTCTAGGGTTTCTATCAATCAATCCCAGCCCTTAAATCATTGATGTCGACATCCATCCCCAATCACAGCCCTTGATTCATGTGCCACATAGCTTTCTCCAATAGGGTGCTTGGGATTTGCCATGTTGGACAATATATGAGCTCATCTCAGCCTAGTCAGCCTTCTAGAAAGGGTTAATTATACTTTAAGTGAGGTAAATGGTGAGTACAATAGAAGCAGGGTAAATGAAGGAGACGATGAACAGTAATATGGTCTTTACCCGCTTTTTTTTTAATGTTTGACCTGGGTTATTTAAGGCGTTGACTTCGGGTTATAAGGGGAATGGTCGGGTTATGAGTGGGATCCGGGTTTAGGAAAGGGATGGGCTGGGTTTGGTTTATTTAATGAGTGGGCTGGATCTTATGGATTGGATTTAAAGGGGTTTGTTTTATCTAAGGATTTAACCATAGTTAGTTTTAGGACTAACTATGCGAATCCTTAAGGACTAATGGTGAAAAATTATTTTGGGATAATTTATGAAAATGATTTTTCATAAAGGCTTTGATTTTGAGGTTTTAGGTTTTTGGCTGATAAAAACTGTAGAATCACATCTCCGGCCTCGGCTTTTCTCACTCTTTTCATTCTCGTGCTCGTTTCCGTCTGTTTTGTCTTTCTTTTTGTCATTTTCTTATATCCTTTACCTGCACATACACAAACACAAAAACAAGCATATATTTGGCATTTATGGTCGGTTTTGGTCTTTTAAGTCCGTTTTTGATAAAGAAAAGGTATGTGATTTAACACATACTAAGTACTAACGAGCAGCTTTAAGATCAGTATCCTTACATACAAATCCAGTAACCTCAGTTGTATATTCGCCCTTTGCTTCCAATAACCCTACTTCACAAACAAACATAATCACAGTCCTTCCACAAGTAGAGTTACTCATAGCATTGATGCACCAGTACCTTCATGCGTGAATCTACTCCCATTAGAAGTAACCTTACTGATCATACTCGACATTCCAGTAGACATTAAACAGGGTTTAACTCTAACCGCCATTCACAAAAACTTCAAATCAAGAGTCTTTAGAAACCCTAACAGCAATATGCAGCAGCAAAAACATTCAATATAACCAGTAATCTGATTTGTTATCAAGAGTTATCATATTAGGGTTTAGAAAAATCCTAGATGCCATACGTTCCCAGTATCACCATTCAATAACCAAATCATTCATGAACAAATCCAGACGACGCTTTTTAGTGTCACTAACCTGTTGCTAATTTAGCAGAAATATGATGCATCACATATAGCAGCAGCATACAACTAATAGCGATCAATATTAGGGTTATTAAACAAACCCTATACGACTTTTATATAGAAACCTTAAAAATCGATAATACCATCATCCAAAGCAGCTTCATTGACAATAAAACTGTTAATACAAATATCGACTAAAAAACGTTATTTATATTTTACGATCTTTGCTATATTTTGTTAACGGCAATTATAAACTTTATTTTTAGCAAAACATAAATATAGTTAAGTCTTTTACATATATAGTCACAAGTCTTTCATAAACACAAAGTTAAAACATCACCTAACTAGTATATACATTTTACAAGTTCATTTTCATATTCATAGTTATTCTAAAATTGGAAATGTACTATGACATCATGGCATACATCATCTTTGAGATCTTTGAAAGATTTTGAAGATCATTAGAAGATATCATGAATATCTTGTTTAGATTTTTACTCAATGAATCCTTGAAAAGATATGGAAATATTTTGGTTAGATTTGATAAAGATTTTTGAGATTTTCTGTCAAGTCCCCGCGGAACCAAACAGGTACACGAACGGAACCCTACATTTGGTTCCGTCCCATCCGTGGCTTGCTGAGGCTTTTTGCCTATAAATAGCAAGCCACTCCATGTTGTTTCATCATCACTTACAAGCATAAACAACATCATATATTCTTTCATTCACATCTAACTTATTCATATTTCATTTTAGTGAACTTCTTTGTAGCAAGAAGATCATAGCATTACAAGCTTCAACTAAGCGTTGCAAGGCTTGTTAGTTTGTAACTGTGTGAATTGTTGTTGTTCATACATCATTGTTTTTACCAAACAATCATAAATCCTATGTAGTGATCGGTTAGTATTTTAGTCCTCAAAATACATAGAGTGACGGGAGTGGTTGTACCCTTGTAAAAGAACTCGACATCTAGCTTTGTGTCGAAAATATTGTGTAAGCGACGTGTAAAGGTTTTCTCCGCCGGTTAAAGGAGCTTGTTGATTAGTGAAGAAAAACTCTCGAGTTGGAGACTCGGGGAGTGGAGTAGGGCAAGGAAAAAGAGTCCTTGTAGACCGAACCACTATAAACAATCGTGTTGTGGTTTGATTGTTTCTTTCTTTACTTTCATATTATTTATTGTTTGTTATTTACATTAGTTGAATTCACACGAAGTACTCAAAGCAAATAAATTTTAAAACGGTAAAACTATTCAACCCCCTTTATAGTTTTCCACAAAAACCTTGTTAAATCCCTAGATCATGAGCTCCCTGAGCTCTGATACCACCTGTAAGAATCGTTTTGAGCTCTAGATTTGTTAGATCTCATCTAGGGATAACAATAACAAAGACAACAATATGCAGCGGAATAAATGAAAGAACAATTGTTATTGTAACAAGGTTTTCTTCATCATCATCTTTATAACAATACAATTACAAACACAATAAGCCCCAATACTACTTGATCAAGTGTAGTACGGTTACTAATCTAACAGGAATCATAAGATCCTTGAGGCTTAACAAACACAAACCACTCTAGGCGTTTCTATAAACCCACGCCTATATGTACATACACATTTTACTGGTGTTTACATCTTGACACACATTAAAACAAACGCCCTATGTCTCTTTATATAATAGAGACATTAGGGTTACAAAGGACTCATAATATAAAATCTTCTTTGTCTTCTAAGTCCCTCATGTTTGATATGTTTTGTCTTATCAACTCAAATATACGACCCAACACATCCTATGAAGTTTTGCTTGGCATCAAACCCAAATACTCCAAAAAATAGCAGCGAACACAGAAGATCCACCATTGTTTTGTTCATCTTATCACCTGAAATAGCCACAAAAAAGAAAGCCAGTTGATTAAGGAATACACCTTTTAACCTAAATACCTATTAGAAAGAGAATGTGTTGATCACCGAGTATGTAAGTATCGTCTTAAATATCCTGTTGGTATTACTTTCTCCTACATATATAAAATAAAACACGCCGTTTTTGGATTCATCTCCCATTTCTTCTTCTGCTAACCGGGGGATCATTTCACTACCTACATAACTGAAACTCTAATGCGGCATGTATCTGAAAATTTCAAGTTCAAGCATGGGTATCTTTTTTCTTATAGCGGTTCAAATCCGGATAGAATCTGCAGTGACCGAAAAAAACATCCGTATCAGAAAGAGTGAATATCAAGTCAGTTATACGAAGCCTTATTCACCATATTTCAAAAAATAAACAATTTTAGAAGATGTCTCATCACTGTTTGGTGTTCAGTTCCCAACGATTGTATACTTTATTTTGAACCGATGATAGCACGAAACAACATCATCAATTAATCAAAACCATGAATGTCCAATGAACGTAATTGGAGCTTAGCCCACGCAAATATAAACATGACGATGGGCACAAAATAATATAGAAAGCTAAATAAAAGTACACTACTTAAATGAATACAACACCAATAAAATATCTTATGAGCATCTTTATATCAAGAATATAACTTCAAGATGCATCCAAAGACTCATTTCAATAAACATAGGTTTTGGTATAAGCACACGTTCAAAATTATCCCTACTCATCCTCCACCAAGAGTCGGAGCGTTGTAGAAGACGGAGGTAGCGATCTCATTATAGAAGATAATAAGGGAATTCTTTATGCTCAAATCGCATCCTGAAGCTACATCCATCAAAATTTTCACAGCATTACCACTATTGTAAAATAATGCACCGCTAAGTTAAAGAAATAAATATTGAAGAGCCCAAGAAGAACCTGTAAATGTTATTATGCTATTATTCATACGGTTGAGCACCACATAAATTTATCCAGCATACAAATTTCATGAAGTGGAAAATTCTACAGATCTAACCCAACACCTTTCAGCTTAAATCGCTTAAATCAAGAAACCCTAAATAACTTTATTTTGTTGCATAATATAAACACCCACATTGAAGAAGAAGTGATAACGCTCAAATTGTGCATGTTTTTAGTAGCATTATTCGTGCTTTTGTATATATTATTTGGTTATATTTATATGCTTTTGTTACTTAATCGCACCAAAGTATGTTTGCAAAGTATATGTAGCCAAATACAGGAAAAAGGAAGAAAAAGTGAAAGATTGATGAAGGAAACAAGGACTTACGATTGTACGAAGATTCCCATGTCAAGAACCACTCCGAAAAGGCATTTCATAGAATGAAGATCCAAGTATTCATGATTCCAAGTTCCAAGACAAAGAACCAAGAGCTATGAGAAAGATACAAGCCAAACATCAAAAGAACCAAGTTTGTGTCTACAGGACAACTCCATCCGATCGGATGCAACCTGCAACTGATTCGAATGGAGATGATGATTAAGACCATCCGATCGGACACAACCTGTATCCGATCGGATGGAGCCCTCGTACTTTTCTCAAATATGCACTTTGGTTCAATTCTAGGCTCTTCTATTTGGTATTCTAGGTCCTTCTAAGCTACTTGGAGGCCAATTTGCAGCATTTAAAGTTCCTATGCTTGAGAGTAGTATAAATAGAGCCTTTGGAAATCATTTGAAGGACACACACAAGACAACTAAAAAAAAGACAACTATTACACAACTATTACACAACTATCTCTAATCATAAACCACTCTCAAAAGCTCTCAAATTCGTCCTTAGAAGTCCAGGAAACTTTAAAAGTCCAAGAAGTCAACATTTGGAAGTCAAACTCTCAAGAAGTCAACACCAATACTTTGGGTATCATTACCTAATCATTTGTAATCTCATTCCAATCATTATAAGACTTTTAATCATGATTTCTAATGTTCAAAATTCTGAGTTTATGTTCATGTTTGCTATGAGTGGCTAGTGCCTTTGTGCACTTGCTTAGATGATGTATATTACTTAATAATTTGCGTATGATTGTGATAACATGTTTTAATTAAATTTCAAGTTAATTCTAAGATCCAATTGTGCTTAAGTTTCATAGTGACATTTGTTAATCAAGTTTGACTAGTTGTTAGTAATTCTAAAGGTCGAAAGGTTTATTGTTATTCAACTAGTTATAATCATTTGTCTATGAATGATTGTTTTTACCCATTATTCTTGGCTAAACAAAGAAACTTAATTGTGGTTGTAATAAGAATGCTTTTGTCTATCAAATTGGATTGATTGAAAACCACCTCATAGGTCGAAAGATTAGTAGTTTACAATCAATTGTAACCTTTTTGTCTATGATCGGTTACCTTTTGTATTGACTATTTCCTAAGCTTATTTGATAAAACAAAAGATTATTTTTGTGTTTAAGTTTGTTAATCCAAACTTATGAAACTTGAATTGATCTTGAATTGATTGGTTAAACTTAATGCTTGTTTTTATAAACTAAAATCTTGATGAAGGTTTAACTTGTAAGAACAATAGATTAGTTCACCAACTAATTATCATAACCGACATATTAACAAAAGTTATCACAATCATGCTTATCAAGAGTAGTATACTAGTCTAAGCAAGTGTAGTTTTAATCATTTGAATTATCATATTATCGTTATTGCTTGTTTTTTAGATTTACTTTTAGTAGCTTTTATACTTACAACTCAATTCACTCACAAATCCCTGCGAACGATCCTGACTTACCATCATAATCTTTCTATAACGGACGAGTTCACTTGCTCGTATGTGTTATTTATAGATTCGGTAATTCACCCCTTATAAATTTAAAACTTGTACACACATGTAACACATCAAGTTTTTGGCGCCGCTGCCGGGGATTTTGATTGTGTTTCTGTAAGTTTTAGAAGTCCATCTCTTACCAAGTTCGTTTTCGTAAAAAAATAAAATCCGATCCAACCATCCGATCGGTTAGACTCCCATCCGATTGGTTCCCCAATAATCAATTTTTACCGAGACGTTTATCCGATCGGCACACCTTGCCATCCGATCGGTTAACCAAGTTTGATTTTCCAAACTGATTTCATTCTTTGCTCGTGTGTTTAAACGTTGCCTAGATTCTCTTGTGAATTATATGAACACTCGCTCTACTGGAATAGAACCAATTTCACCTCTTTCATATCCCGAACGTTTAATCCGAAGACCAAGAAGAAGAAGAACACCTTTTGTTCCATTAACCAACCGTGTACCAAGAGTACCAAACCAACCGTTTGATAACCTTTTCGAAGCCAAAGTCGTTTATAACCCATTCACTGATCAACCTTTTCCCATTGCTGACGATCAACCCATATGGGCCACCAACTGTCACACCCTGAATTTACCTGTTAATGGCAGCGGATATGAATACCTTGGTGTGACTTTCATGGCGTCTCATACAATGGATATATTGAACGACCTAAAGTGCCGTTTTGAAAATACACGTTTGATCATAAATAAAATCAGAGTTTACAAAACATAGGTCCCAAATGATGTTGCAAGTTTATATAACAAAACCATAGTAGATCAAACGTTTACATAAGTGCATGAAAATAAGGGATGCAAGTCGACCCCGCGACTCCAAAATAACCAAATGCATGTCCACACGCTATCTAATTACCTGAAAATACATTGCTAAAAACGGTCAACATAAAGTTGGTGAGAGATCATAGGTTTTAAAAAAAAATGAAGGTATACGATAGCCACAAGTATAAAGTGTATGACATAAGTCACATAAAAATGGTGTACAATAGACTTAAGCTCATGACCCCGAAACTATGACTGAATCTATGGTGCCCCTCAGAGTGTTTTGCCAGGCACTCTAATAAAAAGACATGAAATGCATCCGCTATCGGTTGTTGGTCAAAGCCAACACGGATGGAGGCGTCACCCTCGATAGATCTATCCACTCACTCTCGCTTACAGGTAAATTAACGGTTCATGATATAGGGGACTTTCATATGGCAACAAGGTAACTTAATCTATGTACAAGGAATTTGATACTAGGGCTCGCATATAAAAATGGTTGCAATGTATTCTCCCCCGTGGGATTTGAAATGAAATAATAAATTGAAAAACGGGGCTATGAAAACTCACCTCAAGTGATGGTACAACAATGCTATGAGTATGTGATGAACGGGAACAACAAGGCGCGTACACTAGCCGCTACCTATCATGAATGAGCATAATCTACTTAGATTATGAGGCAATGTAGTGCATGTACATGTATATGTAACCTATACCACTCGTACTTTGAAAATAATAGTTATCGTTAATATGTAAAGTTCTTCCAAAACTTGATATAAATATGTTAACTTGTTTCGTCAAAACTAGTCATGTAATAAAGTGTATAAAACGTTCGTGTTAGTATCGGCGTTTTGAAAACATGAAATGTAATATGATAGTCGTGTTAATAAGTCTTTGATCGTACGTGTTCCAACGGGTAAGAATTTCGGTTCTCCATAGTCGTTACGTGAAAAATATAGTTTCTAGTACGTAAACATTTTCTAGTTAAAAAGCTGTCAAAATGAAAGGTATATTATCGATGTTTAAACGCGTGTATCTTGTTCGTTATTAGCTCGTTTTCGACGTTCTTTATATCCGTGGTTTCGTATAAACATGTACTAATATATTTTCAGTAGCCCGGGTCATCTAGGTCGCGTTAAACGCCTCAGTTTGTCCGTCGAAAGTCGTGTAACAGCATGTTAGTTTCTGAAAATTAGTTTTCGTCGTTAAACTTTGAAAAATCATATCTCCTTCGTTATTAACTCGTTTTTATCCCCGTTTTCGGCCACGGCTTCGTCTCGGAATGTATTTTCTAAATATTTGGCCAAAAATTATCTCACACCTACTGATTTTCCCACGTTTCACTTTTAAGGACAGAATGTTTTATATACTAGTTAAAACTTGATTTTCTAGTTACTAACTTGTCCAAAAATGTCACAAACAACAACCAATCATTCTAAAACTTACCATATATCTTTTTAAGGTGTCAAGGGTCCTAAACATCGTCATCCATGTAAATCTAACAAGGATCTAAGTATATAACACTTCTAGGGCTCATAACTTGTAAAAAAAATCATAAAGAGTGGTATAACTAACATATACTTGTAAATCTTCTACAAAAATTATATAAACATGATATTAACTTGGAAAAAATTATGAAAATGAGTTTTGACAACTTACTTGAAAGATTAGTGAGCAAATGAGGAAGAAAACTTAAGAAATCCTTTGAGTTTGTATTTCAAAACCCTTGAAGGACTACTAGTAGAACTTGTTTATGTAATGAGCTTGTAGAATTTGTGATCCTTGCTTGTGTTTCTTGTGTAGGCCGAGCACCAAGAGGGGGAGGGAGAAGAGAGGAACTTGCTAGTTTACTTGAAGATTATGTGTGAAAATGAAGTGAAAAATGAGGTTAACTATTATATAGTGGACAAGATTTAGTAGGCATTAAATGAGAAGTGATAAGTTGCTATTTTTGAGGGTGTTGGGGGGGGGGGGGGGGTGAGGCCGGCGCAACAAGGAGAAAAAGGGGGGGGGGCCTCCTTGGTTAGTTCCATGTAATGATTATATAAGATAAGTATGTTTATTTAGTGTAGTTTGTAAGTAGTTTAAGTGTAATCGGGTACCGTGTTTGCTAGAAATAAATTTTAACGGAGTTAGTCGGGACTTGACGAAGTCATAAAAATTACAAAAATATGTTGGGTACAAACATTGGGTGTTCGGGTAATTATTGTTTAGTTTTTACAAAAACCGTCGTAATTATATTAAATGTACGATATAAATTAAATAAATTCGCAAAATACCGGGTAAATGAATTTTATAATTTTCTTGATGTTAAAATGAGTATAAAATATATCGGGACCATCGTGGGGATTGTCGGACGTGTTAGTCACATTTATTGATCGCGCGTTAACGTTTTAATTAAAAGTAATTATACGTAAAACGTCAAATGTAACAAAAATATTAATTTGATAAACCTACGAGTGGAATAGTATGAAAATGTAAATATGATGATATGCAGACTATTACTAGTCCGAATGCAATGATCCTACTGATGATGCATAAATTTTGCAGCTAAACCAAACCGGTTACGCTGAAATGAATGATGAATGATGGACATGAATGGTGATTTGTCGAGGTTAGGAAAGTGACCTGAAATTACGGGTTGTGACAGTCGCCCCTCCAAAAGGGAATTCAGTCCCTGAATTCAATTGTTGTTGGTTTCAGAAGCAGGCTCGGGAAAAAGGTGCGGATACTTGCGTCGCATTTGGTCTTCTCGTTCCCAAGTAAACTCGGGTCCTCTTCGAGAATTCCAGCGAACCTTCACGATAGGAATTCGACTCTGCTTCAATTGCTTGACCTCACGGTCCATGATTTCTACAGGTTCTTCCATGAAATTAAGCTTGTCATCTAGTTGAATTTCTTCAAGTGGAATAACGGACGACTCGTCGGAAAGACACTTCTTGAGGTTTGAAACATGAAATGTGTTATGAACGTTGCTGAGTTCTGGCGGAAGTTCAAGTTTGTAGGCCACCAGACCAACCCTTTCTATGATCTTGAATGGCCCAATGTATCTCGGGTTTAGCTTCCGCGTTTCCCAAATCGGATCACGCCCTTCCAAGGCGAAACCTTCAACATGACTTTATCTCCAACTTGAAATTCCAATGGTTTGCGTCGAACATCTGCATAGCTTTTCTGTCGACTTCTAGCTGTTTCGAGCCTTTCTCGAATTTTAACAATCTTCTCGGTTGTATCTCGTACCATCTCTGGTCCAGTACATTGTACATCACCGACTTCGGCCCAACAGACCGGTGAACGACACTTACGACCATAAAGTGCCTCAAATGGTGCGGCTTTGATGCTCGAATGGTAGCTGTTGTTGTAAGAAAATTCGATCAATGGCAAATGGTTAGCCCAACCATTTCCAAAATCAATCACACACGCTCTAAGCATGTCTTCTAGTGTCTGAATCGTTCTTTCACTCTGACCATCAGTCTGAGGATGGTAAGCAGTGCTCATGTCTAACTTGGATCCAAAGGAATCTTGTAACGACTTCCAAAAGTTCGATGTAAAACGGCTATCTCTGTCGGATATGATGGAAAACTGGTGCTCCATGTCTTGAGATTATCTCCTTGACATAAAGTCTAGCGAGTTGGTCCATGGAATAAGTCTCTCTAATCGGTATGAAATGGGCTGATTTGGTGAGACGATCTACTATAACCCAAATAGCGTCGAATCCACCTGAAGTCTTAGGAAGTTTAGTAACAAAGTCCATTGTAATACGCTCCCATTTCCATTGAGGAATCTCTGGCTGTTGAAGTAACCCTGACGGTTTCTGATTCTCGGCTTTCACTTTAGCACACGTAAGACATTTGCTAACATACCTCGCTATCTCTGCTTTCATATCGGGCCACCAATAAAGTTGCTTGAGATCCTGATACATCTTATCAGAACCTGGATGAATAGAGTACTTCGACTTGTGCGACTCATGCATAATCAACTCTCGTACTCCACCATAAAGGGGTATCCAACTTCTGTCCTTGAAGCATAACACTCCATCGGACCTCTTTACAAAACCATTCTTGTTCTCGGGCATACCATAAATCTTCTCGTGTGGTCGGTTTTCTTCTTTGAGTGCTTCAATCTGAGCCTCTAAGATCTTTGATGGTAAAGGTGAAATGATTGTCATTCCCAATGACCTGACCCTCAAAGGTTTGGGTCGTTCTTTCCTGCTAAGAGCGTCAGCTACAACATTAGCTTTTCCCGGGTGATATTGGATCTCACAATCGTAGTCACTAAGCAACTCTAGCCAACGACGTTGCCTCATATTGAGTTCCTTCTGATCAAGTATATGCTGTAAGCTCTTGTGATCGGTATATACCACACACTTGGTGCCATAAAGATAGTGCCTCCAAATCTTGAGTGCGAAAACTACAGCACCCAATTCCAAATCGTGTGTAGTGTAATTCTTCTCGTGTTTCTTAAGCTGACGTGACGCATAAGCAATCACTTTCTCGTTCTGCATTAACACGGCTCCAAGCCCTTTGTGTGATGCATCGCAATATACCACAAAATTTTCAATTCCTTCTGGTAGTGCTAAAATCGGCGCGCTACAAAGCTTCTGTTTCAACAACTGAAATGCGGACTCTTGCTTATCTCCCCATTCGTACTTCTGATTCTTCTGTGTCAACTTGGTCAGCGGCTTAGCTATCTTAGAAAACCCTTCAATGAACCTCCTGTAATATCCGGCAAGTCCTAAAAATTGGCGAATTTCTGTCGGAGACTTGGGCGTAGCCCAATCTTTAACTGCCTCAATCTTTGCTGGATCAACTTGTAGTCCTTGGCTATCAATGACATGACCAAGAAATTGAACCCTTCGTATCCAAAAATCACACTTAGAAAATTTGGCATACAATTGCTCCTTCTTGAGCAGTTCTAGAATCGTTCTGAGGTGTTCTTCATGCTCTTGCTTACTCTTGGAATAAATTAAGATGTCGTCGATGAATACAATCACAAACTTATCAAGATACGGCTTACACACCCTATTCATGAGGTCCATGAATACCGCAGGTGCGTTAGTTAATCCGAACGGCATCACTTGAAACTCATAGTGTCCATAACGTGTTCTAAATGCGGTCTTCGGGATATCCTCCTCCCGAACTCTAAGCTGATGGTAACCGGATCTCAAATCAATCTTGGAGTAATAACTAGAACCTTGCAACTGGTCGAACAAATCGTCAATCCTAGGGAGTGGATAACGATTCTTCACCGTCAACTTGTTCAGTTCTCGGTAGTCAATGCACATCCTGAAAGACCCATCTTTCTTCTTCACAAACAAAACCGGTGCTCCCCAAGGCGAGGAACTCGGTCTAATGAATCCCTTGTCCAGTAATTCTTGTAATTGGTTCGACAACTCTTGCATTTCGGAAGGCGCTAAACGATACGGTGCTCTTGCAACAGGTGCGGCTCCTGGCACTAAGTCGATCTGAAACTCAACTTGACGCGTAGGTGGTAGTCCAGGTAATTCTTCCGGAAAAACCTCGGGAAAGTCCTTAACAATTGGCACATCTCCAAGTCGTTTCTCATCCGACTTCTTCTCAGTAATGTGTGCCAAAAATGCATAACAACCCTTCTTGATGTACTTCGCGGTCTTGATGCATGATATGATACTAAGTCTAGTTCCGCTTCGCTCTCCCCGAACAACTAATGTCTCCCCATCATAAGGAAGATGAACAACCTTCTCATCACAAATAATTTTTGCACGGTGACGGGACAACCAATCCATGCCGATGACAATGTCAAAACTACCAAGTTCTACGGGCATGAGATCTATGTTGAATGGATGATTAAGGAAATTGATGGTGCAATTACAGAGAACTGTATTGGTGCTAACTAAAGACCCATTAGCTAGTTCAACTTGAAATGAAATGTCTAGTGCGGTTGGTGTAATGTTGAGTAAAGGTGCAAACGTAAGTGAAACGAAACTTCTATCGGCTCCCGAATCAAATAAAATAGAAGCATAACGATTATTGACAAGGAACGTACCCGTGACAACCTTCGGGTCTTCGCGGACATCATCTCCACCCATGACGTAAGCTCTCCCTCGAGCTATTCCGCCTTGATTCCTTACCTTCGGGCAATTGTTCCTAAAGTGTCCCACTTCTCCACAACCATAACACGTTGGCGGTGGATTCTGATTGTTTCCCCCAGGAGCAGACCTACATCCATTAGCTTGATGACCAACTTTCCCACAATTTTGACAAGGCCTAGGGCAATCTCCCGGGTTATGATGCGTTTGGCACTTGTTACACTTTGGTAGAGTACCGGAGTAACCTTTCTTTTCTGTCGGACCTGCAGCATAGGCCTTTGCAGTCTCTTGCCTCTTGGGTGGTGGTTGGTTGGCGTTGTTACCTTGGTTGTTATCCCATTTCCTTTTGTTGTTGTTGTTATGGTTGGTGTTGTTTCGGTTATTGGAGTAGTTGTTGTTGTTCCGGTAATTGTTGGTGTTATTGTTGTTGTTACGGTTTCGGTTGGAGTTATTGTTGTTGTTGTTGTTGGCGGGTGTCACTTTCTTCAGAACTTGAGCTATGAGCTTTTGAGACATCCTGATTGCCTCATCAAGAGTTTGCGGATCAAAAGAAATCACATCACCACGGATGTTTTCGGGCAAGCCACCAATGAAATTCTCAACCAATTTTTCATTATCAGGCACCATAGATGGGCATAGAGCGGCTAACTCTTGGTACTTCCTAATATAAGTCTCGATATCATTCCCCACGGTTACCAGATCATAAAACTCTATCTCTAACTTCTTCACTTCAGTTCGTGGGCAAAACTTCTTAGTCACTAGCTTCTTGAATTCATCCCACGTGATCTTGTAAGCATTCTCCATCCCTATGGGCTTCGCGTAAGAGTTCCACCATGATAAGGCTTGATCACGGAGTGTACTAACGGCAAACTTTACCTTGGAATCATCCGGACAGTTGCATAAGATAAACACGGATTCGGTATGTTCGAACCATCGAACCATGGCAGTAGCCCCTTCAGTACCCTTATACAAAGTAGGATCTCCACTCTTGAAATCCTTGTACGTACATTTCTTTCCATTAGTCCCGTTGCTAGCTTCTCCCGATGTCCCTATCTAAGAAGCATTTTCGGCAGCTTTTGCGGCAACAGCGGCTCTTTCAATCTCTAGAGCTTCGGCTATACTATCCCTAACGAGCTTCCTGATAGCAGCTTGAGTCATATCTGGGGTAGCCGTTGCAGCAGCCTTGGCTCTTGTTTTCCTAGGTGCCATAATTCTGGTACATCACAACAGAATACATCAACAACAATCATACTAGAAATGATTATCGCACAAAATATATACAACCACAACCTGTATATATTTTTCCACAACGAGTATAAATATAAACACAACATGTATAAATACAACCACGACATGTATAAATACAATGAAATCACGATGAGAACAACCACAACATGAAATTTCATAGAATAATCACAACACATGAATATCATACATGAAAATTTCGGCCTACGTGGACCGATATCATAATAGCACAACCAAATCCTACATAGTAGAGTCATACTTGATACATTTGTTTGTACTACAACCAAAAGACAACAAGTTCATAACTATGTCCCACACCCCGGGACTAGGATAATAACAGTACAAGCTACATGATAAAGTCTAACACTAAGCACTCCCTGGTGCTCCACCTGGTCCACCTGGTCCACGCCTCCAAAGTTTGACCACTTTGGACATGGAAATAGCAACCTTCTCCAGCTGCTCCACTCGCAACTGAAGATCGGTCTCTCTGCTCTGTGATGCAGTCAAAGCAGCTCTAACTGATGTCAACTCACTAGCCTGGCGGCGTAGCTCCTCCTGAGTCTGTTCGGCTCTGTCCCGAATCTCGGGTAACTCATCCCTCAACTGGTCTATCAACTCCTGATGCGCTAGCTGACGTGTCTCCAGTCCATGATAAGACACATCAATAGAAACTCTACCCTGTACCAAATCCTCTACATCCTCCTCAACCACATCTAGTCGAGGCGCAAGGATCTCATCTACTCGGTAACTCAATCTAGCTAACTGCCCCTGCTGATCAGTCAGTTGGGCATCCAAGGTAAGAGCAGTGGGTACCCTCGCGGCAGCAGCCCGCGAGCTCTCTCCAATGTGGTAATGTGCAGGTGGTGGTAAATCTGAAATCTGAGTAGTGGGTAAGGCTGGGGTAGTGCATCTTGCACGCTTTTTAGGCGGCAAAGATAGAGCAGGTGAAGGAGTAGTAGCAGGTGTAGTAGTGGGTAAATCTGATGATGGTGGTAGTGTAGGAATGTCTGGTGTCCTGAATGTAGTGGTAACACGACGTACGCTCTTACGAGCACCAATGATCGTCTTGCGACGAGGAAACATAAGAACAGGTTCGGCGGGAACTGATGAAGTATGGGATGATGACTCTGTGAGAGCATGGGTGACAATAGGTGGTGCAATGGGTGAAATCTGAGGAGTAGGAGCAACCTCATCCTCGTAGAAAGCCTCGGTATCCTGTGCCAAAGGTGGTGAAAGTGGTGCAGGCTGAACAGGTGTAACCATGGGTATAGTGGAAGACATAGCGTCCTCAATGTCCACATCGGAAAGTATGATAATTGGGCGGGAGTTAGAAGACATATCTCTGGGGAAACAATGCAAAATGAAATGAATAACTCATGTAATGAAACTCATAAATAATAAATATGCACTTATGATGAAATGATGAGACGCTACCGTTGGGGTAGTTATAGTCTAGGGTATGAGGACAGCCTAGTTCGCTATAACCATTGCTCTGGTACCAATCTGTCACACCCTGAATTTACCTGTTAATGGCAGCGGATATGAATACCTTGGTGTGACTTTCATGGCGTCTCATACAATGGATATATTGAACGACCTAAAGTGCCGTTTTGAAAATACACGTTTGATCATAAATAAAATCAGAGTTTACAAAACATAGGTCCCAAATGATGTTGCAAGTTTATATAACAAAACCATAGTAGATCAAACGTTTACATAAGTGCATGAAAATAAGGGATGCAAGTCGACCCCGCGACTCCAAAATAACCAAATGCATGTCCACACGCTATCTAATTACCTGAAAATACATTGCTAAAAACGGTCAACATAAAGTTGGTGAGAGATCATAGGTTTTAAAAAAAAATGAAGGTATACGATAGCCACAAGTATAAAGTGTATGACATAAGTCACATAAAAATGGTGTACAATAGACTTAAGCTCATGACCCCGAAACTATGACTGAATCTATGGTGCCCCTCAGAGTGTTTTGCCAGGCACTCTAATAAAAAGACATGAAATGCATCCGCTATCGGTTGTTGGTCAAAGCCAACACGGATGGAGGCGTCACCCTCGATAGATCTATCCACTCACTCTCGCTTACAGGTAAATTAACGGTTCATGATATAGGGGACTTTCATATGGCAACAAGGTAACTTAATCTATGTACAAGGAATTTGATACTAGGGCTCGCATATAAAAATGGTTGCAATGTATTCTCCCCCGTGGGATTTGAAATGAAATAATAAATTGAAAAACGGGGCTATGAAAACTCACCTCAAGTGATGGTACAACAATGCTATGAGTATGTGATGAACGGGAACAACAAGGCGCGTACACTAGCCGCTACCTATCATGAATGAGCATAATCTACTTAGATTATGAGGCAATGTAGTGCATGTACATGTATATGTAACCTATACCACTCGTACTTTGAAAATAATAGTTATCGTTAATATGTAAAGTTCTTCCAAAACTTGATATAAATATGTTAACTTGTTTCGTCAAAACTAGTCATGTAATAAAGTGTATAAAACGTTCGTGTTAGTATCGGCGTTTTGAAAACATGAAATGTAATATGATAGTCGTGTTAATAAGTCTTTGATCGTACGTGTTCCAACGGGTAAGAATTTCGGTTCTCCATAGTCGTTACGTGAAAAATATAGTTTCTAGTACGTAAACATTTTCTAGTTAAAAAGCTGTCAAAATGAAAGGTATATTATCGATGTTTAAACGCGTGTATCTTGTTCGTTATTAGCTCGTTTTCGACGTTCTTTATATCCGTGGTTTCGTATAAACATGTACTAATATATTTTCAGTAGCCCGGGTCATCTAGGTCGCGTTAAACGCCTCAGTTTGTCCGTCGAAAGTCGTGTAACAGCATGTTAGTTTCTGAAAATTAGTTTTCGTCGTTAAACTTTGAAAAATCATATCTCCTTCGTTATTAACTCGTTTTTATCCCCGTTTTCGGCCACGGCTTCGTCTCGGAATGTATTTTCTAAATATTTGGCCAAAAATTATCTCACACCTACTGATTTTCCCACGTTTCACTTTTAAGGACAGAATGTTTTATATACTAGTTAAAACTTGATTTTCTAGTTACTAACTTGTCCAAAAATGTCACAAACAACAACCAATCATTCTAAAACTTACCATATATCTTTTTAAGGTGTCAAGGGTCCTAAACATCGTCATCCATGTAAATCTAACAAGGATCTAAGTATATAACACTTCTAGGGCTCATAACTTGTAAAAAAAATCATAAAGAGTGGTATAACTAACATATACTTGTAAATCTTCTACAAAAATTATATAAACATGATATTAACTTGGAAAAATTATGAAAATGAGTTTTGACAACTTACTTGAAAGATTAGTGAGCAAATGAGGAAGAAAACTTAAGAAATCCTTTGAGTTTGTATTTCAAAACCCTTGAAGGACTACTAGTAGAACTTGTTTATGTAATGAGCTTGTAGAATTTGTGATCCTTGCTTGTGTTTCTTGTGTAGGCCGAGCACCAAGAGGGGGAGGGAGAAGAGAGGAACTTGCTAGTTTACTTGAAGATTATGTGTGAAAATGAAGTGAAAAATGAGGTTAACTATTATATAGTGGACAAGATTTAGTAGGCATTAAATGAGAAGTGATAAGTTGCTATTTTTGAGGGTGTTGGGGGGGGGGGGGGGGGTGAGGCCGGCGCAACAAGGAGAAAAAGGGGGGGGGGCCTCCTTGGTTAGTTCCATGTAATGATTATATAAGATAAGTATGTTTATTTAGTGTAGTTTGTAAGTAGTTTAAGTGTAATCGGGTACCGTGTTTGCTAAAAATAAATTTTAACGGAGTTAGTCGGGACTTGACGAAGTCATAAAAATTACAAAAATATGTTGGGTACAAACATTGGGTGTTCGGGTAATTATTGTTTAGTTTTTACAAAAAACCGTCGTAATTATATTAAATGTACGATATAAATTAAATAAATTCGCAAAATACCGGGTAAATGAATTTTATAATTTTCTTGATGTTAAAATGAGTATAAAATATATCGGGACCATCGTGGGGATTGTCGGACGTGTTAGTCACATTTATTGATCGCGCGTTAACGTTTTAATTAAAAGTAATTATACGTAAAACGTCAAATGTAACAAAAATATTAATTTGATAAACCTACGAGTGGAATAGTATGAAAATGTAAATATGATGATATGCAGACTATTACTAGTCCGAATGCAATGATCCTACTGATGATGCATAAATTTTGCAGCTAAACCAAACCGGTTACGCTGAAATGAATGATGAATGATGGACATGAATGGTGATTTGTCGAGGTTAGGAAAGTGACCTGAAATTACGGGTTATGACACCAACCGAGCCGTAGCACCCACTCCTGGAGCTGCTATTGTTGCTGTTAACCTTGGTGACAATTTCACCGTGAAAGGTCACCATCTTTCTATGATCAAAGACCGCCAATTCGATGGCCGTTCGTGGGCCGATCCGCATAAACACATTGCCGAATTCATTGAAGTTTGTGGCATGTTCCGATATGGCGACACTGATATCAACGCCATTAAACTCAAACTTTTTCCATCATCACTTGCTGGAGATGCCAAAGTGTGGTACAACGAATTAACCCCAGGAACTATCAATACTTGGGAGGAGATGATGCAAGCTTTTGTAAGCCGATTCTTTCCACCTGCCATGTTTGACCGACTCATGGGAGAAATTCGTGCTTTCACACAAAATCCTAACGAATCACTTGTCGAAGCTTGGCTTCGTATGAAAGATTTGCTTCGTAGTTGTCATGGACATGGTTTAGGACGAGGAACCATTATCCAAATCTTCTACCATGGGCCTGATGAAACGTCTCAAGGAATCCTTGATGCTGGAGGAATTTTTCTCTATAAGACCCCTAACCAGGCATATCAATTGCTTGAAGACCGAGTACTTCTCAAACTCGATTGGTCAAAAGATTCCAAAACCAAACCCTTAAGAAAAACCGTTGCTTTTGCTGAAAGTTCCGATACCTCTAAACTCATGGAGAAAATGGAAGCCTTGACTTCTAAAATCGACTCGCAATACAAAGATCTTAAAGAAGAAATGAAAGAAATGCGAGATGGTTGTAACAACTGTGGAGGTAATCACCCATCATCGGAATGTGATGATCAACCAATGGATGTACCTAAAAAAGGAGAAGCTAATTATGTCCAAGGAGGATACCATGGAGGCGGTTATCGTGGTAATTATTACGGGAGAAATTCTGGAAATTGGCAAGATCGCCAACAAAGGGATAACAACCATGATTCTCAACCTCGAGCAGACAATCAAACTCCACAAACCTCTGATAAAAAGCCGGAAGAAACCGATTTCGAAAAAATGATGAGAGAATTCGTGACTGCTAAAAAATCCACTAATGAGTTCGTCAAGACCCAATTTTTCAATCTCAAAACCAAAGTTGAGCAAGGTCAGAAAAATCATCAAGCATCTATTCAGGATCTTGAAAACAAATTCGGTAGACTTTCTGACCAATTCTCTTCCCGACCATCAGGTTCATTACCAAGTAATACCCAATCCAACCCTAAACCAACATCATTGCTAGGAATATAAATATTCATGTGAAGACTCGGTCACCCCGAGCATCTATTTAGCATTTATATAGCTCGTAGGCTTATCATTATTAGTTTAGTTTAGTAATATTAGTTTAGCTATATTAAGTATTTGTGGAGTTGGGTCGGGTCTTTACCCACTGTCAGCTCACTCCATAGCCCACTAGGGGCACCTATGTTAGTAACTATATATACCCTTTCCCTTGTGTGGGAAGGGTTGGAACTCTTCTTTCATTCAATCTAATATTTCCAGCTTTCTCTCACCTAGTTCCCAATCCTCTCTACTTCCTCTCTCTAAAACTCTTGCCATGGATTTGTTCTTTCATAATCCAAGACCTCCCGATCCACACAATCAATATGTATAGATCTTACAACTGGTATCAAGAGCCATGGTTAGGTTTGTTGGAGTATGCTCGTGTCATAATAACTAATTATATGGCTAGACATATGTGAGCCTATGGGGTCACACACATATACACTGAGGTGCCAATTTATATATCGTGTTCATTGTATTTACGATATATAAATAACCGTACGTAACTAGGAACCACTATTGGGCTTCTAATGACTAAGTAATGGACTTATTCTATTGGACTTGGACAACAAATGGTGAGCCCATTTGGAGCCCAATACATGGCCGGCCTTAGGAGGTTTTCTAGGGAAGATTTGCTTTGAATTTTTTGGTTAATATATCACTATTATTTCTCTTAATTGTGATTGTAACTTACCAAAAAACTCTCCCTCTCTCTCCTTGTAAAACTCACGGCACAAAACAAAATAAAGACCTAGGGTTTTTATTTTTTTATCTTTCACTCTTGCATCTTGCTTATTCAAGAGTGTTTGATTGGTTACGGGTTGAAGGACTAGCATCCATTGGCATACGGTGACGTGTAGTATGTTTCACACTTAGAGGAGATCAACCTTATTGGTCTCTTGGGTTTCTTATACAAGTCGTGGGTATAGCTTGTCTTGGTGACATCCGGATCACCCTACAAAGGTATAAATCTTGTATTTAATTTATGATTGATCATATGGCTATATGGATCCTTGTTGGTGATGTTTTTTCCGCTGCGTATATATATTGTTAATTGTTAATTCATATCACACATCACCTATAAGGTTCGATTGATCGGGTGTGCTTGGATTTGTAGTTTCAATTTTTTATTTGGTTCGAACTGTTTTATTTTTTATTTTTTTGGTTTGCTTTGGTTCGAACAGTTGGTCTTGTCATCTATTTTGATTTGTAATATAAAGAACATGTTTCATTTGGGCCTTAACTGTTAAGGTGGTGGTTTGACATAAACCTTTTGGGCTTTAAACTGTTTGAGTATTAGTTTATATGTCAATTTGTGGATTAAGTTGTCTTGGTCTTACAAATCCGTAAACTGCTTACAAATCCGTGTTATCAAGATATTGTGGTCTTGGTCTCAAATTTGTGTTATCAAGATATTGTTGTGTACAAATCCGTAAACTGCTTGCTTGTGCTTTAATGAATACGTCACGAGTCATGATGTCTCAAAAACCTATTTTTTCTTAGTAGCGGTTTAGTAGCATTCTTGCCAGCGGTTTGGATTGGGCTAGCGGTTTAGCGCCCATTCTTGGTAGCGGTTTCTTGCAAAAACTGGAGTGGCGGTTTGGTGTTTAGCCAAAACGGGAAAAGTGACAAACACTGGTGAAAGGGACCAGTCTGCTACGTTTTTGTCCTCTTGCTCTAGCGGTTTGACCAAAGGTGGCGGTTTGACCAAAAGGTGACGGTTTGACCAAAAGGTGACGGTTTGACCAAAAGGTGGCGGTTTGACCAAAAGGACTGGCGGTTGGTGACTATAGCGGTTTGTGTCCCTAGTAGCGGTTTGCCTACTCAAGACCAATAATTAAGGAATCTAAACGGCATGCTGCCAAAATTTCAAGAAACCTAGCGGTTTGCTAATTGAGAAAGAAGAAACAACCACTAAGACCACAACAATATACCAACCACTGACCGTTGACCTCAGTTCCATAACCATCTTCTGCCAACAACAACACACTTAATCTAAACCCCATCCTCTAATCCACGGTTTACTCAACAACGAAAAACAACAACTGTAACCATAACAAACTTGCATCTAGACTCAAACTTAATCTCACATCACTCCCCAACTCTCAATCAAACAAGACACGGAAACTATAACAAGATCTCAGCTCATTTTTCGTGGTAATCTCAGATTTATCAAGACCATTAAAGGTCATACACACGAAAATTTTAATCATCATCGACCATTGTATGTTGAAGCCTAGCTTCGTTTAAATATCCGAACACTTAAAAGAAATATCAAAACAATCGTGCTTTGATTTTGCTTTTGATTCAGTTACAAGAAAACACAAGAACAATCGATCTGTCAATATTCGAACTCAAAAGAGAGAACAAAAACATCAGTTTTTCATCCTTCTTATGTTCGTTATTATAAGAAAGCGCATGAAGATAAACCTACCCGAGACCCCCTAGGATCTTGAAGCCTTCACTATGAGTTCTTGATTCGTAATTAAGCAGAACTTGTCGATATCTAGTAGCGGTTGGGTTTATATGTGGCGTTTAATTGATTGTATTCGATTCATTTGATGAAGAGATTATATGGATTTGCTGTTCGATGTTGAAGGTGATGAGACTTGTTAGGTGAGAGTATTTTTTGGGGAGGCGGTTAAAATGTATGTAAGTTATCTAATGATGCTTTTAGGGTAAGATTAACTTAATATCCGAAGAATTAGAGTAAAGAGCAGATTGGGTCGGGTTTCTTTTGTTTGGGTCGGATCTTTCTAGTGTTAGTGAGCTGCAAGTATTAATATTCTTTGGATTTGATTGGGCTATGAGCAAGTGATGGACTGGGCTGAATGTGTTATGAATCCGAAATTGGTTAACTGTTTTGGCTGGAAAATTAATTCTCAAATGTATTCCTTATACATTGTGTTAATTTATTGTGGTACAATAGATGGTCAAAAGGAGTAGTATTTTGGTTATCACAAATATTTCACAAGGATACACACGTCACGACTAGTATTTGGGATTTGAATGTCAACGTGATTACAGAGTTGTGGATTTGGCAGCGTTGTCCTATTGGTGCCTGCGATTTGAGTGAGCCTGCGAGTTGATCTTTGCGATTCAAGTTACAGTTGACTAATTGCGATTTGACTTGTTGCAATTTGACAAACTGTGACTTGACTTGTTGCGATTTGATCAAGTTGAGATTTGACTTCTGTGACTTGAATTTCGAAGTTTAGTATTGCACTTCACTCTTGGCTATTCTTGTTGATTTCACGGTTTCTTTTGTAGATTGTAGAAAATCCCGCGAAAGATTCGATTTCTCGGTTTAAATCTCAAGAGTTGTAAAATCCCGTCAAATTAATTTTGGACAAGTAGGCTGGACTTGGATTTAGACATAATAAAACTTACAGGATTTGACTATTTTTTTGGGGATAAGTTTGTGCTACGAGATCGGTAGGAATTGGGAAATTATGGTAGATTGGTTGGTTTGTTAATTCACGGGTTCGTATACTTAGGACCTCAAATATCTCGGGGTTGGTTGGATGCACGATGTTGGATGACCCTTGTTCGAGCGTATTTCTAGTGATTAGACTTGGATAGTTCAAGAGGCGGATATATACAATAAAGGATGGAAGGTTGGGTATATACCACTACCTATATTTAAAGGAGTTACGTTGTCGTGCTCAATATAGGTTCTGATTCACAAATTTAGTGCAAGCATAAGTCACGGACCTGTCTTTTATCAAGCTTTATCAAGAGATCGTTGTTTCTCAAGTTTCTAATTGGATTGTAGTACAAGATATTATCAAGAGGTGGTCAGACTTAAAGACACGAGGTGGATTGTTTAGAGACGTATTTTTAACCTTCGACTCCCTCTAAAGTTAAACACATTTCATCCAGCGGTTTTGGCATATTACGAGCTTCATTGAATTCTTAATCTGCTGAACCATTGATGAGGAGACAAACGAGGGGTTACTACAAAAGAGTCTCAATCACCATCTTCTTTGCAGTAGTTTTATTTGGCTCTTTCCACGTATCTATGCTGTGCCTGACAAAATCACAACCATCATGGACTCTCAGCTATGGCAAAAAATGTCATTGCATGCCATTTTTGAGGGGGAGAATAGGCGCATTTTTCTTTTCATTTTGGGTATTTAACCGCACAAGATGATCACGAAGTTCATTTGGTATTCCTCATTTGAGATTGAAGTGGGTTTCTCGAAGGCTCGTACTTATTGTATCTTGAAGTCGGGGTTGGTTGGATGCATGACCTTCAATGATAACTTGCTCGTGCTTAAAATTTAAGTTGAATACTTAGGTTATCTAGTTACCAGCAGTCGGGGTAACTATCACTTAAGTGTCACACATCGTTGACGTTGTCGATAATCGCAAGAGGTGTTAATGTCTCATACTTTGGTTGGGTATTGAGTACTTAGAGATTTGCTTGGAGCATTAATTCTCTATACCGTTCTTCCAACATTAGTGCAAGCTTAAGTAACGAATTTGGGGACTTCTATTTCATTTTTCAAGTTGGGTATATCGGGTTTCCTTCACCAAGTGGTCACAAATAGCCGACAGAATAATTGGAGAAGAATTGTTGCTGATCTCTTGCATGTTACCCCAAGCTGATATTCACCAAAACCAAAATTTTGGCTAACACATTCAATTTGTTACTGTCACACGGTTTCTTCTTGGTTTTGTAAAATCCCGAGAAAGAACTTATTTCTCGGTTAAAATCATAGATTTGTAAAATCCCGTGATGATGGGTTATGCGCTCTTGACCGTGATCGGGTTAAAACCATTATCAAAGTTCATTTAAAACATCATAAAGGGCTAGATCTGGGCATTTAAACCACAAGATGTGACTACGGCGTTAATTCACTATTATTTATTTGAGGTTGAAGTGAAATTTCACGAGTGCGTGTACTTAGTATCTGAAGATATCGGGGTGGTTGGATGAAGATTCTTCGAGATCCTTGTTAGAGCGTTTAACCTTTACAATGACGAGGACTTGGATATCTAGTTATTTTTTTCTTCCTCTCTATTACAAAATAACTATCACCTTAAGGAGTTACGTTGTAGTGCTCAGTGTCACACGTAGTTGTCGATATCCAGGAGGTGATGTACGTCTTATACTTGATGGTTGGTTGGTTGAAGAGTATAGAGTACTTAGGGATTCAATGTTGCACGAAGTCTCTACACCGCTCTTATTCACGCATTAGTACAAGTTTAAGTCACAAGTTCGGGTTATGTTACTTCAGTCTCAAGTTCATCATACTGGGTTTTCTCCATCAGTGGTCACGACATCAAGCCGACAAAATGATAATGGGGTTGGTAACGAGTTAGATGAGAGATATAGAAAAGAGAGAGATGACGTCCGTTCATATCAGTTTAGGCCTCGTTCTTCAACATTATGACGTCTGCAGATAACACTTCAGGCCCCGTTCCTCAAAGAAAAGAAAGGTGTACGCTTAAGTGCACTTTATCTTTGGAAGAAGAGAAATCTTCTTATTTATGGCCATTCTCATCAACAAGTTTCATGCTCTTTCCGTGCTTATTCAGTCTTCAAGTGGATCAGCGCACATTGGAGTATATTCTTATTCACTTGTTCAACCAAAAATTGCAGTTGACAGGCATATGCAATTTTTGAGGGGGGGGGGGGAGGGTGAATAATCTACATGTCAGTCATCAAGAACCATCAAGTGGATCTACTTACCGTTGATGGTATTCTTATTCACTCGCTCAATCAAAAATTGCAGTTGACAGGCATATGCAATTTTTGAGGGGGGGAAAGGGTGAATAATCTACATGTTGATTGATGATTGAGAAATGGTCATACGACTCCTGAATACGTCAGTTCAGGAGTCGTGCAAACCAAGGTTCTTCAACACTACATGTTCTAAAGTCCATAAAGAAAGAAGATATGCTGGTTCAACCATCAGTTTGAAGAATACTTTCTGGCAGTACTTCTCCAACAACTCATGAAAGCATATCTTTAGTTATTCGTCAAGGTGTTGAAGAACATGGTCATGGAATGCTAATCGACATCTTCTCACGGGCTGGTACAATCAGTGACAAAAGGGCTTCTAGTCAATTCTTCATGTACACGTCATTATGCTTCATGTACACATCAGTATGATGATTCCGATTAATCGTAACCATCAGGGGAGAGAAATGTGTACACTAAGGACGCACAACAAGTTCACGTGATCGGGCTTAATATCTCATGATACAAATTATAGATGATCAGTGTTTCAACTTGTTACCTTGGTATTATCATTTCATGTGTACGTCACGGGCTGATTAATCGTAACCATCAGGGGAGAGAAAGGTGTACATCAAGGACCCACAACAGGTTCACGTGATCGGGCTTAATATCTCACGATACAAATTATAGATGATCAGTGTTTCAAATTGTTACTTTGGTGTTATCATCTCATGTGTACGTTACGGGCTGATGGGTTATATGTAAGATTACTGGAATGCATTTGGTGAGATGAAGATGATTGGTATTCTGTTCCCCCAAATGGACTATCTTGAAGAAGGTCGAGTCTACAGTCTATTCTACATTCTCCGCTGTGTGTTAGAAGACTAAAGACGGCATGCATTTGGTTATCAAAAGACTTCTTCATATTATGGGCATTCATCAGAAAGGTGGTCAGTTTGGGGGAGAGCACTAATTAGGGGAGAGTGAAAAGTCAGAATTAATCCCTAATTAAATGTGCTCACATTGCTCTTCAGCAAGTCAAGTGATGGCAGCGGAGAAGATTCAGGAAGCTGAGGAGTAATGGACTTGCTTCGTATATCCTTGTATATATATTCTTTGTATATATTTTAAACCAAAAAGAAAATAGAAAAATATAAAACCTATAAAAACCCTAAAAAATAAGAAAAACAGAAAATACCAAAAATAATTGTTCTAGGCATGTCTTCTGTTTATCGATAACATTTACGGTCTTAGAAATGTCATTCAATAATGACACGGGACTTTAAATGAAGCTCGAGCAGAAGTTATACAAACTGGTTAAAACATGTCTAAATGGCTTGCTATTACTTTAGATAGCAACCCGCGCCTCATAATGGGGAAAGCACGTCGCCAAAAAGACGGCTGTTCCTCCAACTGGGTGATGTTCACCTGGGCATGGATTACTTTATATCCATGTTTCTTCGATCTGATGTACATTTCAATGCATCATTTCTTGAAAAGGAAGAGAAATCTTCTTTGTATGCAAATAGTTTTCATTCTATGATTCTTCTGAAAATTATTTGTGAGACACTTGGTGGTTATGTGTTGCCTGAAATTATTTTAGACTTGGATTGTGCATAAAATTTGTCACTCAATCAACGACTACAAATCTTTAACTAGAATACGGGTCATTGATTGAGGGGGAGAGTGATTTCAAATTTTATTTCATCAAATGGGTTTCTTAGTTAACTCATAACTCTTAGAAAAGGTTTTGTAGTTAATGGGGTATTAGTTGAAGAGGAAATTGCTAAATTTTATATCAAATGGCCAAATGTGTTAGTTGCTAGAAAGTTTAGGGCATTATGTGCAATTTGCTTATAGTTTCCTAGCTTTATGTATCTAGAAGGTTCATTTGTGTTACTTTGGAATCCTCGTTTAATCCCCTAAATACTTTAAAACTCAAAATCTAAAAGAAGTTAGAAACCCCATTGAGTTTGATGTTCTTGAATACTCCGCTGGCATATGTATGATCTGAATGAATGAGTTTCAAATGTTGATTGACTTTTGCTAGTCGATTACTAATTAATTGTTGTTGATATAGTGCATATGTTCTCAGGATATGCTTAGGTATATAGCTATCATGTTAGAATCATGTTCCTAAGATCCTGAGTTGAATGTTGAAATATGAGTGAATTGCTATGTTCATGATTGCTGATTGCTCTTCATGCTAGATAGTGGTTTGATATATTTCCTGACTGTGGTTTGAATATGAGATGAATATGGTATTATGAGTTGGCAAGATGCTATGTGGTAGCCATTAATGAATAGTGTATCTGTATGCATGCATATCTTTGTGGATATTCTTATGCAGATTCCATAGCCAATATGAATGTGCCAGTTCCCGCTCTAACCATTTGATCAGACGTTCAAACTCTATTGACTGGCTCTGAATTCACCACAACAACAACATCGGCAACAACAACAACAACACTGTCTTCACCTCCACCACCTTCATTTCAACAAAGCTATACTTATTCTGGTCTCGCCAAGTAGGGATCTTCAATACTTGGGAAGTTTTGTTGGAGGATGGATAATTGATGTTGACTACTGACTCCCTCAGAGAAGCGGATGATCACATCGTCTGCGCAAAAAGGTCAATATCATTTGTGTCATAACAGTCACTTTGTGCATAATAAGCAGTGAATCTCCCTCTTAGATTAAGGGGGAGCATAGTATGTTCCATCATCAGAATACATTAAATCGGACACACTTTCTCCCACATTTTCTAACTTATTTAAATCAACTGGGATCACAAATCTCAAAAGGTTTGAAATTTTTGATCGGGGGAGAGAATGTGATCTAAATATGAAACCTGATGAAAATGTGATGTTTTGGACTTAAATGTTAGGCTCTCCTATATGTGCTAAACTCTTTCGTATATCGATGCACATATTGAGGGCGAGCGAATGGACAAAAAGGATTTGGCATCTCAGTTGAGCGTGACTCAGACTTCACCAATGAATTGACGAAACATATACTGTCATCAATCGAAAGGACATATCCTGGCCGGGTAATAATTTCAAGCTGGTCTAACCAGTGATGTAAACGTGTCTCGAAAAGGATGTGTCTGAGTAGAGTGTACCGTTTCGAGAAACTTTCTGTGGACTTGACCAGGCCGGGTAATAATTTCAAGCTGGTCTAACCAGTGATGTAAGCGTGTCTCGAATCGGTCATGTTCACTGAAAGTGGATCAATTCAAAAAGTGCAAGCTCTACCCAACATGTGCAAATTTATAAAACAATCATCCGAGCACATGTTGAGGGGGAGCATTTGAAAAATACAAAACTCTCAAAGTGTTAGTAAAATGTGTTTCATAATCATGAACACTTTGAGAGATTTTTCAAGGATTTTGGTAAATGGCAACATAGGATAGTCATGAAGTTATAAGGTGGCTAGGGTTAGGAAAACCGTCCTATGATCCGCCAGAGCCGGAGGGATCTACCCAAGGACAATACCAAATAGTTAGTATTAGAAAGTCCTTAGGTATGATATGAAAAAAGGAGTAATATAAGAAAGGAGAAAGAAGGGGTTGAAGAATTAAAAAGAAATGAAATGAGAAAGGGTGAAAAGAAATAGCCCTCCAATTATTCAACCTTAGGGCAGAAACCGGGTTCAATTCATATGCTACTGGTGGTTACTAAGGTAACACCGGTATTGAAGACAAGACGTCATGGACCCAGTGACGCACTGCACTAAACCTTCTAAACCACTCAAGTTCTCTTAAAAGGACTTGTTTCATTCTCACGGGGAACCCTGCATAATCTATCGACCGCTCATTACGAGTTATGTTGATATTGAATCAGGAGACACCGCTCCAGTCTCCGACTACCAAAAATGCACTTATCGAGTCTAGAGCCACGAGATGCATAATAAGATCTCATAGGAACACGTGCTACTTCTACACTGGTGGTTCAACATTAAGGACACCAGTTGTAAACTTATGAGTCCTACGCAGATCTTAGCAATCTGCCAGAACATTTATGAGGGAATTTACAAATGTAATTCTCAGTGATTAAATGGAAATTCCTGCCAGGGTCAACATCAAACAACCCTGAAAGTAGGTCACTTCGGTAATTCCTTGTGGATTACGCTTAGTGGTCGCGGCGGTTTCAAACGGTCTACAGTCGTGGAGTGATCTCCAGCGACTCACCTAATCGTTGATTTGCTACGGTAGATCTTTAAAGCCCTCTGTGGGTTTCTGATTTAGGAACGGTCTTGGTAAGGATTAGAGAGAGTTTTCACACTATGCTGTTAACAATCTCAAAGTCCGAACCTGTAAGTACCGGACGTTTTATTGCTAACTGTCGTATGCAGGAACACCTGGCGGTTGTAGCTGATTGCTGTTGCTGCTGGTAGCGGTTGCAGCTGATTACAGAAAAGATGCCAATCCATCACCACATGCTCACACTACACCTTTATCATAATCAAAGAAATCATGATACCTAAAAGACCTTCAACACTGCTTCCGCAACTCTGAAGCTGAAAATCATGATCTAGAAGAGTGTGAGCATGTCGACTCAAAGATCATTATCTCACATGGAGACAATACTGCAAGCGAATGATTTGAAGACATATGTTGGATGGTAATTTCAAAGAATGGTCAGAGATCATCCAAGACAAAAGATCATTCATCAAAAGTTCGTTGCTGAAAGCACAAAGTTTCAAGACATTGAAGAATCAAAGACTACGAGCTATGAAGTCAAACACACATGATAGAATGATAGAATTTAAAACATTATTTCCGGGGTGACCTCCCTTAGGGGAAGATTGTTAGGAATATAAATATTCATGTGAATACTCGGTCACCCCGAGCATCTATTTAGCATTTATATAGCTCGTAAGCTTATCATTATTAGTTTAGTTTAGTAATATTCGTTTAGCTATATTAAGTATTTGTGAAGTTGGGTCGGGTCTTTACCCACTGTCAGCTCACTCCACAGCCCACTAGGGGCACCTATGTTAGTAACTATATATACCCCTTCCCTTGTGTGGGAAGGGTTGGAACTCTTCTTTCATTCAATCTAATATTTCCAGCTTTCTCTCACCTAGTTCCCAATCCTCTCTACTTCCTCTCTCTAAAACTCTTGCCATGGATTTGTTCTTTCATAATCCAAGACCTCCCGATCCACACAATCAATATGTATAGATCTTACAATCATCTAGATCAAACGATAAAACTTATCGTCCACCATAGACTAGAAATGAGCATATCAATGCTGTATTCACAAGAAGTGGTCTCTCTTATGATCCACCACCCAATCCAAATGATACCACGATCATCCATGATGAAAGTGAGGATGAAGCTGAAGGAGCAGATAAGGAAAATACTCCAAATACACCCACCAAAGAAAAACTTATTTCAACAGTCAAGGCGTACACACCAAAAATTCCATATCCTTAACGCCTTAAGAAAGAAAAGATGGAGGAGCGTTATAAGAAGTTTGTTGAAATGATCAAAGAGGTTAGACTCAATGTACCCCTCGTTGATGTTCTAGCTGGAATGCCCAATTATGGGAAATTTTTAAAAGAACTTCTGAATAACAAGAACAAGTTGGAACAAATATCCGCTACCTTTCTCAATGAAGAATGCTCAGCCATTGTTCAAAAAAAAAGTCCACCAAAACTCGGAGATCCCGAAAGTTTTCTGATTCCATGCACATTAGGAAACAACATCACATGCGATGCTTTAGCTGATCTTGGTGCAAGTATCAATTTGATGCCCTATTTTTTATATTCTAAACTTTCCATCAATACCTTGAAACCTACAAAGATGAGTATTCGATTAGCCAACCATTCTTACCAATATCCTGTTAGGGTTGCTGAAAATATGCTTGTTCAAGTTGGTAAATTTGTTTTTCCCGTGGATTTTGTGATATTAGAAATGGAGGAAGATAGTAGAGTCCCTCTTATTTTAGGAAGACCTTTCCTAAACACCACTGATGCTATCATCAAAGTAAAAGGTAAAAAACTTAATCTTGGAGTTGGAGAAGATAGAATTACCTTTTTAATCGATAAAGCAATGCAATATCCATATTCCAGTGATGACACTTGTTTTAACATTGACGTAATCGATGAAGTCACTGATGAAGAATTGGATGCATTACTTGACGATTCTGATCCATTCATGACTACTTCGGAGAAAATTAGTGAAACAGATCTTGATAAAAAATTCGTTGATTTTATGGAAGTAAAATTCGAAGAAGATATTGAAGAAGTTGAAGAAGGAGAAATAGTGGAAGAGAATTTTGAGGAAATCACCTTTAATGATCAATTGAGGATTAAAACAACTCTTCAAGAACCACCAACTGATCTTGAGCTAAAACCACTTCCCGATCATCTTGAATATGCTTACTTGGAGGATAATTCATGTTGGGAATAAAATGTTCAAGTCAAAGAGCCTGCCAAAGATGTCAAAGAGCCTGCTAGTTGATTTTGAAGTATATGAAGATGTTCTACCAGTACCTTCTGGGTAGAAGGTACTGCTAGTTGATGAAGAGCCTGCCAAGCTTATGTCAAGTTGATTAGATATTTTGTAATAGATATTTAGTTGAATTATTAGTCTTTGTACATTGTTATACGTTATGTAGAAGTAGTTTAGTCTTCTGTGATGTACAGAAGAATATTGCAGAGTTGTACATTGGTAGTTGTATTTAATTTTAGGCGCTAAAATAGTCAAAGTATAGTATTATATTCAACCACTTGAACAACTTGTAATAAGGTGTCCTTATCTTATAAAAGGTTCCCTTAGTCACACTTCATGCATGCATCTCTTCAACCATTAACCAAAACCGAACCATCTCTCAAGTAACTTAGTTACTCAATTCACAAATCCTTTTTACAATCTTAGATTCAAGATTACTTTGTAATCCCGGTGATAGTTAGATCATCCGTATTATTTCATCAATAATATTGAATCGTTTTGTGTTAACCAAAGTTGTGTTCCTTGTTCATTTGCATACTCACGTTTGCATAAACTCACCACCTTGTGTTCTTTTAAGTGTGTTGTAGTAGATTCCGCATGCTAAACACATTCATACATAAATATCTCTCAAACACATTACTAAGATTCACATCCCAAGTGTTTGAACAACATTTAAAACCTTTCCACAAGTGGTATCAGAGCTAGGCTTGATATTTACTAATTTAAAAGAACAATGGATGTTGAACATATTCAAACAAATGTTGCAGCTAAACTTCCATTACTTAAGCAAAATGAGTTTGAAATGTGGCGACTAAGGGTAGAACAATACTTTCAAGTGCAGGACTATGCACTTTGGGAGATCATTGAACAAGGCAACTCATATAAACCCTCAATCACCACTACAACAGTAAACGATGCACTTGTAACACAAATACAAACAAGCCCATCAAGTGCAGAAGAAAGAATTCAGAAGCGAAATGATCTAAAAGCCAGGAGTATGTTACTGATGACTATTCCAAATGATCAGCTTTTGATCTTTAACAAATACAAAGATGCCAAAACCCTTTTTGAAGCTATTGTGGCTAGATTTGGTGGTAATGATGCTACCAAGAAAACACAGAAAACACTTCTCAAACAACAATTTGAGAACTTCACAGCCACAACCAATGAGTCTTTGGACAGTATGTTCAATAGACTTCAGAAGCTTTCAAGTCAGTTAGCCATCCATGAAGTGATGATAACTCAAGAAGACCTAAACTCTAAATTTCTTAGGAGTTTACCTTCAGAATGGTCTATGCATGTCATTGTCTGGAAGAACAAGCCAGATATTGATCAGATGAGTCTTAATGATCTCTACAACAATTTCAAAATAGTAGAGCATGAAGTAAAGAAGACTACTGGGTCAAGCTCAGGAAATATGGCTTTTGTTTCATCACCAAGCATCTCAAAGGTTGATAATGAAGAAAAAGGTGGCAGAGAAGAAGGTACTGCCAACACAACCTTTGGTACTGCTAGTACTTCTAGTAGTACCAAAACCATTTTAGATGAAACAATTGGGTGTGCTTTTCTTACATCTCAACACAATGGGTCCATATTAACATTTGAAGATCTTCAAGAGATTCATCCTGATGATCTTGAAGAAATGGACATAAAGTGGCAACTTTCACTTTTGAGCATTAGAGCCAAGAAGTTGTTGATGAGGACTGGCAAGAAGATAATGATAAATGGAAATGAGCCTGCTGGCTATGATAAGTCAAAAGTGGAGTGTTACAACTGCCACATGAAGGGTCACTACTCTAGAGAGTGTAGAAGACCTAAGAAGCAGGATGACAAGGGTAGAGGGTTTGAGCAGAGGAATAAAGGAAGCTTTGAGAAGAGAGGAAGCTTTGAAAGCAAGAGTAAGGCTGTAGAAGTTGCTGAGCCTAAAGCAATGGTTGCTATTGATGGCATGGGTTTTGATTGGAGTTTCATGGGTGAAGATGAGTCAACTTCTGATGAATTGGCTTTGATGGCATTCTCCACATCTGAGGTACAAATTACAAAATGTTCTACTACTTGTAAAGCTTTTGATGAATTAAAATCTTACATCAAACTTTATGATGAGCTAAAAGTAGAAGAAAGAAAAACTAATCAAACCTTAGTTAACTATAAGTGTGGTATGGCCAAACTAGAAAAACAAATCATTCACTTTAGAGAAAATGAACTCACCTTTACTGATGCTAAAGCTGCTCTTAATAGACAAATATTTTTGAAAGATTCAGAAATAGAAATGTTAAGGACTGAGTGTACTAAAGTGACATTAGCTAGAGATAATATTCAACTGACTGTTACCAAATTGGAAATTGCTTCTGAATGTACTTGAAGCATAGTTGAGAATCATATGAATAAAAGAATAAAATCAGGGATAGGATACAATACATGTCCACCTCCTTATAGAGGAATTCCTTGTCCCCCAGGATCAGATCTAGCTGAGTCAGGTCTACATGAAATCATTAACAAACCATTGGCTAAATCTGTAGAGAAGAGTGAACCTTCTGAGAGTGCTAAGAATGCATCACTCTCCAAGGTGCTCACTGATAAGAAACCAGATATTCTAATTATTGAAGATTGGGTATCTGATGATGATGAAGATGAGACTGTTCCTATCAAAGGAAACAAAGAAGGACCAAAAAGTCCTAAGAGAGTAGAAATTAAGGCTAAGCCTAAAGCTGTTTTGAAAGCAGTTGAAAGTTGTGAAAAATTTAATAACAAACCTAGGGGAAGCCAAAGAAATTGGAACAACCTTAAGTCACAACAACTAGGTGATGACTTTGTCATGTACAATAAGGCTTGTTATTATTGTGGTAGCTTTAATCATCTTCATGCTTATTGTAATAAATGGGTTTCTGGGAGTAAAACAAAGTCTAAAACAAATGTTATTCACTCCAGAAAAAGTTTTGTTAAGTCTAACACCACAAAAGTTAAACATACTGTTAGACAAAATAAGCCTGTTATTACAAAACCAACTGATAAGGGTACAAGAAACACTTTCAAATATGTACCAAGAGTTGTGAATAGTCCTATTAAAAAGAAATCTGTGGTCAAAACACAAATTTGGAAACCAAAAACCAAAGGTCCTGCTAGACCAAATGGTACTGCCAAAATTGGTATTGCCAAAATTGGTACAAATAGACCAAAGACCACAAAATGGATTAAAAGGGAAAGTGCTGTTAAGTCCTCAGCATGTTGGATTTGGAAACCAATCCAATCAAAAGGTGCATCAACAACCCTGAAAAGGTTTGATTTCATTGATGCAAGAGGCAAACCCAAGTCTGTCATGGCTTGGGTACCCCAAGGAAACTAATATGTTTATTCATGTGCAGGAACATTCATCTGATATTGGAGATCAAGGATATGTTGATAGTGGATGTTCAAGGCACATAACAGGCAACATGTCATTCCTCTCAGACTTCAAAACATTTGATGGAAGATATGTTACCTTTGGGGGAGGAATAAAAGGAAAGATCACTGGTAAAGGTACTATCAAAACCAGTAAACTAGATTTTGAAAATGTGTATTTTGTGAAAGAACTTCAGTTTAATCTTCTTAGTGTCTCACAAATGTGTGACAAAAAGAACAATGTTCTATTTACTGACAATGAATGTATGGTTCTTTCTTCTGATTTTAAGATGCCTGATGAGAGTCAGATCCTTCTTAAAATACCAAAAAGGAACAATATGTACAGTGTTAATTTAAAGAACATTGATCCTAAGGAGAGTCTAACTTGTTTGGTAGCAAAAGCATCATTGGATGAATCTATGCTTTGGCATAGAAGGCTTGGTCATGTAAACTTTAAAACAATCAACACTATTGCAAAATATGATTTGGTAAGAGGTTTACCCAAAAAGATTTTCCAAAACGACCAATCCTGTGTTGATTGTCTAAAAGGCAAACAACATAGAGCTTCTTGTAAGCCCAAGACCCAAAACTCTATTTCTCAGGCTTTATATATGCTTCATATGGATCTCTTTGGTCCTACTAATGTATGTAGCTTGAATGGTAAAAGATATTGTCTTGTTGTTACTGATGATTATAGCAGATTCTCTTGGGTTTTCTTTTTAAGATCTAAACATGAGACTAGTGAGATTCTTAAATCTTCCATCACTGAGGTAGAAAACCAATCTGATAAGAAAGTCAAAATCATCAGATGTGACAATGGGACAGAGTTCAAGAATAGTGTTATGGATGACTTTTGCAAGGAAAAAGGCATAAAAAGGGAATTTAGTGTAGCTAGAACCCCACAGCAAAATGGAGTAGCAGAAAGAAAGAATAGAACACTTATAGAGGCTGCTAGAACTATGTTAGTAGACTCTAAGTTGCCTATTTCATTTTGGGCTGAAGCAGTTGGTACTGCCTGTTATGTACAAAACAGGGTTCTTGTGACAAAGCCACATAGAAAGACACCTTATGAACTTTTCTTTGGTAGAACACCATCTTTAAGTTTTATGAGACCTTTTGGTTGTCATGTCACTATTCTAAATACCAAAGATCATTTAGGCAAGTTTGATGGAAAAGCAGATGTAGGCTATTTGATAGGGTATTCTTTGCAGAGTAAGGCCTATAGAGTGTTTAACACTTGCACTAGGCTAGTGGAAGAGAATCTTCACATAGAGTTTCAAGAGAAACTAACAAATGTGAAAGGAATTGGACCAGATTGGATGTTTGATATTGATAGGCTTTCAGAATCTATGAATTATGTGCCTGTTTCAGGTACAAATACTAATGGTGATGCAGGTTTTGAAGAAAATATTGAAACTCCTAAAGATCAAGATTACATCTGGATGCCAATTTGGAAAGAAATGGATCTATCTTCAAGTCAAGAAGAACCTTCAAAATCAAAAAATGAAGGCAAGGAAGATGATCATGGAACTCAGAATCAAGAGAATCAAGAAAGTGGTACAAATGACAATGGTACTGCTAGTTCAACAGATGGTCCTGCTAGTTCAAGTATTGATACTGCTGAGCCATTAAATGTTCAAATAGATGATTCTTTACCAGAAGAGGTGGGGATTAGCAATCTTCCATCTACCTATGAAGTTCCTAAAACACCCAACACTAGAATTCTCAAAGATCACTCAATTGATGATGTGATTGGTAGCATAAATTCTGGTGTTAGAACAAGATCTCAAGTTGGTTTATCTCAAGTCTTGTCTTCAGATGAAGAAGGGTTTATCTCCTCTATTTATGAAGAAAAGAATAATGATATTTCCAATATATGCCTGTTTTCATGTTTTCTATCTCAGGCTGAACCCAAAAACATAAACAAAGCTTTAGATGATGCAAGTTGGGTGGAAGCAATGCAAGAAGAGCTTCTCCAATTCAAGATTCAGAAGGTTTGGATATTGGTTGATTTGCCCAAAGGTCATAGGGCAATTGGAACCAAATGGGTGTTCAGAAACAAGAAAGATGAAAGGGGTATAGTGATCAGAAATAAAGCAAGATTGGTAGCTCAAGGATATACTCAAGAAGAAGGGGTAGATTATGAAGAAGTGTTTGCTCCAATTGCAAGACTTGAAGCAATTAGGCTTTTCTTGGCCTATGCTTCATTCATAGGCTTCACTGTCTATCAAATGGATGTGAAGAGTGCATTTTTATATGGTGAAATTGAAGAACCAGTATATGTGTCTCAACCTCCAGGCTTCATTGATGCAGAGTATCCAGACAAGGTTTATAAGGTTACCAAGGCTCTATATGGTCTACACCAAGCTCCTAGGGCATGGTATGAAACATTGGCTTGTTTTCTACTAGAAAGTGGATTCCAAAGAGGCAGGATTGATCCCACTTTGTTCATCAAAAGAACAAAGAAAGACATCTTGCTAGTGCAGATTTATGTTGATGACATAATCTTTGGATCAACAAACCAAGACTTGTGTGTAGAATTTGAAAAACTTATGCATAGTAAGTTTGAAATGAGTTCCATGGGGGAACTTACTTTCTTTTTGGGTCTCCAAGTGAAACAATCCAAAGAAGGCATATTTATCAGCCAAGATAAGTATGTAGCAGAGATCCTAAGGAAATTTAATTTTGCTGATTCTAAGGTTGCAAGTACACCAATGGATCCAGACAAAGGGCTACTCAAGGATGCTGAAGGAGATGATATGGATTTGCATAATTATAGATCAATGATTGGGTCTTTGATGTACCTTACATCATCAAGACCAGATATCATGTTCTCAGTATGTGTATGTGCAAGGTTTCAAATACATCCCAAAATCTCTCATCTCACAGCAGTCAAAAGAATCTTTAGATATCTTAAGGGTCAACCTAGGTTGGGTCTTTGGTATCCAAGGGAATCATCTTTTGAATTAGTGGCTTATTCGGATAGTGACTATGCTGGTGCAACTCTAGACAGAAAATCCACAACTGGTGGATGTCAATTTCTTGGTTGCAGACTCATCTCTTAGCAATGCAAGAAACAAACAATGGTGGCTAACTCTACAACTGAAGCAGAATATGTTGCTGGTGCAAGTTGTTGTGGGCAAGTTCTTTGGATCCAAAATCAAATGCTTGACTATGGGTACAATTTTCTTAACACCATTATTTATATTGACAATAGCAGTACTATTTGTATCATTAAAAACCCAGTTCAACACTCAAAAACAAAACACATTGAAATCAGACACCATTTCATAAGGGATTGCAATGAGAAAAGGTTAATTCAAGTTGTTAAAATTGATTCTGAAAAGAATTATGCAGACCTTCTCACCAAAGCTTTTGATTTAGGTAGATTCAAATATCTTGTAGGAGGTATTGGAATGATAAATCTTTGAAAATCATGTGTTTTTGTACATAAACTTAACTGGTATTGACTTTTAATCATGGTACTGCTAGTTAGTCAATAGGTACTGTCAGTTCATAATTGGTCCTGCTAGTATAAAATTTGCTATGTTTTGTTCATATTGATGCTTAAATGTTTAAAATGCTATAGATCAAGTGCTTTGCACTATGTTCTTTTGGTTTGCAACTAACACATTTCAGGTTGATAACAAAACAAGAGTTCTTCCAAACAAAAAGGGGCAACAAAAGTTATATTAATCTCAGGGGAGATAACAATCTCAGGGGAGGATATGATAGCTCAGAATGGAAGAAAAACCAATTTATGAAAGAAAAAGACAAGAGCATACAAGATGATGCAGAGGTTGAAAAAGATAGAGTTAGATCACATGTTGAACCAATCATCCAAGATACACAGCATCATTGCCTTTTTAATTTCCTCCATCCAAGGAAATTGCACCATCTTTAGGCCAATATGGCTTTTGGTATTCAGTTCACCAAGTTTTTACAAACTTAAGAGCTGGCTAGTCCATAAGCAAACGGCTTTTGGTAAAGACAAATCAAATCCGTTGATGGTTGATAGTTTACCAAAAACTATATGGTTGTTAACTAACCATACTTAATTGTAAATAGTTAGCTAGTCCATAAGCAAACGGCTTTTGGTAAAGACAACTCAAATCCGTTGATAGCTGGTAGTTTGCTAAAAACTATATGGTTGTTAACTAACCATACTTAATTGTAAATAGTTAGCTAGTCCATAAGCAAACGGCTTTTGGTAAAGACAACTCAAATCCGTTGATAGCTGGTAGTTTGCAAAAAACTATAAGGGATTTTTACAAAACTTTCAAAGGTACTGCTAGTTCAAAATTGGTACTGCTAGTGTAAAATGGTACTGCTAGATAGCCGTTGAGCCTGTCAGAAAAGTTTTAGCCGTTTGGCCTGGTAGTTAAAATTAGCCGTTGGGGTAGTTATGTAAATTACTGATGATTATATTATATTATATTTCACATATAAAAGATCTTTTTGACCGCCTTTACATTTACTTTTAATAATCTTTCTTATTGTCGGTTAAAAGTAATTCTCTCATATCTTCTTTCATCAGTCCTTATCATAATTCACATACACCTTTCATCTTCTACCAGCACCACCAACAAATCCCACCAACATATTCAAAATTTTCATTATGGATTCCACAGTTGTTCTAAACTTTGTCCAACGTCACAATCAATTAGCATTTTTGGAAAAGTCAGAGGATAATGCCTCATTTCATCAAGTAGTGGACTTTTTAAATAAATCCTATATCAGGTTTGCTTTACTAGTCAATCCCACTATTTATGAATCTCAAATTTTATAATTTTGGCAAACTGCTAAAATTAAAACTTCTGAAAATGGGGAACAAAGGATTAAGGCCAAAGTGGATGGCAAACTTTTGACTCTTACTGAGTCATCCATAAGAAGACATCTTCATTTGGATGATTCTGATGGTATTAGTCAGTTGCCAGATACTGAAATTTTTGAAAATTTACAAAGAATGGGGTATCATGCTGAGTCTAACAAACTCACTTTTCTGAAAAAGCATCTTACTCCACAATGGAGATTTTTGATTCACACAATCCTTCATTGTTTGAGCCAGAAGAAAACCTCTTGGGAGCAATTTAGTGGAAACATGGCTTCTGCTCTCATCTGCTTGGCTACAAACAGAAAATACAATTTTTCAAAACATATTTTTGAAGGATTGATTAAAAATGTGAAAAGTGAAACAAAGTTTGTGATGTATCCAAGATTTATTGGATGCATCATTGCAAAATTAAAACATTTGTTACTTCCCACAGACTCAATTTATGAAACACCAAAACTTTCTCACAAAGTATTTTCAAATATGAGAATTGGTTTTAGAGGGGAAGAAATACCACTATTTGATGAAATGTTACCACAACATCCAGAAGAACCAACACCATCAGCTGAATCACCATCATCTAGTTCTTCACATGGTTACATTTCACCAACACATCAAACATCACCAATACCATCTCCAGTACCATCAGCAACACCACCAACATCATCACCTCATGTATCACAAACCCAATCACCTCAGACAATGCAAGAACTAAAAGACAAGGTGAAGTTCTTAGAAGCTGCTCTTAAAAGTCAAAGCAAGAAGTTTTCTGAGATCAACATCAAATTAGTCAAGAGGGTAAAGAAATTGGAGGGTGAAGTGAAGAAGCTAAAGGGTAAAAGATCTGCAAAGGTTGTTTTATCTAGTTCTTCAAAATCAAATGCTGATAGGATAGGTCACTCTTCCAAAAAGGGGAGGAAGGATAGTTCTGAAGATGAGGAGGAGGCTCAATTTGAATTCCATGAAGGAACTCAAGTTTATGATGAAGAGCCTGCTGGTGCAGGGCAAGAGCCTGCTAGGCCAGAACAAGAGCCTGCTAGGATTGAGAGGCTTTTGGCAATGGAGTACAAAGGGTCTGTTGAGAAAGTGTACAAAAGAAAGAGGGACTTAGAGCCTCAAGGAGATTTATTTGTTCAAGGGAGGTTATTTATTGCTGATGAGCAATCCACTGCTCCATCCCAAGAACCAACTCCAAAGGATAAGGGCAAGAGCATTATGATTGAAGATGAGCCAAAGCCCAAAAAGTTAAAGAAATCAGAGCAAGCACAGATAGCTAGAGATGAAGAAGAGGCCAAAAGAATTCATGAAGAAGAACTAAAAGCACTTGAAGCTTCAAGACTGCTAACAGAGATGAAAGAGAAAAAAGATGCTCAATCTCTTCATGATACTCAAATTGCTCAAGAAACCTTTGATGCACAAATGCAATGGATTATTGCAAATGATCCGATTGTGAAAGGCCAAACTTCAATGATAGTAAATGACAGCAATCTCAATTCTGATGAGAAGACAACAGCACTTGAATCTTTTATCAACAAGAAGTATAAAGAAGCAGCTCTGGCTGACATTTTTGAAAAGATGAAAGAAAGTGAGAAAAGAGGTTTTAAGGTGGGCAAATCATGGAAAGATCAAGTGACTTTCATGAAGAGATTTCTAAAAGGTCAAGCAAATTGGACTGATTATCAACTGAAGAAGAAATCTGCTGATGAAATCTACTACTTGTATCTTCAAGCCTACAAAAGTCTTTACTACAAAGTTCCATCTGATGCAAAGCCCTCTATGAAGAAGAAAGATGCTCAGAAGAAAGAAGTAGCAAAATTGGACACAGAGCAAGTAAGTAAGATGTTAATTACTTTGCCAACTATAATACATGCTGATCCAATTAGCTGTAGACGCCCTATTATTGATTGGGAGATCAACCATGATAGATTAGGAAAGTCATGGAAAATAATAAGGGTTGGAGGTCAGTTTGCTATCTTTAAGAATTTTGAAAATCTAGTTAGAGCAAGTGACAGAGCAGACTTGGAAGAATTGTGGAATCTAGTGTAGATTAGGCTAGACACAACTTCTAGTACTGATGCTAAGGAACAGGAACTATGGGTAGAATTCAATAGGATGTTTGATCCTGATCCCAAAGATGTTCATTGGAAATTTCCCTATTATGATCCTTCAACAACATGGGAATTTCTAAGCCTTAGCAGTATTCATCATCTTTACACATCAAGTGGGATAGAACTCTTTATGTTGGCTGAGAAAGAGTATCCACTTAGTTATGAAGTGCTTAAAACTATGATCTCCAAGAGATTAAGATGTGACAAGGATGAAGAGAAATCATAAATTGTTCAAAGTTTGCTGAAGAGCATATTTGAGCAATGTGAAAGAAAAAGGAAGAACAGAGAGTGAAGGTTTTTGGAAGAGTTCCCTTAAATCCTCAAGGTATGTATTTTATTCATCAGAAACTTGTGTATTTTAATGGAAATAACAAGTTTAGGGGAGGATTGTTGGGAATAAAATGTTCAAGTCAAAGAGCCTGCCAAAGATGTCAAAGAGCCTGCTAGTTGATTTTGAAGTATATGAAGATGTTCTACCAGTACCTTCTGGGTAGAAGGTACTGCTAGTTGATGAAGAGCCTGCCAAGCTTATGTCAAGTTGATTAGATATTTTGTAATAGATATTTAGTTGAATTATTAGTCTTTGTACATTGTTATACGTTATGTAGAAGTAGTTTAGTCTTCTGTGATGTACAGAAGAATATTGCAGAGTTGTACATTGGTAGTTGTATTTAATTGTAGGCGCTAAAATAGTCAAAGTATAGTATTATATTCAACCACTTGAACAACTTGTAATAAGGTGTCCTTATCTTATAAAAGGTTCCCTTAGTCACACTTCATGCATGTATCTCTTCAACCATTAACCAAAACCGAACCATCTCTCAAGTAACTTAGTTACTCAATTCACAAAATCCTTTTTACAATCTTAGATTCAAGATTACTTTGTAATCCCGGTGATAGTTAGATCATCCGTATTATTTCATCAATAATATTGAATCATTTTGTGTTAACCAAAGTTGTGTTCCTTGTTCATTTGCATACTCACGTTTGCATAAACTCACCACCTTGTGTTCTTTTAAGTGTGTTGTAGTAGATTCCGCATGCTAAACACATTCATACATAAATATCTCTCAAACACATTACTAAGATTCACATCCCAAGTGTTTGAACAACATTTAAAACCTTTCCACAATTCACTTCTTCCAGTAGTCATATCTTTGTTGCTCAATGATAATGAAAAAGAATGTCTCATCTCTGCTCTCAAGAGGCATAAAAGAGCTTTTGCTTGGAAAACTTCTGATATCCCAGGAATTAGCCCTGATTTCTGTAAACACAAAATCAATTTCGAAGAAGGTGCTAAACCCATTTTAGAAAGACAACGTCGACTCAATCCAAACATGAAAGAAGTTTTTAAGAAAGAAGTCATCAAACTTCTTGATGCTGGTATCGTTTACCCCATCGAGGATAGTCCTTGGGTGAGTCCAGTTCACTGTGTTCCGAAAAAAGGAGGAATAACCGTAGTGACTAACGAACGGAATGAATTAGTTCCTACTAGAACTGTCACTGGATGGCGAGTATGTATTGATTACAGAAAATTAAACAAAGCCACCAGAAAGGATCATTTTCCTCTACCCTTCATGGATCAAATGCTTGAGAGACTAGTAGGGAACAAGTACTTTTGTTTCCTTGATGGTTTTTCAGTATATTTCCAAATTTCTATTGATCTTGCCAATCAAGAAAAGACTACATTCACATGTCCTTTTGGAACTTACGCTTACCGGCGTATGCCTTTCGGTCTTTGTAATGCACCAGCAACTTTTCAAAGGTGTATGATTGCAATATTCCAAGACATGCTTGAAACATCTATGGAAGTTTTCATGGATGACTTTTTAGTTTTTGGAAGCTCATTTGAAGCTTGCCTTTCTAATCTCGATAAAATGCTCGAAAGATGTGAAGCTGTACATCTTGTTCTTAACTGGGAAAAATGTCATTTCATGGTGACTGAAGGAATTGTGCTTAGACACAAAATTTCCAGTGCAGGAATGGAGGTTGACAAAGCGAAAATCGATGTTATCACGAAATTACCACCTCCAACCAACGTTAAAGCCGTTAGAAGTTTTCTAGGACATGCCGGTTTCTACCGTCGTTTTATTAAAGATTTTTCCAAAATATCTCGTCCCATGACAAAACTTCTTGAAAAAGATTCTGTTTTTGACTTTAATGCAGATTGCATTAAGGCATTTGAAACATTGAAAACCTAATTGACTAGTGCACCCATTATGGTTTCACCTGATTGGTCACTACCATTCGAGCTCATGTGCGATGCAAGTGATTTTGCTGTTGGAGCTGTGTTAGGACAACGTGAAGGAAAACATTTCCGTCCTATATACTTCGCTAGCAAAACACTTAATAACGCTCAACAAAATTACACGGTTACGGAGAAGGAATTGTTAGCCGTTGTTTTTGCTTTCGACAAATTCAGATCTTATCTTGTGCTTTAAAAAACGATTGTGTTTACTGATCACTCAGCACTCAAATATCTGTTTACCAAACAAGATGCAAAACCGCGTCTTATCCGATTGATTTTGCTACTCCAAGAATTTGACATAGAAATCAAAGATAAGAAAGGAGCAGAAAATCTAGCTGCTGATCATTTGTCTTGTCTCGAAAATCCAAATTTTGAAGAGTTAAGGGAAGATGAAATTGACGATTATTTCCCTGATGAAACTCTCATGACTGTTGACACAATTGACGAAAAAGAAATTCCATGGTTTGCAGACTTTGCAAATTATCTCCTTGGAAAAATTCTCAGAAAAGGATTAACTCACGCCCAACGAAGTAAATTCGTCTCAGAACTAAAACACTATTATTGGGAAGAGACCTATCTTTTCAAGATGTGTCCCGATGGGATGATCAGAAGATGTGTTTATGGTTCCGTAACAAGAAGAATTCTTGATGAATGCCATCATGGCCCGACTGGGGGACACTATGGTCCTTCCACCACAGCTAAAAAAGTTTTTGATGTTGGATTCTATTGGCCGACAATTTTCAAAGAAGCTCATACTCTTGTTAAAAACTGTGATGCTTGCCAAAGATCCAGTAGTCTTTCTCGCAGAGACGAAATGCCTCAAAAAAGCATTCAAGTCTGCGAAATATTCGATATTTGGGGAATCAATTTTATGGGACCATTTCCTAAATCGCACAAATACGAATACATTCTCGTTGCTATTGATTATGTTTCCAAATGGGCAGAAGCCGAGGCTCTACCCACAAATGATGCACGAGTTGTTGTTAATTTTCTCAAAAAGCTTTTCGCTAGTTATGGAATTCCTAAAGCTTTAATAAGTGATCGAGGAACCTATTTCTGTAACAAACAAATGGAGAAAATTATGAAACGATACGGAGTTCATCATCGTTTTGCTACAGCTTATCATCCACAGACCAGTGGTCAAGTCGAAAACACCAACAGAGCCTTAAAGAGGATACTCGAAAAAATGGTCACAGACAATCCTGCCGTTTGGTCGAGAAAACTTGATGATGCTCTGTGGGCATTTCGTACGGCTTACAAAACTCCAATTGGTACAACACCATACAGAATTTTGTATGGAAAAACATGTCATTTGTCGTTCGAAATCGAACATCGCGCCTACTGGGCACTCAGAAACTGTAACCCTGATCTCAAAATAGCTGGAGAGAAGAGATTTTTGCAATTTCATGAACTCGATGAACTAAGACTCCAAGCTTATGAGAACTCCAAGCTTTACAAAGCTAGAACCAAAGCTTATCATGACAAAAAGTTAAGAATACGGAAAGAATTCAAAGCTGGAGACAAAGTTTTGCTTTTCAATATGAAATACAAGTTTAAAGCTCCTAAGCTAAAACCGAAATGGTTCGGACCATATATAGTGAAACATGGATTTCCATCTGGATATGTTGAATTAGATGACAAACAGGGTGGAAGTTTCATTGTTAATGGTCACCGAATTAAATTGTACTATGATAAGGAGCAAATGAACGAGATTTCTATCGAAGAAATTCCGCCTGAATCAGAATATGAAGCTATAACATTCATGGCACCCTTTCTGGCCGATTATAAGAAAAACACTCCTTGGGCCGAAGAAACTGGTTTTATCTATGATGTTCTTCCTAGAGCTTGGGAAAGAGTGAAATTGGAAGACATAGATGAAACTGGAGAAGGAATAGTGATAGGAAACGTGGTGTATGTTCCAAAATCCTTGAGGAAGAAACCAAAAATTGCACCAACGTAGACTTAAGGAAGTTTGAGTCAGGCTGATGACTCATTAATAAAACAAGCGCTTCTCGGGAGGTAACCCGTGTGTTTGCTATTTTTACTTCTTATTTTTATTTTCAAAGTGATTACACTCCAAAGTTTCTCTAATCCCTTAGTTGAACTTAAGTGTGGGGGTGTACCACTGACTTTTAATAAAACATATTTTCGTGTGTTTGTTTTGTTTGTTTTAAGATTACTGCAGGTAATAATTACTAAGCTTGGACACTTGGATCAAAGAATCATATGAAGCTCGGAAAATATGGTTTATTCTCTTATTTCCTTATTTTCATACTTTGAAGTTTGTTTATCACATTGAGGATAATGCTTAACTTAAGTGTGTTGGGGGGGGGGGGAGAATAGGAAAATAAGGATAATTTATAAATTTTGAGCTAAGTTTTTAAATTTTTGTTTGCCCTGGTGATCTAGTTATTTGTCATTTTAGGATAATATATTAGAATAACTAGATCTATCCAGTGGTGAAACCTGTAATTTTTGAAAAATTGAGATGCGTCCCGATTAATATTGCAATCCATTCTGGGATCGATAACATTAGCTAGCACATATTATAGCCTTTCCACTAAATTGTGAGGATTTGAGCCTGTTCTGTATTTAGCATACATCTTTTATGCTTTGATTCTTTTGCTATGAGTGTGCCGTGTGATTTTATTTATTCTAGAACTTATGCTTGTAAATCATTACGAGACCGTTGTGAGATCACATTTCGTGTGTGATATAAGTGTATATGCGTGATAAGAGGCAACCTTAGGATTTAACCCAAATAGCCTTCCGTATTGATATTTAGCTAGTTACACTGACTAGTTAACCACCAATATAAACCCTATTGTTAGCGTTTATCTTTAACGCTTGATACCCCTAGTTACACCTTCTGAACCTATCTTTTCTTTTGATAGAATTCAGAAAAATACAAAAAGATTTTACACTTTTTAGCCTAGCCTTACCATTAGTCAAGTCTTGGTTGGTTGCTAGCTATATGGCAAGATGAATGTTATGTGGGAAATCATGAAAGTTTGAAGAAAGTTGCAAACTTCATGAGCAGTTATCAAAGTGAAGTAAAAGACTAGTCATCGCAATTATAAGATGACAATTGAAGAGTTTATGTCAAAAAAAAAAAAAAAAAAAAAAGAAAAAAAAAAAGAAAAAAAAAAGAAAAAGAATAAGTCATCGCAACTATAAGGTGACAAGAATAGCCAATGAGCTATGAAATAATGTATTGATCGATCAAGTATGGAGTTTCTCAAGATTGCATGATAGTGGTTCAAAATAGCTAGCAACATTTGGTTAGTAGACTTTGACTATTTTGTATATTCTTTATTATCAACCTTTCTAAAACATATCCCATGTCTTATCCTTACCTTTTGGCTTTGTGAAATTATCAAGTGTATTGACATATAGTGACCATCCGAGTTCTTGATGAATTAGATAATGCGCCAGCGATCTAAGGTTATCCTTAGTGACCATCCGTTGTTTGGTAATGCAAGAATTCGCGCCAGCGATCTATTATGTTTTGCATAAGATATTTGCACGTAAGTCTGATATAACATTTGAAGCCTTAAACCTGAATAAAAGACTTCTTTGATATGTATACTTGGTGCTCACGCCATGTCGGTGTAGTTTTATTTCTTGTACAAGCCTATGGTAATATTTAGATCATGACTTAGCAACGAGTGTGATTTCTCTTATATACTCCACCAACCATATAAATGAGTGATTTGAGTGAATTATATTTCATTCCTTTTTCGTGAGGTGATTAGTAATGTTCATCAAGCAAGAAAATCAATTGGGTATTGTCAAACATCTTGATGCTTCAATTAAAAAAACTTAAAATGATGGATCTAACTTGTACTTGTACTTGATAGATTTGCATCACATTTTTCTTAAACATATTTCGTATACCATGTGGATAATTATTTTTACTTTTAGATTTGCTTGAGGGCAAGCAAAGTTTAAGTGTGGGGGAATTTGATAATGCTCAAATTGTGCATGTTTTTAGTAGCGTTATTCGTGCTTTTGTATATATTATTTGGTTATATTTATATGCTTTTGTTACTTAATCGCACCAAAGTATGTTTGCAAAGTATATGTAGCCAAGTACAGAAAAAAGGAAGAAAAAGTGAAAGATTGATGAAGGAAACAAGGACTTACGATTGTACGAAGATTCCCATGTCAAGATCCACTCCGAAAAGGCATTTCATAGAATGAAGATCCAAGTATTCATGATTCCAAGTTCCAAGACAAAGAACCAAGAGCTATGAGAAAGATACAAGCCAAACATCAAAAGACCAAGTTTGTGTCTACAGGACAACTCCATCCGATCGGATGCAACCCGCAACCGATTCGGATGGAGATGATGATCAAGACCATCCGATCGGACACAACCTGTATCCGATCGGATGGAGCCCTCGTACTTTTCTCAAATCTGCACTTTGGTTCAATTCTAGGCTCTTCTATTTGGTATTCTAGGTCCTTCTAAGCTACTTGGAGGCCAAGTTGCAGCATTTAAAGTTCCTATGCTTGAGAGTAGTATAAATAGAGCCTTTGGAAATCATTTGAAGGACACACACAAGACAACTAAAAAAAAAGACAACTATTACACAACTATCTCTAATCATAAACCACTCTCAAAAGCTCTCAAATTCGTCCTTAGAAGTCCAAGAAACTTTGGAAGTCCAAGAAGTCAACATTTGGAAGTCAAACTCTCAAGAAGTCAACACCAATACTTTGGGTATCAATACCTAATCATTTGTAATCTCATTCCAATCATTGTAAGACTTTTAATCATGATTTCTAATGTTCAAAATTCTGAGTTTATGTTCATGTTTGCTATGAGTGGCTAGTGCCTTTGTGCACTTGCTTAGATGATGTATATTACTTAATGATTTGCGTATGATTGTGATAACATGTTTTAATTAAATTTCAAGTTAATTCTAAGATCCAATTGTGCTTAAGTTTCATAGTGATATTTGTTAATCAAGTTTGACTAGTTGTTAGTAATTCTAAAGGTTGAAAGGTTTATTTTTATTCAACTAGTTATAATCATTTGTCTATGAATGATTGTTTTTACCCATTATTCTTGGTTAAACAAAGAAACTTAATTGTGGTTGTAATAAGAATGCTTTTGTCTATCAAATTGGATTGATTGAAAACCACCTTATAGGTCGAAAGATTAGTAGTTTACAATCAATTGTAACCTTTTTGTCTATGATTGGTTACCTTTTGTATTGACCATTTACTAAGCTTATTTGATAAAACAAAAGATTATTTTTGTGTTTAAGTTTGTTAATCCAAACTTATGAAACTTGAATTGATCTTGAATTGATTGGTTAAACTTAATGCTTGTTTTTATAAACTAAAATCTTGACGAAGGTTTAACTTGTAAGAACAATAGATTAGTTCACCAACTAATTATCATAACTGGCATGTTAACAAAAGTTATCACAATCATGCTTATCAAGAGTAGTATACTAGTCTAAGCAAGTGTAGTTTTAATCATTTGAATTATCATATTATCATTATTGCTTGTTTTTTAGATTTACTTTTAGTAGCTTTTATACTTACAACTCGATTCACTCACAAATCCCTGCGAACGATCCCGACTTACCATCATAATCTTTCTACAACGGACGAGTTCACTTGCTCGTATGTGTTATTTATAGATTCGGTAATTCACCCCTTATAAATTTAAAACTTGTACACACACGTAACACATCAAGAAGCATACGCAAAAAAGCTTTTTGAACAAACCTATAACCTTACTCCAAAGAAAGCTGGAAAATTCTTTTTATTAGTAAGTACCGAAAATAAGCCATGATTCCTGCAAAATCACAGCATACTAATTAAAGTTTAAAAAACAAAACCAAAACTCTTAAAAGAATATCAGACCTAAACGCAAAATGAAGAAAACAGAACATGACAACCGTAACTCAAACTACAACCAAACCTGTTGGGAATTAAATGTTCTGAAGATTAGTATTGGAAATTGAATGTTCACAAAGTTAGTACTGCTGGTGCATAAAGGAAAATACTCTAAGTGTCATACTACTGCTAGTGTATTCCATACTACTGCTAGTGTTGAAGATTCTACTGCCGCAAGAATACTACTGCTACTGTATCAGATACTGCTATTGGAGTGACTCATACTACTGCTGAGTGGATAAGTGTTGCGCATACTACTGCTGACTGGATAAGTATGAAAAAGATATTTGTGTATAAAAGTCAAATATCTACGGTAGATAATATCTTAGATAAGTGTTCACTCAACAAGTTGAATACGCATAACAAGTTGTATCTTTGCTACTGACACATACAAACTAGCAAGTAGACAAATACTCAAGTGTGCATGTGCTTAGATAATATATAAATAGAGAGTTAGACATGAGATAGAACAGAATCTAAGTTAAGTGTTGAATATTGAAAAAGTGTGTTGAATATAACAGAAATAGTTTTCTTTGTAATAGAGATTCAAGGTTTTGTAACCCTAGTGATAGTGAAGATCACTCGTATTATTCTCAATAATATTGAATCGTTTGGTGTTATACTTTCTGTGTTCATTATCAAATTCAACAACCACCACTGTTCCATTATCCTCAAACCAATATTCTTCTAAGTGTGGTTAAGTAGATTCCGCATACTTAATCATATTCACTCAAAGTATCACATACACACGTTATAAAGGACTAACATCCTCAGAGTGTATTACAATCCTCTCAATTAGTATCAGAGCTCAGGTTGATACTTTTGATTTAGAAGAAGAAATGGACATGGAGTCTATTCAAACGAATGTTGCTGCAAAGTTGCCAATGCTCAAGCAGAATGAGTTTGATATGTGGAGGCTAAGGATAGAGCAATATTTCCAAGTGCAAGACTATACACTTTGGGAAATTATTGAAGAAGAAAACACTTACAAGCCTACAACCACTACATCAACAGTTGAGGGTAAGGATGAGATAACTGTGCTGATCAATCCAATGACTGGAGAAGAGAAGATAAAGAAGAAGAATGACCTCAAGGCCAGAAGTATGCTGATAATGACCATTCCAAATGATCAACTTTTAAACTTCAGCAAGTTTAAAGATGCTAAGTCATTATTTGAGGCCATTGTTGCTAGGTATGGTGGGAATGAAGCCACCAAGAAGACCCAGAAGACTCTTCTCAAGCAGAACTTTGAAAACTTCTCTTCAACAAGCAATGAATCATTAGACCACATGTTTAACAGGCTTCAGAAGATTGTGAGCCAACTTGCTATTCTTGGGGTGGATATACCTCAAGAAGATTTAAACTCAAAATTTCTGAGAAGCTTACCTGAAGAGTGGGCTATGCATGTTGTTGTCTGGAAGAACAAGCCAGACATTGACACCATGAACCTAATGGACTTGTATAGCAACTTCAAGATTGTGGAACAAGATGTGAAGAAGATTGGAGCATCTAGTTCAAGCACTGGGAATATGGCATTTGTGTCATCTCCTAGTAACTCAAATCAGTTGAAGATGTGAAGATTGATGTGGGAGTTAGTACTGCTAGTTCATCAGGCAGTACTATTGGTATTATGGATGAGAAAACTTGTTGTGCCTTCCTAACAAGTCAGAATGATGGGTCCATGCTTACTCATGAAGACCTCCAGGAAATCAATGATGATGATTTGGAGGAGATGGACTTAAAATGGAAAATTTCTCTTCTTAGCATGAGGGCTAAGAAATTCTATCAAAGAACAGGGAAGAAAATCACTATCAGCAGCAATGATACTACTGGTTTTGACAAATCAAAGATAGAATGCTACAACTGCCACATGATGGGGCACTTCTCAAGGGAATGTAGAAGACCAAGGCATCAGGATGGCAAAAGCAAAGGTTTTGGAAGCAAGTCCAAGTCTGTGGAGACCACTGAGCCAAACTCAAAAGCTATGGTAGCTATTGATGGCTTAGGATTTGATTGGAGTTTCATGGCAGATGAAGAAGAAGCTTCTACTCAGATGGCACTCATGGCTTTCTCTGAGGTAAAATCTGATAAAGTTTGTTCAAATACTTGCACTGCTCTTAAAGAACTAGAAACTTTAAGAAAACATTATGATGAACAAAGGATAGAACTAGACAAAACCAATAATAACTTGTGGAATCATAAGAGAGGTTTAGCTATCTTAGAAGAGCAGATTATACATTATAAGACCAATGAAGCTACTTTTACTGATGCCAAAATCCTTCTTAACATGGAAATACTAATTCAAAATGTTGAAATAAATAATTTGAAAGCTGAGTTAGATAGGATTAAGAAGGCTAAAGAAAACATTCAATTAAGTGTAGAAACATTAGACTATGCCTCTAAGGGTGTAAGCAAAATAATTGAATGTCAAGTGATCAACAAAGCCAAGTCTGGGTTAGGATATAATGCTGTTCCACCTCCTTACAGAGGAATTCCTGCACCCCCAGGGATAGACCTAGAGCACACAGGCTTGTCTGAATTTCAACTACCAAAGTTAGAGTATGGTGTTCAGCCAAAAGAAAATGTAGTTGTTGATAAACCTGAAAGTAGAAGTGATGCTTCACTTCCTGAGGACAAGGTGTCCTCTGGTAGGAAATCAGATGGTCCAATCATTGAGGACTGGACATCTGATGATGATGAGGAAAATCAGGTTATGCCTAAACCTGATGTTGTTAAGGCAAAAGGAACAAGTGTTCCTAAGGTGATCAAGAATGATACTGTTAGGCCTAAAACAAATGTTAAACATGTTAGGCAACCAGTAAGATATTGTGAACAATATAGAACCACAAACAAGCCCAGAGGTAACCAAAGGAATTGGAATGACCTCAAGTCTCACCAACTAGGTGATGAATTTGTCTTTTATAACAAAGCTTGTTTCACTTGTGGAAGTTTTGACCATCTTGCAGCTTTATGCAACAAATGGGTAACTGGGTATTCAAACCATAGGGTGAATTTAAAAAGGCATACAACTAAAAGTCACTCTAATTTTACTAGAACAACACCCAGAGCAAGTTTCTTAAAGTCTGGCCCAAAACAAGTTTCTACTACTAGACAAGCAGTTACTACTGCTAGACCATTTAAGACTGTTTACCCAAAACAAGCAGTTAAAGGTGCACAAACAACTTACAAACATGCACCAACAACTGCTAAAAGGCCTTTTCATACTAAAGCAGTGGTACTAAAACAAATTTGGAAACCAAAGGGTACAACTGCAAAGCTAGCAGTTCATACTGCTGCTAGAGAAAAGTGGGCTAATGCTGTTAAGGCCTCAGCATGTTGGATTTGGAGACCTCTTAAATCCAATGGTGCATCAACTGTTCTCAAAAGATTTAATTACATTGATGCACGAGGCAAACTCAAGTCAGTAATGGCTTGGGTTCCCCAAGGAAACTAATTTCCTTATTTATGTGCAGGGACATTCACAAGCAGATGATGAAGATCAAGGATATTCAGATAGTGGGTGTTCAAGGCACATGACAGGCAACATGTCTTATCTTTCAGACTTTCAATCATTGGATGGAGGATATGTTACCTTTGGTGGAGGAATAGGAGGAAGAATTACTGGTAAAGGTACTCTTAAAACCGGTAAATTGGATTTTGAAGATGTGTACTATGTGCAAGAGCTTAAGTATAACCTGTTTAGTGTCTCACAAATGTCTTGTGATTTCTTCTGACACTGAATGTCTTGTGCTTTCTTCTGATTTTAAGCTACCTGATGAAAGTCAAGTATTGCTTAAAATTCCAAGAAAGGGCAACATGTACAGTGTTGATATGAAGAAGATTGTTCCTAAAGAGGCCCTTACTTGTCTTGTTGCAAAGGCCACATTGGATGAATCTATGAAATGGCATAGGAGGCTTGGTCACATTAATTTCAAAACCATAAATAAAATTGTCAAAGATGGTTTGGTAAGAGGCTTGCCTCAGAAAAGATTTGAAAATGACCAAACATGCGTTGCTTGTCTCAAAGGCAAACAACATAAAGCCACTTGTAAGCCCAAGATTTTTAACTCTATTGATCAATCATTGTTTATGCTTCATATGGACTTATTTGGACCTACTTCTGTGAGTAGTATTAAGCATAAAAGATTTTGTCTAGTTGTTACTGATGACTATAGCAGGTTTACATGGGTTTTTTTAGGCTCTAAGGATGAGACATCTAGCATTCTTAAGACATTCATTACAGAGATAGAAAACTTAGTAAACAAGAAAGTAAAAGTCATTAGATGTGATAATGGGACAGAGTTTAAGAATAGAGTTATGGATGATTTCTGCAAAGAAAAAGGTATTAGAAGAGAATTTAGTGTTGCTAGAACTCCTCAGCAGAATGGAGTTGCTGAGAGGAGAAATAGGACACTCATAGAAGCTGCTAGAACCATGTTAGCTGACTCTAAGTTGCCTATCACTTTTTGGGCTGAAGCAGTTAATACTGCTTGCTATGTCCAGAACAGGGTTTTGGTTGTTAAGTCTCACAATAAGACATCCTATGAGCTTTTTAGAGGTAGAACTCCTGCAATAGGATTTCTTAGACCTTTTGGATGTCATGTGACAATTTTGAATACCTTAGACCATCTAGGAAAATTTGATGGTAAAGCAGATGAAGGATTTTTGGTTGGATATTCTCTCAATAGCAAAGCATTTAGAGTATACAATTCAAGAACTAGGAGAGTTGAGGAAAACCTGCATGTGGAATTTTTAGAGAACAAATCTAATGTTGCAGGTGAAGGACCAAAATGGTTGTTTGATCTTGAAACTCTAACCCAATCAATGAACTATGTACCAGTTGTTGCAGGATCTAATGATTTTTCAGGTACAGAAGCAACAAATGAGGCAGAGTTGGGAAAAGAGAAAGAACAAGATTATGTGTTGATGCCAATATGGACAAGTGTGGATTCAACTTCAATAAATGATGAACCTTCTTCTGATGAAGCTAAAGAAGGGATTGAAGGTGAAAACAAGGAAGATGGAACTGAGGAACAAGAGAATCAAGTTAACAGTACTATTGATGATAGTACTGCTGAGACCCAACTTGATACAGCTAGGCCAAATGTTTCTACTGCTGAGCCAATTGATCCTACTGCTGGCTCATCAAACTCAAATGAAGCAGAATTCTCAGAAGATGAAGTGGATTTCAACAATCTCCCACCTGACTATCATGTTCCTACTACACCACACATAAGGATTCACAAAGTCCACTCCCTGGACAATGTGATTGGTGATGTACAATCAGGAGTGAAGACAAGGAAGCAACTTATGTCTTCAGACCAACAAGGGCTTCTTGATGCTCTTTATGCATCAAAGCAGCATGAGTATGCAAACTCTTGCTTATTTGTATGTTTTCTCTCACAAGCAGAACCCAAAAATGTCCTAAAAGCCTTAGATGATTCAAGCTGGGTAGAAGCTATGCAAGAGGAGCTTCTCCAATTTAAAATTCAGAAGGTTAAGGTGCTAGTTGATTTACCCAAAGGTGTGAGGGTAATTGGCACTAAATGGGTTTTCAGAAACAAAAGGGATGAAAGGGGCATAGTGATAAGAAATAAGGCTAGACTTGTAGCCCAAGGGTACACACAAGAGGAATGTATAGACTATGAAGAAGTTTTTGCTCCAGTGGAAAGAATTGAAGCAATTAGGCTATTCTTGGCCTATGCTTCATTTATGGGCTTCATAGTTTATCAAATGGATGTCAAGAGTGCCTTCTTATATGGTACTATTGAAGAGGAGGTTTATGTCTCACAACCTCCAGGTTTTATTGATCCAGAACATCCAGAAAAGGTGTACAAGGTTGTCAAGGCTCTTTATGGCCTTCATCAGGCACCAAGAGCATGGTATGAAACACTGGCTTCCTATTTGATTGAAAATGGATTCCAAAGAGGCAAGATTGATCAGACATTATTCATCAAGAAGCACAAGAAGGATCTTTTGCTAGTTCAGGTGTATGTGGATGATATTATCTTTGGATCTACAAGGAAGGAGATGTGTTTAGAGTTTGAGAAACTTATGCATGATAAGTTTCAGATGAGTTCCATGGGGGAACTTACTTTCTTTTTGGGTCTGCAAGTTAAGCAATCAAGTGAAGGAATTTTTATCAGCCAAGATAAATATGTTGCAGAGATTCTAAGGAAATTTCAGTTTGCTGATTCAAAAGTGGCAAGCACACCAATGGACTCTGAGAAGCCTCTTCTTAAAGATGTAGATGGAGAAAATGTGGATGTACACACATATAGATCTATGATAGGCTCTTTGATGTATCTCACATCATCAAGACCTGATATCATGTTCTCTGTTTGTGCTTGTGCAAGATTTCAAGTAACTCCTAAGGTTTTTCACTTAACAGCAGTCAAGAGGATCTTTAGATATCTCAAGGGTCAACCTAGGTTGGGTCTATGGTATTCTAGGGAATCACCTTTTGACCTGGTAGCATATTCAGACAGTGATTATGCTGGTGCAAGCTTGGACAGAAAGTCAACAACTGGAGGATGTCAATTCCTTGGATGTAGACTCATTTCATGGCAGTGTAAGAAGCAAACAATTGTGGCAACTTCAACAACTGAAGCTGAATATGTAGCTGCTGCTAGTTGCTGTGGTCAAGTACTTTGGCTTCAAAATCAACTTCTTGACTATGGGTACAATTTCATGAACACTGTCATATATATTGATAATAGTAGTACAATTTGCATAATTAAAAATCCAGTGCAACACTCTAAAACAAAACACATTGAAATTAGACATCATTTTATTAGAGACTGCAATGAGAAAAAGTTGATTCAAGTGGTTAAAATTGATTCTGATCACAACTTTGCAGATATTCTCACAAAAGCTTTTGATGTAGGTAGATTTCAATACTTGGTAGCAAGTATTGGGATGCTTAATCCTTAATGATTTAAAACTGTGTGATTTTGTATATAAATTAAGTTTGTGCTGCTAGCATTATCAATTAGTACTGTTATTGAAAAGTTTGTACTGTTAGTACAAATTTGGATTGTTTTGTTCATACTATTAGTCAAATGATTATACTGCTATAAACCAAATGCTTTGCATTTTGTTTTCTTGGTTTTGGACTAACAATTACAGGTATGGAAAATTGAGCACAAAGGAAGTTACAAGTGCCAAGTGTGAACAAGCAAAGGTTGGTGATTCAAGATGCTGACATAATAGGTTAATGATAGTCAGAGTTTGGGAACTCATTCACAAAGGTTTAAACCTAAGTTAATGAATTCTTTAAAACTTCTCTCTTGAAACTTATTATGGTATTTCATTTTGAATTAATGGCTAAGTTGATCAGATAGTAACTGACTCAACTCACATTCTATCATTTTATACTTTTTAGTATAATGAGCAAGTATAAGGACATCTGATAGAAAGAACAACAATCAAATGTGAATCTAACACTTGTGTTAGAGGCAACAACTGCCACGAGCTGGAAACCCTATAAAGAAAGCCCTTTGAATGGGTTTATCTGTACACAGACAGTTATTTATAACTGAATACATTGGTTCTCACACAACCAGAGGTTAATTTAAACCGAAATCTTGATTAAGTGTCTGTTAATACACTTAATCCCTTCAAAATGGTTGTTAGCAGTATGATTTTTTATTAAAAATCAAGTTCATTGATGAACTCAAATAAGTACATTTTATTACTATCATTTATCCTATTAATTTGACTTGTTTTACTATATTATGTATGAGGATTGATACTTAATCGTTTACTTTTGTAATTCTCAGGTAAAAACAAGCATTTGGTGAAACTTGGCGATTTTGGACTAATTATGGAGCAAAACGTGCATAAAGTGAAGAGTCTACTGAAATGGACAAGATCAAGTCAATTCTGCTCAAGATGCGCCGCATCTCAGTCACGACATGCGCCGCATCTCTATCAAGATATCACCAGATACGATCCAAGATACAAGAGGACATGCGCCGCATCCAAAGATAAAGATACGCCGCATCTTCTGGCGGTGTACGAATATTCCTGAATATTATAATCTTGGACCCCACGCGAAGTTAAGTACATGCGCCGCATCTACTTACTAGATGCGCCGCATCTTCCCTCAGACAGAAACTATAAATACCCCGTAGACCAGACGAATTAAAGAGTTCCGAACATTATAACCTAAATCCGAACAGAAACCAAGGACGAATTCAGTCAAGGAGGCAGCACAAGACACACCCAAATCAAAGATACAAGAGCTGTAAGAAGGTGCTGCATGTGTTTAATTCATTAAGTAGTTTTGTTTTATTGTGTTAGCAAACTTTAATTCATCAGGATTGGTGGCTTGTGTAATGTGACAACGAAAGATTGCACTCCCTTTAATACTTGCTTTCCCATCAATTAAAGTTTATATGTTGATGTCTTTGGTTACTACTTATTAGTGCATTGATAACCTCTGTGTTTATTAGTGGCTTGCGGGCATTTGACTGCGGAAAATAATGTGGCTCCCACGGTTATTACTAAATTGATCACTTAGGAATAACTTTTAGACATAAGTAATCATTAAGGGTTTACTCGCCGATAAGAATAGGACCAACGAGAAAGGGTTAACTACATACACTTCATATAAAGCTATCAATAAAACAAGTGACAATCTACTTAATCATAAGGACAACCCTCTTATTGTCTCGAGTATTTATCTGTGTACGCGTGTGCTACTTGCTGATTCGTGCCTATTGGTTTATTTTATTATTTAATTGCAAACAAATCGTGCCAGTCTCTCAGGCTGAAACCCCCTTGCGTTAGGATATTAAAATACTGATTAGAATAACGAGATAATACGTTCCACTCTTAGTGATCGACACTCTACTTACCATTATATTCATACTGACCGGGTACACTGCTCGTTAAGTGTGTGTGTTATTGATAAGTCGGCTAAATATAAATTTAAAACTTGAGTAGGCATTAAAACTGCTAAAACTATACTACGACACCGCACGCATCATTCATACTGCTAAGTCAAAAGTTTCTTAAAATCTTTTGGATTCAGGGTGGCTCAGAAAAACCATCTTATGATGGATTATGAGTCAATGCACCATGATTCACCTCTCACAGGAGTTAACACACCTGGAAGTGATGAGGGCAGAGTGGAATTTAAGGAATTGATGGCTACATGTACAACATTGTCTGAAAAGGTGTCCTAAATGCAAAATGCACTCAAGAAATTTTAAAAGAAAAAGTTCAGATGATGGTGAGAGATCTTCCAAACAGGGGAGGAAGATTAACCAAATGTAAGGGAGGATGAAAGATTGTGGATGTGTATGCTCAGAATCAGGGGAGGAAGTTTAAATTGATCAAACAAAGGAGAAAGATTGTGGAGGAAGATTGCCCAAATTGATCAAGATCAAGAAGTGCATGAGTCTAGTAAAAGCATCATCATCTTGTATGCTCTTGTCTTTTCCCACTCTTGGCTCAGCAGCAGTTGTTGTATCTCCACCTACAATGGAAGCTTCGCCTTCAGTATCATGCCAATAATAAGAACAAGCTCTAGTTTCAGTTGATGGACGCTGGGAATAAGCTCTTTCAGTTTCAATTTCAGTTCACTACGTTTGTTCATCACTTGCATGGCTTGCTGAGAGATGACTTGACTTCTTGGAGCAATTACAGGGAATATAATATCAGGCTCCAAGCATCCAAGATACACAGCACCATTGCCTCTTATAATTCCTCCATCCAAGGAAATTGCACCATCTTTTAGGCAATGAATGGAGCCTAAGCAAGGTACTACTAGTGTTAAAGACAAAGAAAATGGCTGAAGAGTTTCAAGCTAAAGAAAGAGCAAAGTACTCTCCAGAAGAACAAAATGATGTTATTGCTGAAAGTGATTCACAGATGGCAGATGAGTTAGTCAGAAAGATATTTAATCTTACAGAACAGAGGAAAGCTCAGATCAAGAGTCTGACTATGTAGTGTTTGGAAGATCTTCACAATCCTCATTTAATTCAGAAGAAACTTGATGGTTTAGGATAAATCACAAGTTTAGGAGAGGATTGTTGGGAATTAAATGTTCTGAAGATTAGTATTGGAAATTGAATGTTCACAAAGTTAGTACTGCTGGTGCATAAAGGAAAATACTCTAAGTGTCATACTACTACTAGTGTATTCCATACTACTGCTAGTGTTGAAGATTCTACTGTCGCAAGAATACTACTGCTAGTGTATCAGATACTGCTGTTGGAGTGACTCATACTACTGCTGAGTGGATAAGTGTTGCGTATACTACTGCTGACTGGATAAGTATGAAAAAGATATTTGTGTATAAAAGTCAAATATATACGGTAGATAATATCTTAGATAAGTGTTCAGTCAACAAGTTGAATACACAGAACAAGTTGTATCTTTGCTACTGACACACACAAACTAGCAAGTAGACAAATACTCAAGTGTGCATGTGCTTAGATAATATATAAATAGAGAGTTAGACATGAGATAGAACAGAGTCTAAGTTAAGTGTTGAATAGTGAAAGAGTGTGTTGAATATAACAGAAATAGTTTTTTTTGTAATAGAGATTCAAGGTTTTGTAACCCTAGTGATAGTGAAGATCACTCGTATTATTCTCAATAATATTGAATCGTTTGGTGTTATACTTTCTGTGTTCATTATCAAATTCAACAACCACCACTGTTCCATTATCCTCAAACCAATATTCTTCTAAGTGTGGTTAAATAGATTCCACATACTTAATCATATTCACTCAAAGTATCACATACACACGTTATAAAGGACTAACATCCTCAGAGTGTATTACAATCCTCTCAAAACCCCCCAAAAAATTTCAGCTAAAATAAATTTCATCTATAATTTTCTTACCTGCGACAAGTTTGTGTGCGTGTGAGTTTTCTTATAAAAAACCAAATAAATGAAACCCCAATCCCTTATGTAAATGGTTCTAGAACTGATAATGGAAAATAGGTGTACAATATGCAGCGAACCCTCACACTCTGATAATGAAGAACATGTGTAACACATGCAATTAGCCCAACTAATTAGGTGCCAACTTAGTGGAAAACCCACTAAGAAAAAGGCATTAAATCAGTTTTTTAATACACCTAAGCCGATGGCTTGGCTCAGCTTGGTGTGTGAACAGTGCCAGCTCGAGCCGCGACTCCATAGTACAACCAAGTCGTCCCACTCCCTCAATCCGACCTCCCAATCGGCGGCTTCAGAACAAAAAGAATGTTATATAGTATAATTAATAGGGTAAATGTTGTTCTCACTTACTAAGTTATCACTTACTAAGTTATTTTACTATTAGTTAGTCAAACAACTCAGTAATATGTCTAAGATATAGTTTATTACTTTAACAAATATGAATGAACACTTAAAACACACAATTACAATTTTAAATGTTAAACTCTTATTAGATACAGTATAAATCAAAGAATTGTACCCAAGTGTTTGCGGAATAACACTTGGGATTGAATGACAAGTATGTGTGTGATCTGATCTCTAAACTTAAACACAAACTAAAGTATTAAATAAGAACTATACTAAACCAATAGATATAAAATCTAAGACTTAGTTCTATTTGGAGAAGGAAAAACGAACTCTTGAAAGTGCTTAAAACTTGTTTTAAATACAAGAGATTATTTTTTCTTCATTACAACAATCTATTTATAGGCGGGGACAAATGAATGCCCGTGGGGTAAAGGATACGTGTCATCATCTGATAGACAAAAGTATATCTTGTACTTTTGCCTCTATTCCTTGTATGCTACCAACATACTTTTGGTGGAATAATGATGATAACTGTTTTGTACATTTACTCACTAAAGTGACATTTTTAATTTGTGATAAGTACTTTTCATTTATCTTTTAAAAAATATTCCCCGCCTATTTATTAAAGACTAAAACATCCTACCAAATGTTTAAGTCTCATAATGTTTTCAGTGAGTTAAAGAGATTTTCAGGGAGTCAGTGTCTAACTATATATTCGTATAAGGAGCTCAATAACTATAAACAAGCTTAAGTAATTGTGCCTAACAAGCCGTTCCCCAGTCGAGCTTTAACTCGTTTAGTTCCATCTTATAAACAAGACGAGTACAATATTCTAGAATACGTCTCAAGTCGAGCTCACGCTCAAAAATTGTATAGTATAAACGAGCTAAGCTCAAGTTTTGGTAAGCTTAGGCTCTGGCACAGCTCGTGATAAACTGGTGCTAAATATAATTTGAAAAAGAAGTAGAAGGACTAAATGTAAAATTAAGGTCAGACTTGATACCTTTGGAACTTCAATTGGAAATAATCAAAAAGGTTTGTTCTGATGTCAAGTATATTCTGCAATTAAGATCTGTTTCGAAAGAATGGAAGGCTTTCATCGACAGCTCCGAGTCCCCACACACTCAGCCGCATGGTTTTATTTTAAGGTACATTGATTCTGATTACAAGGAAAATTATATTTGTTTTGATGATAATGACGACACTCCTTTAACCCAGAATAATGAAAATTTCATTGTGGTTTCTGATCTCATTGAGCAACTTGCATCCCCAATAGTAATTGGTGGCTCTCATGGTTTGTTCTGCTTCTGCGGTTACGAAAACAACGTAGTAGGAGCAAAGATGGTTGTTGTTTGGAATCCTTCGATTAGAAATCAGTGATGACCCGGTCAAAACAATAACTGTTTTTGCTTTTGGGGTTTGTCCTGTCAGTAGTGATCCAACTGTTGTCAAGATCTCATATGCGAAAGATGTTAGTATAGATATGACTTGGCACGTTGAGATTTTCACACTAAGATCCAAGTGTTGGAACATGATTCCAAGTAACAATATGCCTCGTCAATCAGTTAGACTTAATTCGTCAACTCACCTTTCTATAGGTAGGTTTTTTTATCCGTCAACTCACGTTGCTATAGATAGGTTTATATATTGGGTTGCTTATGATAACAGTCTTCCTGTCGATGACCATTTTATTCTCACAATTCATATGCTTCTGTCGTTTGGTATGATCAACAACCAATTTGAAGAGGTAGTCTTTCCGGATAGTCTGGCAAACCGGTTACCTGTCACTCTATCCAAGCTAAGGGAGTCTCTTGTTGTGCTTGAATATGATAGAGAGATCGATGAAAATGTTTATGGTTTATGGATGATGCAACATGGTGATGATGGTATAAGATCTTTTACTAAGCTATACGTCATCAACACACATGAGTCAATAATAGTTAATGTGTTGGGAAATAGGAAGAGTGGTGAATTCATATTTGAAACTCAACATGATGACCAAGAGCTCACCACACTTGATGTTTACGAACCCTCATCACAATTCATCAGTAAGTTCTTGCTAATGGTAAAAAGGGGGGTTTGAATGTAGGGGAAACGCTGCTTCTGCTTGATCACTCTGATTGTTGTATTTATTCTTCAAATTGATGTTGCTACCACATGTGTGACTGTGGGAGCTTGTGATCAAAGGTATGAATATCACTTTTATCTTATGTCAAATGTTTAACTCTGCTTTAATCATTGATTGATTATGCTGATTGGCTTTATTTTTCCAGTATCTATTTTACTTTAGTAAATAGATATCACCTCCTACTTTTCTATTGGATTCAAGTAAAGGTTTGACTGAAATGAAACAAATTGACAGATTATCAAGTTTTAGGCATTTGATTAGGATTCATTTGACGCGCATAAGCAATTTCTTTTGCAGAGGATATACGTAATGAGTTATATAGTGATGGCGGTGTATTCTGAACATGAAAGTTCTAACGATCTGAGTTCTTAAAATAGAAAATAAACAACTTTGTTGTTCTTGAAGTCTGTGATTTGTTGGAGTAATACCTTAGTATTAAATGTACTCAGGCGATGCTGTACTTTTTCACGATAATGTTGTGCAATGCAAAAATATGTAATGATCTTGCCAATTCTTTACATGACTTTTAACTTTTTCAAAATTGAGAGCGACCAATTAGTTGTTTATTTTGATAGGGTTAAGGTTACGCTGTGGTTAAGTTAATGTTGGTTAAAGGTCACTAGTTCTTAATATTGACTGTAAATATTAGTACCTAAATGCTCCACAAAATACACATCTCTACCATCTTCAGAGTTTATGTTTCATTATTTGGCTTCCCCCAAAGAAATTATGTCGTGGACTTGGCTGTCACCTCAAGGGATATTGCCTGCTCATTGATTGAAAATCAGTTGACCAGCAATTGCCCATATGGTGCTTCTAAAATCAAGCATGAACACATCATTTACTGCTTGTATGTGCCAAGCTATCACCTTTGATATCTAAGAAACTTATTTTGATGTAGCCTGCAACAGAAAGGTCTTGTACTCATTTTTAATAAGTGTTCCCAGATAGTGATCAATCTTATAACCTGTTGCAGTAAAATAACTAAGAATCTCATCTTTCCAAATACTTGTTAACGCACATAGGGAATGAGTTGGCAACGCTTAACTACTTGAGGTAGGGCCCATCCCATTTGACTAAAGGCCTCTGAGTTACTGATCCCTGATATTTAGTTTTCATTATGTTTCAAATTATGAGCTATTTCATGTTCGTTAAACTCCTAAGAATATGCTCTTTCTTTGTTACTAACGGAGTAACGGGTAAACTTATGATACACCCTAAATCTGAGAAAAGCATCTTATTGTCTTTTTGGGTATTTATAATTTCAAATTGTGACTTTTATGAAGCCTAGCCGCGTAGGGTTATTGTGTTGATTGGTAATTATATTAGAGCAAGTACATGACATAAATTCAACATTAAAAACAGCTATGATGGGATTTCGATGGGTCAGGTCATGTTTGCTTTAGGTGAATTGGTTATCATTTCAGTGTAATTAATATGTTGAGGGTCATAAGGTTTTGGTCTTCAGCTTACTTAAATGTATAGGATCAGCAGGGGAGTATATGGTGTTTGCATTCCAGATGTAATGGCAGTTGGGCTTGCAGCTTCATTTTTTGTCTTAATCTGAAATTGATTACTATATTTACTGTTCATGGTGATATGATGTCCTCTGTGGATCCAACTATTAATCATGTTTTTTTCGTTATTAAAGGTTACCTTTCGTTTTTTTTTTTTTTTTTTTGCAGCTATGGTATGAAGGTTCTAGGATTATGCATCGACTATGTTCGGAAACGGTTTAAATTGGAAATGGCTTAAATGGGGATGAGCAACTGACGTATGGTGCCTGTTTGTTGCTATTCTACTGCTACTGAGTGCTGGTGGAACAACATAGTATTAGACTATTAGATTACTAGCTTTGTATTTTTCTTATCATGCAGTGCGGACATTAGTTTTATTCACTGCCTAGTTGGGAATCAAAGCCTGTTTTATTTTTGTTACATTATGAAAATTGGTACTGTGAAGCAATGTACAACTCCAGTTGCGTAAAGTTCTAGCCTACAACTCATGCTATCATCATTAGAATAACTTTATTATAGTATTATTGATATTGCTTTACATCTTATGTCAGTAATTTATCTAATGTCACATTACCAAAATTTATCATCCGTATTGGTGTCACATAGTTGTGTGGTTCAAAACTACATGTTACTCGTCTATAGTTTTGGGGTAGTCCTGTCAAAGGGGTAGGGGGAGCTGGTGGTGCAAGACGAGGTTGATGAAGAAGAGTTCATAGTTACAATTATTTTACATAATGCAAGGAAAATACTGTGTAGAGTGAATATGTTTAAACAATTACGGAGTATTATAAAGCTGAGTCTTTGTGCAACCTCAATAACCCTTGTGAGGGAGATAAAAGCTTTTTGTATCACGTCTCTTTCTGTTGGCAAATATTAAATGGAATTGGGAGCAATTGCAATGGCATTCTTTTAAGGGAGTTAAAAAAAAGTAGGAGTTTATACTTGAATGCGCCCAAACCACCAAATTTCTCGTTTGATAGCATAACAAAGTGTCAATTAGGCCAATTTCATTTGTTTTTAGTTGGCTGAAGATTGGCTTTCTTTCCTTTTATATATATATTTTTTTGCAATCCAGGTGAAACCAGGTTTAAAACTGGTTAAAGAACACGTTGGTGGCTTTTGCGGTTTAAGTATTTTATCATTTACGGGGTAGTTTCCTTTAGACTTTCTAAACAATTACTAGATATTTTTCTCGGCTTTTAGATGTTGTGATACAAATATATGTTCATACATGTTTTTATTCTTATAGTCATGTAGTCTAAGATATTCATACCCCCATAATGTCCATTAACTCATAAGGTCACCCATAGTTGCATTTTGTTTCCAAGAAAAACCTTGTTATCTATGACTGGAAGTTCAATTAAACCACTTATCATTATCATATTATGATACTAATAATTGTAGCTCAGCACAAAATTCAAAGGTTTGTCTAAATAAGGCGCGAGATCTTAAAGCATTTTATCAAACACTTGACACAGAAGTTAAATTTTGACATGACTAACTTCATACAAGTAATTAATTTTCCCAAGGGTCACTGAAAACAAGTAAACAAGATCAAGTACGAATTCAACCGCACCTCAGTTAAACCGGACATCGATTTTCGGCTCACAAACAGAGTTATAGCAGAGTAGTGTTTCAATCTTTGAAATTCATTAACTTGCTCTGCACGTCCCAATCCAAATGACTACATTATTTTTTTGTCACATATAAATCACAGTCAGTAACTGATACTCATGTTGCATGTAATGGCGAATCATTATAGATCAACTATGGAAGAATCTAATTAGTTCGATGCAAAGGTAAAAACAAAAATATATTCAAAGAACCATGTAAGGCGATCATCTTTACAATAGTCTAGCTTTGTTCAATCATAACATCAATTAAACTCAAACTGGATATATACTAATTAAAAAGAATCAATGCTAATCTACTTCCAATATGTGAAACCCCTACAAAACATATATCCCATAAACAAATGAATCTGGATATATACTAAAACTACTTGAACAACAAGCTAGACTTGTATCACCAATATGTTGATCACGAACAACAAAACAAAACTTGTATCGCCATTTTTTTCTTAAATCCATTTGTCTCCACAACTTGATTTCAATATACCTCCAGATTAAAAGAATTAATCTTGATGTCTACCAACACTTATAACACTAACAAAAATTGGTTATCTGATTATGCTACTCGAACCACACTTATCATAATTATCGATCATCTTCAAATTAAACACCGACAAGAGCAAAACACATATTTTCATCAACCCTAAACGACCAAACACGTACCAACATATTTTCCTTCAAGCCATTCGCATCCACAACTTGATTCCACCCAGATTTAAACACGTAGTTTTCATTACATGACATACTCCATATTCCCAGATTCAACGTCCATTTACGTCTTTCGAAATCAAGAACCCGTACTTTCAATCCCTCTTTATTTTCCAGCAGTATAGTTTTCTCACCTTTTGTCAAGAAACCCGGATTCTTTACTTGTTTCACCGGTATCAAAAGCCGTCCCTGACTCTTTGTTACATCTGTTTTAGTGAGCCGTTTTTCAAACATCAACTCAAGATTTGATCCACCAATACTTCTGATATAATCATTTAAATCTACCCCACCATCAAAAATTAATGGATTGAATAAACACGGATTATTTGTTGAATCTTTATTTTCCGTATCTTTAACACTTTGATTATCAGAAGAAGGATCAACACCATTAAATATCGTCTTTGAAAGCGGGTTATCCGGAGAATCTGTTTCTCTTGAATATTTAGTTTCCTTGTTCACCGATTCTTTTCGTCTAATCTCAGAAAGTTTTGCGAAGACGATTTCAGAAACCTTTGGATTATCATCACGAAACTCAATAAAGGACAAAAACCTAGCGACGCCTTTTCGGCATCGTTTTTCTTTCACTCTTTCTGTGGTTTTACCCATTGATCGATGTCAAAAGAAAATCAAGAAGACGAAGACGAGATGATTGAATTAGTGAGCTTTTGTTATGAAACGTGGAGATTAAGTAATTGCTTGTAGAAGTTGGTGTTGGAGTTGAATTAATACATGGGAGAGATGTTTCCTTTTTAAAATAAGGAAACGAGTTCAGCTAACGGATACTTTTTGCCCTAATGTTTAGGTTGTGTTTTTACTATCGTATCCTTATTCCGTTATTTGTGGGAATTTAATAATTATCATTCTGTTGGAGCATTAATGTCCGAATCTTGTATTTATCGTAGTTTTTAAGGTCATCATTGTAATTTCAAAAATTATTTATCAAAGTGTGTATTTTAAAAAAAAAAATTATTAACATTATACGTAATTATTTTCTTTTCTTAATAAAATCATACAATATTAAAAACCATGAAGATGAGTTGTTTTAGCAGCCATCATCCATGGTGTCTCCTTCAATTTCGTCATTTGTGACACCTTAATTGGTGATGGGATGATGTAACGCACGATTCCAATGACATCATTCGGAGGAATTTTATGTGTTCGTTTGATAATTCCCACATCAACATGATTTTGGCATCATCGCGTCCGCTTAAAGGAACGACGTAAACAAACAACCGACTACCGACGCTATCACCACAACCAACATAATTTACGAAACCTAATTACCATAACAAACTAAGGGATAATATGAAACCATAAGTATCACAAAGTTATATACGAAAGTTTCTTATGATGTATATTGTAACACGATTCATATGCTTCAACGGTTTCCTATGTTTGTATTGATTCGCACAATTGCATCGGAGACGGCCTGAACTAAGTAAATCGAACTGACATCGAACAACATTCCTAATCCAGATTTTATGTTTTCTTTTGACCATGTTCTCTATACCTCCTATTGGCGACGTCGGAATCATGCCGTAACAATAAATAATTGGTTAGTCAACCAATAGCTCGAAATTCATGATTAACGAAAGTAAAAAGAAGAGGATGCGGATGTCATATAGTGGCTAAGGAAACCAATAGGTCATGGTGGGGCCTCGACTACAAAACCGAATATTGATCCTAATGCAGGTTCACCAACGGTTAATGTTGGTTCTCCTTCTTGTTCCGATCTTACTACTGGTCCTACTGGTATACGGCTCCTTCTCAGGATGTTTAAGGTAAGAATAATAACTGGGCGGATGATATCAACCTTTTTGATTTGAAGAACACTTTTGATGTGCTTACGGAGCAAGATTCAGTTTTGGAACCTGTGATAGGCACTACATGTAATCCTAAAGATATCCCTAGTTCTTCCACAGCTCCATCTCCATCGACTATGAAGAGCACTACTAATCCGGTGGTTGATGGTAAAAGGAAGGGTAACCCACTTTCTATGGGGGGTGAAGTGGTTGATTCTGATAGTGATAATGATGAGATGTTTGGGCCAAATGATCCTATAGAGAGTTACTCTTCATCAACAGGTGGAGGTAACGAGCATGAAGACTATCTTTCTAATGATTATGCGGCTCAGGTTTACGAGTTACCAGGGCAATTTGATGAGTTTTGCGATCAGTTTGATATCAAGCTCCAAGGCCGTGCGAGGAAGTAATCTTTTATTTTCTTAGTTTATTAGTTTGGTATGTCTTTTTATGTTGGTTTTTGGTTGTTCTAGTTGTTGGTAGCTAGTTGTTCGTTTATGGCATGTCATAAATGATCTAGTGGTTGTTCAAGCGGTTGCTTGAGGTTAATGTGGTATTTTAGCCACATTTCATTGTACTTTAAACGGTATTTTTAGAGTAATATATTTTACCAGGGTGAAAAATCCCTTTTACCCAAAAATCCTATTAGCTCTCTTACCAAAGCAATAGTATAGTCAAAATATCTCTTAAGATATTTAGGCGGGAATTTTTTTAAGAAAACAAAAGAGTGGTATAAAGTAATACATGAAAAAGTAAAGGCAGATACAAGTTGGTGAATACGTTGTGAAAAGTTATCAACATTGCTCAGAAAAAAATGGCTTGTTTCTTCCCAAGAATAGAAGCATTAAATAGAAGAGTTACCTGTTCATTGAATGCTTGACACATCCAGAAAATCCACTTGTTATATCCTCATACAATTGGCTATATAAATTGAATGATTGTCTAAGGTAGTGTTTGTTTTTTGGAAAAAAGTCTTAACAGCCTCTGGATAGGCCTAAAATCTGAATCGGTCAGAGGTTTGAGGTAAAAAGTGTGTTTGTTTGTTTGTTTTTTATTCAGACACGGTCAAACCTCAAAACATCTAATTGGCTCAGACTTGAATGGGCATCTTTTTGCCTCGGATTAGAAAACAACAACAAAACATCACCGCTTCATCATCTTCCTTCCAAACCCACTACCTCCCACTACACATCCAACCACCACGACTGTCACCAGTCACCGCTTCACCCTTCACCCACTGCTGTCTCCGGCCACCAGCTGCCACTCCACCATCGTCACTATCTTCAAGGTCACTAGTGAAAGAGTTTTTTGAAGCTTAATAAAAGATTGGATTTTATGAGAAATATGAAGTGGTAAAAAGGTGGGTATTAATGTGGATGTAGATGAATACATTTTATTTTATGCGATTGTAAAATCTATGGAAAATGGGGGTTTTTTAGAGGTTATGAAGATGAATAAAATTGAAGGGTGTGTAATTAAGACTGAAGAGCTTCAAGGATTGTTAGATTGATTTCTAGTGAAGTGGTCATGGTTTGAAGATTGGTATAAGGAATCACACGATCAGTAAACGGATTCTTCTCTCTACTTGATTGTATATAATATATTTTTTCCTTTTTTTTAGAATAACTTGGTTAGTATTTAGAATTTTTGATTATCGTATTGAATTAGGATGTTCCTTTTGGATCGGTACCAATCTTGTTACTTTTGTTGCTATTTACATGTTTAATTTATGTCATCAAGAATATATGACTAGTTTACGAGATTTAATTGAGGCACAATGTTCATGAATGTTTTAGATTATGACATTTTGTTTCACGTTGATAGATGTTGAATTTATGACTCAAATTGTTGAGAATTAAAACTAACAGTTAGTACTGCCAAGCATATAGTTAGTACTGTCAAGCATGAAGTTACAACTGCTGAAGATTACACTAACAATACTAAGTCAGTTAGTACTGTTAGCATAGATGGTTAGTATTGATTATAAGATGAAGACAAAGATTAAGAAGACGTGTGAAGATATATATAGAATAGATATTGTGTATATCTTAATATTATAGTTTGATACGTATATTAGTTTTACTTGTAAAGGACTTCTTGTGCTATAAAAGAAGATCCTAGGTTAGAGTTTGAGTACGATTAATTGATAGAGCTTCAAGGTTTTTGTAACCCTAGTGATAAACAAAAGATTACTCGTATTGATAATAATATTGAAGCTATTTGGTTGTTTTACACATTGTGTTCATACAATTACTGTTACATTCATTCATCACACAAATAATCTTCTAAGTATTAGCTAGCAAATTCCGCGTGCTAGTTAATATATACTCAAAGTATCTTCAACACAAGGAGTGTGTTTAGATCCGGTCAAGTGGTATCAGAGACAGGTTTCTGATACTTTGAATTAGAAGATCCAGAAGTACTTATTCTCTTTCAACCAAAAAGATGGACATGGAAACACCTCAAACCTCAATCCTTGCCAAACTCCCAATGCTAAAACTAAACGAATATGATTTATGGAGGCTCAGAATTGAGCAATATTTCATGGTGCAAGACTATGCACTATGGGATATTATTATCAATGGTGATTCCTTCAAGCCAACGACTTCTGAGGAAACACTTGCTGATGGTTCCAAAACCACAAAGCTCAACACTGAACCAGCCACAAATGATGAGAGGATCAAGAAGAAGAATGATCAAAAGGCCAGAAATTTGTTACTCATGGCAATTCCCAATGATCAAGTGTTGAACTTCAGTCATTATGAGACTGCAAAGACACTTTTTGCAGCTATTGTTGAAAGATTTGGTGGTAATGAAGCCACAAAGAAGGCACAGAGAACTCTACTGAAGCAGAGCTATGAGAATTTTAGTGCCACAAGCACTGAAACTCTTGATCAAGTCTTTAATAGGCTACAGAGAATTGTGAGTCAGCTTGCTGGTTTGAAGATTTTGATTCCACAGGAAGACCTAAACTTAAAGTTTCTAAATAGTTTGTTTGCTGATTGGAACACTCATGTTATTGTCTGGAGCAACAAGCCTGAATTGGAAAAGATGACACTCAATGAATTGTACAACAATCTTAAGATTGTTGAACAAAAGGTGAAGAAGGAAGGAAATACCAGTTCTAGTTCTGGAAACATAGCATTGTTGTCATCTTCTAGCAAAAGCAGTCCTGAGGATGATGAAGCAGTTTGTACTGCTAGCCCTAAAGTTAGTACTGCTAGTGTAAAAACTAGTACTGCTAGCTTGAGTGATGAAACTATATATGCCTTTGTATCTGAGCAATCCAATGGGTCTCATATCTACAATGAAGACATGCTTCAAATTGATGAAGATGACTTGGATGCTATGGACTTGAAGTGGTACATGGCCCTGTTAAGTATTAGGGCAAAGAGGTATTTTCAAAGGACTGGAAAGAAGCTTACTCTCAATGGAGGAGATGTTGCTGGATATGACAAGTCCAAGGTAGAGTGTTATAATTATCACAAGATGGGACACTTTGCCAGAGAGTGTAGAAGCCCCAGACAACAAGACAATAAGGGTAAAGGGTACAAGAGTCAGCAGGGGAACAGGAGAACAGTGAATGTGGAAGACACTTCTTCCAAGGCAATGGTAGCTGTTGATGGAGCTGGATTTGACTGGAGCTTCATGGATGAAGAGGAGGAAGCAGCCAACTTAGGATTGATGGCCTTCTCAGACTCAGAGGTACATGAGGTTATAAAATGTTCAAATTCTTGTCAAGCTTTGAAAGATTATGAGTCTCTTAAGATACAATATGATAATCTTAGGACAGATTTTAATGAAGTAAACTTTAGTCTTTCTAATCATAAAAGAGGAATAGCTGTTTTAGAAGAACAACTTGTTTTTTATAGAAAGAATGAATCAAACTTTAATGATGATATAGCTATTCTAAAAAGAGACTTGCAACTGAGAGATGATAAGATGAGTGGACTTATATATGAACTAGAGAAACTTAAGAAAGAAAAAGAAAACATACAGTTAAGTGTTGACACTCTTGAGCATACATCAAAAGGAGTTCAGAAAATAATAGAGAGTCAAGTACTTAATAAAGCTAAATCTGGTTTAGGATACAAGTCTGTTGCACCCCCCAATAGAGGAATGTTTGTACCTCCAAGAATTGACTTAGCTCATACAAGTTTAGAAGAGTTTAAGGATATTGATTTTCCTAGATATGGTCCTAAAACAAATGAGAATCCTACTAAATTTGTTAAGGCTGAGGATTCTTTTATGAGTGCAAGTGATACATCACTTTCTTAGGATAAGGTGTCCTCTGGTAGGGGCTCAGATGCACCAACCATAGAGGATTGGACATATAAAGATGAGGATGATCAGGTTAAGGTTACACCTGATGTTGTTAAGGTAGAAGTGAAACATGTTCCTAAATTGGTCAAAAATGAAAATATAAAACCAGTTAGGAAAAATGTTAAGTATGCTGAGATGTATAGGTCTACACATAGATCTTCAGTTCCTAGGGGAAATCAAAGGAACTGGAACAACTTAAAATCTCAACAACTAGGTGATGAGTTTGTTATGCAGAACAAAGTGTGTTTTGTGTGTGGTAATTTTGATCATTTGGCTGCTTATTGTGACTCAAACCCATGGAAAAAGAAGGTTTTTGGGAATTCAAGGGTGTATGGGAATACCAATGCTAGGGTAAATCAAAACAGTCCTACTAGATTGACTAACCCTAATGTGAATCACAAGATGACACCCAGAGCAGTCATGTTGAAGTGTGACATTAAATCAGTTTCTACTGCTAGACAAAACAAGTGGTTTAATAACAAACAAACTGTTTCAAGTGCAAAATCATTTTTAAATCATGCACAAACAGTTAACAGGCCCTTTTACAAGAAAACATCTTTGAATAATAAAAAATGGGTGCCTAAAGTTAAACTAGCAGTTCCAACTGCTAGGCCAGCAATTCCTACTGCTAGGCATATGAGTGTTAAGGGTCAATGGGGCAATGCTGTGAAGGCCTCAGCACGTTGGGTATGGAAACCTACCAAACCCAATGGTGCATCAATAACTTTCAATAGATATAATTATATTGATGCACAAGGCAGATCCAAGTCAGTGATGGCTTGGGTCCCCAAAAGGAACTAAAACCTTTATTTTGTATGCAGGAACATCCTACAAAAGATGGAGAAGATAGAGGATACTCAGATAGTGGATGTTCAAGGCACATGACTGGTAACATGTCATACCTTTCAGAGTTTACACCTTTGGATGGAGGACCTGTTATCTTTGGAGGTGGTGTTGGTGGTAGGATTACTGGTAAAGGTATTATTAAAACTGGTAATCTTGACTTTGAAAATGTGTATTTTGTACCAGAGCTAAAGTAAAACCTCTTTAGTGTATCACAAATTTGTGATAAACAGAACAAGGTGTTATTCACTGATACTGATTGTCTTATTCTTTATCCTGATTTCAAGCTACCTGATGAAAGTCAAGTATTGCTTAAAATCCCCAGAAAGGGTAACACATACAGTGTTGAGATGAATAAACTTGTTCCTAAAGATGTTCTTACTTGCCTTGCTGCAAAAGCCACATTGGATGAGTCAATGTTGTGGCATAGAAGGCTTGGTCATATCAATTTCAAAACCATTAATAAGATTGCTAAATATGGTTTGGTAAGAGGTTTACCTAATAAAAATTTTCAAAATGACCAAACATGTGTTTCTTGCCTTAAGGGTAAACAACACAGAGCCTCTTGTAAGCCCAAGGTTCATAAATCTAATAATCAAGCTTTATACATGCTTCATATGGACTTGTTTGGTCCTACCTCTGTGAATAGCTTGAATCATAAAAGATATTGTCTGGTTATTACTGATGATTATTCTAGGTTTACATGGGTTTTCTTTTTGAGAACTAAGGATGAGACTAGTGAGATCCTTAAGTCATTTATAATTGAGGTAGAAAACCTAGCTGATAAGAAAGTTAAGATAATCAGATGTGATAATGGAACAGAATTTAAAAACAGGGTTATGGATGAGTTTTGCAAAGAAAAGGGTATTAAAAGGGAATTTAATGTAGCTAGAACCCCACAGCAAAATGGAGTAGCTAAAAGAAAGAATAGGACTTTAATAGAGGCTGCTAGGACAATGTTGGTTGACTCTAAGTTACCTATTTCATTTTGGGCTGAAGCAGTTAGTACTGCTTGTTATGTTCAGAATAGGGTTCTAGTGGTGCAACCTCATAATAAGACTGCTTATGAGCTTTTTAAAGGTAGAACCCCTGCCTTAAGTTTTATGAGACCTTTTGGTTGTCATGTCACTATTCTTAATACCAAAGACCAATTAGAAAAGTTTGATGGGAAATCAGATGAAGGTTTCTTTGTTGGTTATTCTTTGCATAGTAAGGCTTTTAGGGTGTATAATAAGAGCACTAGGCATGTAGAGGAAAATCTGCACATTGAGTTTCAAGAGAATATACCAAATGTTGCAGGTGGTGGTCCAGATTGGTTGTTTGATTTTGATATGCTTTCAGATTCTATGAATTATGTGCCTGTTACAGGTACAAATACTAACCATGATGTAGGTTCAGAAGAGGATGATGAAGATCATATCTTGATGCCAATTTTGGAAGATAGTCCATTGTGTGATTCTAAAGAGAAGAATGCTTGTGCAAACAATGGACAAGATGGTCAAGAACAAGAAGTTCCTGAGAGCAGTACAAATGAAGTTAGTACTGCTAGGCCAAATGGAGTTAGTACTGCTGAGCAAAATAATCCTACTGCTGGTTCAAGTTCTACTACTGCTCCACAAATGGATTCTTTTGATATGTTTGGAGCTGGTCTGCACAACATGCCAATGAATTATGAAGTTCCTTCTACTCCCCATACTACAGTTCACAAGAATCATCAACTTACTAATGTGATTGGAGATATACAATCTGGTGTGAAGAGTAGAAGATAAACACAAGATCCAGATTGTCATGGTTTTCTAAGTGTTGTGTATGAAGAAAAACACCATGAAGATGAGAATGAATATTTGTTTGTATGCTTCCTATCATAGATAGAACCAAAGAATGTGCTCAAGGCATTGGAGGACTCAAGTTGGGTTGAAGCAATGCAAGAAGAACTGCTTTAATTCAAGATTCAGAAAGTTTGGAATCTAGTTGATTTGCCAAAGGGCATGAGAGTGATTGGTACTAATGTGATTGGAGATATACAATCTGGTGTGAAGAGTAGAAGATAAACACAAGATCCAGATTGTCATGGTTTTCTAAGTGTTGTGTATGAAGAAAAACACCATGAAGATGAGAATGAATATTTGTTTGTATGCTTCCTATCATAGATAGAACCAAAGAATGTGCTCAAGGCATTGGAGGACTCAAGTTGGGTTGAAGCAATGCAAGAAGAACTGCTTTAATTCAAGATTCAGAAAGTTTGGAATCTGGTTGATTTGCCAAAGGGCATGAGAGTGATTGGTACTAAGTGGGTATTCAGGAACAAGAAGGATGAGAGAGGTATAGTTATAAAGAACAAAGTAAGACTTGTAGCTCAAGGCTATACTTAGGAAGAAGGAATTGATTATGAGGAGGTTTTTGCTCCTGTTGCCAGGATTGAAGCAATAAGGCTTTTTCTAGCTTATGCTTCATTTATGGGATTCATGGTCTATCAGATGGATGTGAAGAGTGCCTTTCTATATGGTACAATTGATGAGGAGGTATATGTTTCTCAACCTCCAGGTTTCATAGACCCAGATCATCCTGACAAAGTTTATAAGGTGGTAAAAGCTCTCTATGGCTTACATCAAGCACCAAGAGCTTGGTATGGAAGTCTGGCTAATTATCTGTTGAAGAATGGGTTCTGTAGGGGAAAGATTGATCAGACTCTTTTTATCAAGAAGAAAAAAGGTGATATACTCTTGGTTCAAGTATATGTAGATGATATCATCTTTGGTTCTACCAAGAAGGAAATGTGCAAAGAGTTTGAAAAGCTAATGAAAGATCAATTTCAGATGAGCTCTATGGGTGAGCTTACTTTCTTTCTAGGACTTCAAGTACATCAGAAATCAGATGGAATATTTATCTCTCAAGATAAATATGTAGCTGAAATATTGAGGAAGTTCCAATTTACAGATGTTAAAGCTGCTAGTACACCTATTGATAAGGAGACACATTTGCTTTTGAAAGATCAAAGTGGTGAAGCTGTGGATGTGCACATGTATAGATCTATGATTGGGTCTTTGATGTATCTCACATCATCTAGACCTGATATTATGTTTGCAGTATGTGCTTGTGCAAGATTTCAAGTGAATCCCAAGGTGTCTCACTTGACTGCAGTGACGAGAATCTTTAGGTATCTTAAAGGTCAACCAAATCTAGGTCTGTGGTATCCTAAAGAGTCTCCATTTGATTTGGTAGCATTTTCAGACAGTGATTATGCTAGTGCTAGTATGGATAGAAAGTCTACAACTGGTGGTTGTCAGTTTTTGAGATGTAGATTAATCTCATGGCAGTGCAAAAAGCAAACTATGGTGGCTACTTCTACAACAGAAGCTGAATATGTGGCTGCTGCTAGTTGTTGTGCTCAAGTTCTTTGGATTCAGAATCAGTTACTTGATTATGGGTACAATTTCTTAAACACAATTATTTACATAGACAATAGCAGTACAATGTGTATCATTAAAAATCCAGTTCAACATTCAAAAACTAAACACATTGAAATTAGACATCACTTCATAAGAGATTGTAATGAAAAGAAGTTAGTCCAAGTGGTCAAAATTCATACTGATGACAACTTTGCTGACTTATTAACTAAAGGTTTTGATGTGACAAGGTTTCAGTACTTGGTAACAGGTATTGGAATGCTTAATCCTTGACAATTCAATGTCTAAGTGTTTTTGTTACAAAAAGGATTTTGTACTGCTAGTTGTGTCTGCTATGTATAGTTTGTACTATTTTTTCAATTTTGGTACTGCTTATATATGTTAGTCACTTTTGATAACTCTGTCAAAAAGAAAATGTTTTGTATTTTCTTTGGTTTTGGACTAACATTTGCAGGTTGAATAAGCAAATTGCTTGGAGTATGTGAATTAACAAGGTTGTGATTTGGAAAGTATGGTGCTTTGGAATGTAAAGTGTGTGATCTTAGCACACAACAAATGGTAATTGGTTCACCATGTCTAATCCACATCAAGAACCAACTAGTCAAGATCAAACGGTTTCTGGTAAAGACTAATCAAATCCGTTTATGGTTGATAGTTTACCAAAAACTGTATGGTAATCAACTCACCATACTTCAAAGCAAAGAGTTGGCTAGTCCAAAGAAAACAGCTATTGGTAAAGACACATCAAATCCGTTGATAGCTGGTAGTTTGCTAAAAACTATAAGTGAACAAAAATGTTTTTAAGTCCACAGTGAGTTTCTACTGCTCATTGAAAATTTTTGCTAAACAGTTTGTACTGCTAGTTCAAACTTGCTTTGTAACTACTTTTATACTCTATGATTCACCTCTCTCAGGAGGTTACACACCTGGAAGTGATGAGAGTAGTTTGAAATTACAATGAATTGATGAAAACTTGTACAACTTGTCATATTGGAGGCTGTTCAAATTCAAGTGATGGTGAAAATTCTTTCAAACAGGGGAGGAAATTTCTCATATTAGAGGAATTCAAATTTGTTCAGTTGTTGTTAAGATGATTATGTGATTCAGGGGAGGATATCAGTTCAAAATAACTGAGTAATGAAGTTAATACTAGAGTGCTTGCTGTTATGGTTTCTTCAAATATTTAAAGTGAAGTGATTCAAGATTGAAGATAAGTGTTTGAAAGAATTCCCCCATTATCAACATTGGAGTTTAATTCAAAAAACTTAATGATTTGCACAGAAATCATAAGTTTAGGGGAGGATTGTTGGGAATTAAACCTAACGGTTAGTACTGCCAAGCATATAGTTAGTACTGTCAAGCATGAAGTTACAACTGCTGAAGATTACACTAACAGTACTAAGTCAGTTAGTACTGTTAGCATAGATGGCTAGTACCGATTATAAGATGAAAACAAAGATTAAGAAGACGTGTGAAGAAATATATAGAATAGATATTGTGTATATCTTAATATTATAGTTTGATACGTATATTAGTTTTACTTGTAAAGGACTTCTTGTGCTATAAAAGAAGATCCTAGGTTAGAGTTTGAGTATGATTAATTGATAGAGCTTCAAGGTTTTTGTAACCCTAGTGATAAACAAAAGATAACTCGTATTGATAATAATATTGAAGCTATTTGGTTGTTTTACACATTGTGTTCATACAATTACTGTTACATTCATTCATCACACAAACAATCTTCTAAGTATTAGCTAGCAAATTCTGCGTGTTAGTTAATATATACTCAAAGTATCTTCAACACAAGGAGTGTGTTTAGATCCGGTCACAAATGTTTTCTTTTAATGTTCGGATGTGTTTATGTTTTGTAAGAATTAAACTGCTTTACATTTACAGCATTCATATGTTTAAAAAGAAAAAAAAACAAACAATCTTATTGGACTCAGATTCAGACATTTACGTCTCAGATTCAGATTTAGATGTGCGGTTTAGATTCAGATTCAGAACCTCTTAATAAACAAACAGCACCTAAGTAAATGTTATCTCTTCCAAATCATTTAAACATTTAAGAAAAGCATTTACTCTCAACTTGAACTTGTAGTACTCCCTGATCTAATTTGAGACTCAAGAGTTCATCTACAAATTATAACCTTTGTTATAGTTTGTCTGTTAGACAGCAAATTATTGTTGTTTCAATTAAATGTGTATTATGCAACAAACTCTATAATCTTTGATTCATTTCTAATAAAACAATAATTATTGAAAACTATATTAGTGTTTGTTCTTCAAATTGTTATCATCAAAAACAACAAAATTATCATGCAATTCCGAATTAATCACTTAGTGATAACCTAAGTCTTAATTTTTGGGGAACAACATTATCTATTTATAATTACCATTCTGCTTGTTAATAACATTTTTAATTAGATTTATTATAATAAATGTCTTAGGGTAGATATAATATAAGAAAGAAAAAAAGGTACTTTTGTTTTAAAGAAGCATTTTAAAATTACATGACACGCCTGTTTAAGACAGTATAGTGGTTAATCATTTGTGTCTTAAAAAAAGGATTTTGAGGTTCAAATTTACTAGGTAAGTATCCGGGGTGGCTAGAGAGAAGATCAGAAACCAGCAAGAGAACACCGTCGTTATGCCACGCTTTCTGGATTACTAGAACATTAATTCCTCATCCGCTTTACTTATATCACACTAGAATAAGCAGAAAACAAAAATATAATTCCAAACATCCATATATATAATCAAATCCTCTAATTTACGAGTCAAAACTATTTGTTGTTTCAGGCCTCAATATATTGTTCTTTTTTTCTTACAAGTAGATATTCGTTTTATGTTATATAATGAAAATTAATTAATCTTTTTCCGAACGGCGACTATATTAAGGGCCTAGCAAGAAGATAGACAAACAAATAAAATAAGAATGGAAGAGTGTTACAAGAGTTACAACCCCACTCTATCGAACTAAAGGATGTGTTACTAAACCTATTTGTGATCGAATTAAAAATGAAAAGTTTTGCATCCTTGAGAATTAGGCCTTTTTTCAGTTTCTTATGAGAAATTATGGACTTGTTATGAAAGCGCCAAAGGATCTAAAGGATGGAATGGATCCAAAGGAGAGTATCTAATTAATCTAACAATAAAAATTAGTAAGTGAAGATTATGCGAGTAAGTAAATGTGAAGGTTATGTGGAGATTTCAAGTCTTGTAAGTAGGAAATGAATGACAACAAAAAATAACCATGTGCAGTTTGAAAAAAGAGTAAATTGCAAAATTGGTCTTTGTGGTTTTGCCCAAATTGCAGGTTCAGCCCTTATTCTTTCAGAAGTATACTCGTCGTCCCTGTGAGGAATTTACGAGGGCACTTTTGGTCCTTGGCAAAAATTAAATGATTAAATTACCCATAGAGGACCCAAAGTGAAAGGAAAGACGAAGAGGGTAGTTTAGTAATTTAACTTAGTCAGGGACCAAATGTGCACTTGTGATAACGCTCAGAATGAACATGTTTTTAGTTGCGTTATCATTAGTTTTGTGCATCATATTTGGTTATATTTGTATGTATTTGTTACTTAATCATGAAAAAAGTGTATATGCAAGTAAATGTAGCCAAGTACAGGAAAAGATGATGAAAAGACGAAGAATTGAAGTGATTATGCACATTTGGAAGATTCTAGAGATGGAGACAAGAGAGAAACCACACAAGGACTCAAGGATTTGATAGTGTTAGGATTTCCATGTTCATATATCAAGGAAATACCAAGTTCTATGAAAGAAATCAGCACCTAAATGAAGGATAAAGCATGCAACAAGAAAAGTCAAGGAAAAGTAAAAAATGTGAGTACAGGACGGGTCCAACCGATCGGATGCAACCCGCAACCGATTCGGTTGGGATGTGGCAAAGTGAGCAACCGATCGGATGGGAAGAGCTGCAGTTACCAATTTCGCATTAAATGAAGGTTTTACTTCCCATTAATCATTGGAGTCCGATCATTTCTTGATATTAAGTCTCGAGGGACGTTTTGGCTTGAAGAATAAGTGTTCTTACACTATATATTGGACCCTTTGCATGTATGCTTAGTGTGACACCCCAAATTAGTAAGAGGCTTACACCAAAGTCCTTATTATCTTATTATTATTGCCCGAAAGTCTAGTATTACTGTAGAAACATCCAGGAGATATTGAGTTTGAGTCTCAATAGTTTGGTTTGAGCTTGGAGTTGTTTACTTGTCATAGTAGGCGATTGGAGGAGTGTGGTTGCTATAGTTCCACGATTCTAGTTCTTGTAATTCTAAAGCTAGGTATATCTTGTTTACTTACAATGAACTATTTTTACTTTGAGTTTAATGAAAGTTTTGTTTGTTACTTGCGTGTTGTTATGTTGATTGCTATGGAGTAATTTGTGGTATACTTGTGTGTATGATGTAACTAATTGTGGAGTATTCTTATCTTAAAAAGTGATGCATGAAAAAATTTCTTATTTTATGAGTTTGTTGGAATAATATCTAATCTTGCTTAATTTGTTGGTAAAAAACATTTAAAAGAATAAAAAGGCCGAAAGGATTTTCTTTATGTTTTTATTCCAAAACGTTAGTGCACGAATTAGTATGGGATATGGTGTGTGACAAGCATCATATTTACTCATTAAAATGGATTTGAAACGATTTCATCACGAGAAAAGGCCGAAAGGATTCGTAGGAATTTATGAGATAAGAATTGCTTTTCAAACAACTAGCGTTTAATAGAATTGTCATATTAGTTAATAAGGCCGAAAGGAGTTAACTAGGAGATTGAATTCTTAGTAATGATTCTTCATGATATAAACCATTGATTGTTAATCATTCATATAAAATTGTGCATCATTACAAGTTACACCAAACTTTGTAGAATACTCTATGCAATTGGTTTAGGAATTACACACAAGTATATGTTTTTGATTGCTTGAATTCTATTTACTTTTTGAATTTTCACCAAATTGGATTGACAACCCTTTTTGCAAAAGCTTGTTATACTAAATACAACAAATACCAAATCCCTTGGGACGATCTCGATTTACCCACCTTTACTATCACGGACGAGTATACTTGCTCGTATGTGTTAAATAGAGAACCAGATAAATCGTGTTTTTAAATTTTAAAACTTGTAATACGGTAGAGCACATCAAGTTTTTGGCGCCGCTGCCGGGGATTTGATTGAATTTGATTTTATTTGAATAGATTTGTTTGTATTTGGTAGTTTTATCAGTTTTTGATTTAGAAATTCGTGTTAAAGTTAAAAAGTAAAAAAAAAGAAAAAAAGTTTGGTTTTAAGTCCAACCGAATCGGATGGATTAGCATCCGATCGGTTGGAGCTCTCGGAAAAGTTTTTTGTTTTTGTTATTTTTCTGTTTTCTTTAGTCTTAAATGATAGTTTAATGATTGTTTAAGTTTAATAATAGATAATTTTAATTACATGTTTAATTAGAAGTTAATGATAAATCATAGGATTAGTATTTAATATTTTAATGTTTTATTAAATTAGTTAATGTTAGTAAGTAGTTTTAATTATATGTTTTATTTAGTAGTTATAGTAGTTTAAGAGTTGTCCATTAAAGTGTCTTTATTTATTATTAGTTATTACTCCGTAATAGTTTTAATTGTCTTTATTTATTAAGATTAAATTAATAAGTTTAATCTTTTAATATTCTAGTAGTAATCAGAATAACTTTCATTTAAGAATAATTAAAATTATAGTTGAGTTTTAATATTAAAAAAACAAGTTTTTTTAAAAAATTAATGATCCAACCGATCGGATGTTGCCCGCATCCGATTCGGCTGGGCAATTTTGAGTTTTTACGAATTAACCATCCGATCGTATGGATATGGACACCGATCAGATGGATGCGTCGGTAAAATTTTTAAAATTTTTCAATTTTTAGTTGTTTTAGTGTTTTGAGTGTTTGAACTTGTTGGTTACTTGATATGATTTCATTTTAAGTATGTTTCGATTATGACTAACCCTAATGCTAATGATTTGGATTTTTGTGTTTGTGGTTATGTTATAGTTATTATTTGCTTTAGTAAGATGGAAAGTTTGAGCGAAGTTTCGGAGTATTTGAGGAATTTAGAGGAAATGTTCAAGGATTCTGGAGATTCCTCGGAACGTTTGGAGAACATGTTGGAAGAAGCTAAGATGGATCTTGTAAAGGTAGAAGAAGTAGGAGAAAATCCAGTTTGTTTGCCAAAGAAGAAAAATGTTGTTGTGTTCACAAGAACTCCCCTAAGGAGTTCGATGCACCACACATGAGGTTTGCTACACCTTGTGGTGTGGAAGGAGTCAAAGCTTGGGATGCACAATTGAATATGGAGTATGGAGATAATTATATTACCGAAGATGTGCTAGATAAACTTGGGTTTGTTCGCCTTGATTATGAAGATTACGGAAGGAAGAAAGTGAAAGATGTGAAAGTGAATATTCACGGTCACATTTTCAAGGTTGATTTTGTTGTTTTAGACTATGGAAACACCGATGAGCCGGAGGTAGTGTTTGGAAGGGATTTTCTTGTTACCACTAAGTGTAAGTTGATTTTGCACTTGGTGAAATGAGAATTGATACCACCGATTTAGAAGAAGAGAAGGAAGTAGATGTGATGCTTGCGGAATTATGTGAAGGTATGAAAGAAGTCAAGGAAGGGAAGAAAGAAGTTGTTAAAATGGGAAATGCTAGTAGGAAGAAAGCACCTCTTAACAAATTAACCCAACCCTCCACCCCAAAGAATGATAATTCATCATCGTCATCATCTAATTCACCACCAAACTCACCACAAACCGTTAAGCCTTTAACTCAAGAACAAAAGGAGGCTATCTTGGAGAATTTGGAGATGAAATTTCATGAACTTATGGAAAAGAAGCCCATGATAGAAGTGTTGAATAACTACATGACTTACCTAAAGAAATTGGATGCGGTCATGATGGCTAGATCTAGGCTAGATGAAAAAACTTTTGATAAGGTAGAAAGAGAAAGAATTGTGGAGAACGGATTACCTAAGAAGATGAGTGATCCGGGGAATTTTGTTTTACCAATTAAGGTAAATGGAACAACTCCTATGTATGCATTGGCCGATACCGGGTCAAGTGTGAGTGTTATGCCATATCCGTTGTACAAAAGGTTAGGACTTAGTAACCCCCAACCTAATCAATCCAATCTCACTATGGCCGACAATTCTCAAGCAAAAGCAATGGGTGAAGTGAAAAATGTTAGAGTTCAAATAGGGTACCAAGCCTTTTTAGCCGACTTTTTAGTACTTAACATACCGGTAGACAAAGAATTACCACTTTTGTTAGGTAGACCATTTTTAAGAACATGTGGGGCTATAATAGACATGGGCCGTGGTACGATGACTATTGATGATGGGATTTTGAAACACACTTACAACCCAAAACCTAGAGGGAAAATGGTAAAGGAAGTGCATGAGAAAGATAATGAGGAAGAATACTTAGGATGTTTTGAAATAGGAAGAGATGAGGAAGGTAGGCCTAAATATGGGCCGGTTACTCCTAGTTTCTTTGATATCGAAGATGAAATGGAGAGAGCTCTAGCAATGGAGGCTTTCTTTAACCCATTTAAAAATATTTTTGTGTTTAATAAACTTACAGATTTTCTTGGATCATTACCGGTCCAACTCAAAAATTTGGAGTGGGGACCCGACGGTCCGAGTGTTTACAAGAAAGAAGATGGAGATGAGGAATGGCATATGAAATTCGATATTGTTTGTCTAAGTGGAAGGAATTTTGCAAGAAGGTTTAAGACACAAAAGACAAACCGGAAGTTGTCTGGAAAATTCCAAAGTGAAGATGTTCTAAGGCATAAATACTTTCAAGGATGAAGGAGATCAAGTACAACAAGTTGAAGAATAAAGCACAAAACTTGTGCTAGTTGTTTGTTTCTTTTAATTTTTATGCATTTTAGTATTTTAATATTTGCATTTAAGTTATTTTAAGTTTTAAGTTTTAAGGTTTAGGTTAAGACTTCTTTTTATTAAGTTTTTATGATTATGGAGTTTATGTTTTTAGTTGAGATTTTTAGTGTTAGTTTTGTTTAGAGTTAGTAGTCATAGACTTGGAAAAATTTTGGTAGACCAAGTGCGGTGGAACATTTACATACAAAAAGGGATTTTTGAAGGAAAAACACATTTGAGTTTACTTTTACAAGTTTATCGAAGTGTATTTACAAAGGAAAAGTGAATTTTTGCAAAAAACCTAATCCGAATCGGTTGGATCATGAAGCTGATCGGATGGAGTTGAATATATAAGCCCACAATTTCAAAAATCACAAGAAACCCACACATGCACAATCCACCAAATTTGGGTCCAAAAATTTCGACCATAAGAAGTTAATTAGAAGTTGCAAGAGTGTTTAGAGATCATCCATGGCTCCAAAACAAGTAAGTAACATCATCAATTTGGTTTAATTAGGTTTTAATTCGGATTTATTGAATTAGGTCAAGATTTGGGTATTTTTTATAGACTTCGAATTAAGATGTAAAAATTTTAGGAATAGATGGGTAATTGATAGAGGAATACATTGCAAAAAGAATTAGATTGATTAAGTTTTGAGGAAGAATTGGTTAATTGAATTTTCGGATTGAATTGGGTCAAAACTTTGAATCGAATTAAGTTGCAATTGATGATTCCCAGATGTTATATGCTTGTTAATTAGTGATGTTAGGATAGTGCATTGTTGATTAGAACACTAATTGAAGAGTTTGAATTGCTAGTGTTCTTGGGTTTTCTAGAATTGATTAAGAAATCATTTGGAGATGTTATGGATCGATATAGGAACGAATTGGAGTTGTAGAAACCATTGTAAGTGTTCAAATGCAGGTTAGGAGAGAGTTGGAATTGTTAGAAATCGATTGAAGTCGCAATAAATTTTTTTGCCTTTTACAGCAAAACCCAACCGAATCGGTTGCGGGTTGCGACCGATCGGTTGGGTGTGGACTTTTACTCCATCCGATCGGATGGAGACCAATACCGATCGGATAGAGGGCTCGGTAAATTAAAATGGAAATTTTCAAAATGAGCTTTTTGGACTTCTAAATCGTGTAGCGTTGGTTCTTATACTCTTATACTAACATATATGTGTGTTTTCTACAGAGTAATGTTGTAGGTTCTTCAAGTTCTTCGCGTGTTCGAGTTAACCCGATTGTGATTAAGTATGTTCAAAGAAATGCAAGGAGCAAGGTTACCTATAATGTTCAATCGGAAAGCAATGAGAATCTTAGGTTCAGTAAGTTGAAGAAGGAAGAAAAGCATGCCTATCGTGAGCGCCTTTCTAAGTTACAGGTTAAGACTATTGCCGAACCACGTTTAATTAATTGGGATTTGTTTACGGAGTATGAATGTGAAAATCAGTTGAGGGAGATGATGAAAATGACTTATGTGTATCCTGGGGATGGGGATACGTTTGAAGATTTCTCATGGGAAAGAGCTTTTAGTATCTATGAAGATGTGTATCGAGAATGGTGTTTGGAGTTCTTTTCAACTTTCTATTTTGAAAGGAAAGTGGTTGATCTTATGAGGGAGACTTGTATTTGGTTTAGGTTATGCGGGAATGAGCATGCGTATACTTTGCTGAGTTTTGCTGTGGCTCTTGGTTTGTATGAGCAACATGAGGTTGAACATAGGTTGTTTAAAGCTCATTTTGTGAGCTTAGTGAGGTATCATAATGACTATGATGGTATTCCAGCTTATTGGAATCGAGTTGGTGATCCGGGGTGTTCTAGGAGAAATTCATCCAAGTTAAGGAACCCTTTGATGAAGATTTTGCAAAAGTTGATAGCTTGGGGAGTTTTGCATAGGACGGGTAGTAGAGATAAGTGTAATCGACCCGACTTGTGGGTGATGAAATTGCTAGAGGAGGATAAGAATGGTAATGCGGCTTGGATCATAGCCGAATATCTTTCTAGGAGAGCACCGGGGATTAAGGACAAGAGTGATATTTGTGGAGGTCATTATGTAACCGCGTTGGCAAGGAATTTAGGATATTTTGAGGATGAAGAGTTGGATAAGTGTTCGGGTCCGATTGAGAGTGAGACTTGGGATGATAAGAGTTTTGGAAAAGCGTTGGATAGGAAAAACAAGACATTGGGAGTTTGGATTGAGCCGGCAATTGCCGCACCTCAACCACCACCACCAATGGAAAATGTTTATGTACATGCACCGAGTAGTTTTGATTCGGGATGGGGAGACTGGAACCATGAGCTAAATGATATTGAGCGTAGGGATGTTTGGAGAGATTCAATGATGATGAGGGATAACTATAATTATGATTATTCCATGCCGATGCTCCAACACTTGGCACGTGAGGCCAATTATGCGGTACCACCCTACAACCCACCAAATGTTCCACCATACCCATTTCCGTATGATCCCTATCCTGGTCCGTATCCTTACCCATATCCTGGGTATGCACCTTTTCCCGAGCCAGTGCCAGTTTATGGTAGAGTTCCCGAGGTTAGAGGTTCGAGTTTCGATGTTGGTGGATCATCATCTAGAGTTGGAAAGAAGAAGCGCAGGGTTGATTCAGAAGTTGATGAGGAGGAGGACGAGGAAAGTGAAGATGAGAGAATCTATACTCCAGAAAGTAAGGATGACGATGACGAGTGATCCTCTTGATGTAATGGTTTGTGTTTTAAAAAAAATTATGTTTGTCGAATAATTTATCTCTACTTTCTTTATTTATTTTTTATTATAGGATTAATAATGAATGGTTTGTTTTTAATTTAATTACTTTGTTTGTTTTAGTATTTTGTTTGTTTGTTTGTTTTGTTTCGTATATTTTTGCAGTTTTTGCAGGGGTAAATTACCGGAAGCTTATTGTTGATCAATATTTGAAGTTGAAGAACTCATTTGCTTATTTATGATCAAATATGCGTATGCGTATTTACCCTGGTAGTACTTTTTTCCCATTTCCTTTACTTTGAAGTTCATTTTTATTACATTGAGGACAATGCAAAACTTAAGTGTGGGGGAGGGAAGAAAATAGGAAAAATGGTTTAATTTTAATTTTTTTTAGGTTTAGTAGAACTTTGGATTTAAGTAACTAGAATCCATTCGCCCTTGATTTTCTAGTTGTTTTCTCACATAATTCATATAGTTTAAAGAACTAGATTGATTCAATGGTAAAAATGAGGTTATTTGAAATTTTTTGGAATTTAATCAAGTTATGAGAGCAATTTCATTTTGGAATCGATAACATTTACTAGTACATGTTATAACCTACCTTAAATTATGAGGATTTGAGCCTTTTTGTATGAATCATTTCTTATGCTATATATTTCGTTATGAGTGTGTCGGTGATTATGTTGATTCTAGAACTTGTACTTATTATGCATTACGGTTAAAATCACTTTCAAGTGATAAAATATATTCAAATGATAAGAGGCAACTTAGGATTTACACCAAATGGCCATCCATTTACAAAAATATTTTTGCTGACCACATCGGTTAGTTATCCTCGTATTTGGAACCCATTTGTTAGCGTTAATCTCTTACGCTAGATACCCTTAGTTACACCTTCTGAGCCATTCTTTTCTTTTGATTAAATCCAGAAAATTACAAAAATATTTTACACTTTACACCTTAGCCTTACCCTAATCAAGTTCAATTGAAGTTCGAAAACTATTTATTTTTTGATGATTACACGTTGGCCACACTTTGATATGTGTATGTGTTGTTTCAACGAAGAAGGAGGTCGCTACTCTTATTTGTATTTTTTGTAGCGTGTGCTCATCCAAAGTGTGGGGGTGACGAGAAAGTTTCGTTTGAAAAAAAATGTGAATAAAGTGAATAGCCAATGAGCTATAATGTATGATTATCAATTAGCCAATAAGCTAAGAGGAAATAAGTGAGTATGTGATGCGGAATAACGATCGAAGGAGTTTGGAAAGTAATCATTTGTGGTATAAAGAGTTGGGAACGGAATTTGAACTTGGTTCATATTTTTTTTTTTCATTTTGTAGAAATCTATCTTATTAATATTCCCATGCCTTATCCCTACCCTTTACCAAATTACTTTATTCGTTGTTAGCTTTCGAGCATCCGGATTAAGTGATGGCTTTGTAAAGATATGTAGTGCATGGATATTGTAGTGACCATCCGGTTTTTGAGTAACTAAATGACGCACCAGCGATCTAGAGCATATTTTGGTGACCATCCGTTATGCAAATAACGCGCCAGCGAACCATGGTACATTCTAGTGACCATCCGTTGTTTATCTATTCAAAAATACGCGCCAGCGAGCTATTATATTCTTGTATGAAATATTTGAACATTAGCCGGTAACCTTTAACCCTAAACCCGAATAAAAGACCACTTTGATGTTTTATTTTGTTGTTTTGATACTTGTACAAGCTTATGGTAAGACACATTAATCATGACTTAGCAATGAGTGGTTTACCAATTAATCTCCCTTAGAGTGTTGAGTGAATTTCAAAATTCTTCGTGAGGTGCTTAGTTATGTTATCAAGCTCGATATTAACTTGTTTATGTTTAAAGAATTTTCACATTAAAATACAAGTTAACAATTGTTCCTTCGAAATAGTTGTTAGATTTTTGGAATCACGATAACGATACCATTGAAATCATTTTTCTAAATGCTAGACTTGCTCGAGGGCGAGCAAAACACAAGTGTGGGGGAATTTGATAACGCTCGGAATGAACATGTTTTTAGTTGCATTATCATTAGTTTTGTGCATCATATTTGATTATATTTGTATGTATTTGTTACTTAATCATGAAAAAAGTGTATATGCAAGTAAATGTAGCCAAGTACAGGAAAAGATGATGAAAAGACGAAGAATTGAAGTGATTATGCACATTTGGAAGATTCTCGAGATGGAGACAAGAGAGAAACCACACAAGGACTCAAGGATTTGATAGTGTTAGGATTTCCATGTTCATATATCAAGGAAATATCAAGTTCTATGAAAGAAATCAGTACCTAAATGAAGGATAAAGCATGCGACAAGAAAAGTCAAGGAAAAGTAAAAAATGTGAGTACAGGACGGGTCCAACCGATCGGATGCAACCCACAACCGATTCGGTTGGGATGTGCCAAAGTGAGCAACCGATCGGATGGTCATTGATCCGATCGGATGGGAAGAGCTGTAGTTACCAATTTCTCATTAAATGAAGGTTTTACTTCCCATTAATCATTGGAGTCCGATCATTTCTTGATATTAAGTCTGGAGGGACGTTTTGGTTTGAAGAATAAGTGTTCTTACACTATATATTGGACCCTATGCATGTATGCTGAGTGTGACACCCCAAATTAGTAAAAGGCTTACACCAAAGTCCTTACTATCTTATTATTATTGCCCGAAAGTCTAGTATTACTGTAGAAACGTCCAGGAGATATTGAGTTTGAGTCTCAATAGTTTGGTTTGAGCTTGGAGTTGTTTACTTGTCATAGTAGGCGATTGGAGGAGTGTGGTTGCTATTGTTCCACGATTCTAGTTCTTGTAATTCTAAAGCTAGGTATATCTTGTTTACTTACAATGAACTATTTTTACTTTGAGTTTAATGAAAGTTTCGTTTGTTACTTGCGTGTTGTTATGTTGATTGCAATGGAGTAGTTTGTGGTATACTTGTGTGTATGATGTAACTAATTATGGAGTATTCTTATCTTAAAAAGTGATGCATGAAAACATTTCTTATTTTATGAGTTTGTTGGAATAATATCTAATCTTGCTTAATTTGTTGGTAAAAAACATTTTAAAGAATAAAAAGGCCGAAAGGATTTTCTTTATGTTTTTATTCCAAAACGTTAGTGCACGAATTAGTATGGGATATGGTGTGTGACAAGCATCATATTTACTCATTAAAATGGATTTGAAACGATTTCATCACGAGAAAAGGCCGAAAGGATTCGTAGGAATTTATGAGATAAGAATTGCTTTTCAAACAACTAGCGTTTAATAGAATTGTCATAGTAGTTAATAAGGCCGAAAGGAGTTAACTAGGAGATTGAATTCTTAGTAATGATTCTTCATGATATAAACCATTGATTGTTAATCATTCATATAAAATTTGCATCATTACAAGTTACACCAAACTTTGTAGAATACTCTATGCAATTTGTTAAGGAATTACACACAAGTATATGTTTTTGATTGATTGGATTCTATTTACTTTTTGAATTTTCACCAAATTGGATTGACAACCCTTTTTGCAAAAGCTTGTTATACTAAATACAACAAATACCAAATCCCTTGGGACGATCTCGACTTACCCACCTTTACTATCACGGACGAGTATACTTGCTCGTATGTGTTAAATAGAGAACCGGATAAATCGTGTTTATAAATTTTAAAAATTGTACACGGTTGAGCACATCAACTTGTAAGTTTCTCACATGGATGATGAGTGCACTTTCGAAAGGATAAGGATTAAATCTGCAATTTGGCCCAACTATGAGGACGAATTTTGCAATTTACTTTAAAAAAACTAAAAAAACACTTGAAGCACTATATTGGTGACCGGATGCATATGAGAGATATCAAGATTTTCTTGTAAAAACTAACATTTGTACCGCAAAAATTTATGAGTGTCCTTGGACCCTCAGGAACCAACCTAATTCCTTCCATATTGTAATATACATACGTAATATGAATTAGACAACATCGCTAAGATGTAGTAAATAAGGTAATTAAGTTACATGAACATTAGACGAATCACATTGTGGAAAACTAGAAGGGGGTTGAATAGTTTTTACCGTTTTAAAAATTATTGATTCAAAAACTTAACGTGAAATCAAACTAAGTATATGTAAAGGCAAGACAATACGTATAGATACGCAAGGCAATAAATAAGCAAGTATATGATAATAAGTAAATGCGAGATAATAAGGAAGTAAAGAAATATCAAATCAAGACAAGCGTATTTATAGTGGTTCGGTAACGAAGGCACCTTCCTCGCCCTACTCCACTCCCCGAGTATCCGACTTGAGAGTATCCTTTTCACTATGTCAACAAGCTCCCTTCTAGGCGGAGAAAGCCGCACAATGTCGCTTACAATATTTTCCGATATTAAGCTAAATATCAGTTCTTGTTGAGGTAGAACCAACCTTTCTCTCAACGTATTTTGAGGACTGAAATACTAATCGATCTCTCAAATTTGATGTACAACGTTTGGTTATGAACCCCGGAATATGATGCTGAAATGCAACACAACAAGACTCTTGTAAATACAAGAAACTAAAATTTACAAAAAGTAAATCTTCAATGTCTTCTTGTTCTTCTCTTACTATAAATGTGATGGATGAAAATGGATCACTGCAATGATTTTTAGAACTTTAATAATGATCAAAGAAGGTATGAAATTGTGTGTAAAAATGAATGAAAAAAATTATTACAAGAGGTAAGTTTATTGGTAACAAAATTTTTCCGTAAATAGGCAATTTCATCTGACAGATAGCCACAGATCCAAGGATCCTTCTGACAGGGGACCGTAGATCCGCATAGTTTTTTATACAAAACTTGGTGAGCAAGGAAAATCTGATTCAGTTTGTATTTAAATGTACTAGCTAAAAATGGTTTAAGATCTTTGCTAAAAATAATTTTATTTACAAGTCCAAAAAGAAAACATCGTGTTTAATTTGATAAATCAAATTTGATCATTTCTTAAATTAATTTGTCCTATTACTTAGGGCATCCTCAATGCATTGAAGCATTTTGAGTTGAATACAATGACACATCTCTGCCCCGTCAACACACCGCATCTTTATATAAAACACCCACAATGCATTGAACAATACAAAGTTTATTGAATTTTCACATCACTATATTATTTTTTATGATTATGATAACATGTACATATATACAAATATATAAAGATGCATTATCTTTTTGACACAAAACTACAATAATACTATGGTGCCTGCAATGTAGAAAGTAGGAAATTTATATACAGATCTGACGCCCAAACAATCATTGGCATAACAAATAACTCTTAGGGCCCATTTGGTATTGGGGTATGAGAGCTTATAGAATAAAAGATATTTCAAATCAAATATTTGGTATATATGATTCTTTCTGACACAAGGGGTAGAATGATAGATGCATTCCATAGTGCCTTGTCAGGTTTTGATGTTGGCATCAATTATTCTCATTTAGATATTTGTGCATTGCAATCTCAACCCCACATCAATTTGATATTTCATTTATTTACCTATCTTTGTTGACTTTTTAGTCACAAAAATATTATAAAATATTTTCAGTTCAATTATTACTTAAATATATTTAAATCCAAATCCAAATTCAAATGCTAATCCAAATCTAAATCCAAATCCTAAACCCGCCTACAAACCAAACAGACCCTTAAAGACCTATGAGTTTATGGCATCAATGGTTTTTAAAAAGTAGAAACAAGAAAAACTAACTACTAGAAAAAACAACATTAAATTTACTATACGACCAATCATTTTATAATTTTAAATAACTCATTCTTACTCATTAATTAAAACACACAGTTGGTTGCCATTAATACGGTAATACCAAGTTCCAATATTTTAATTATAAAAGAAATAAATAAATACTATAATGGCCCACCATCAGTGTATTATACGAGTGCAAACAGAGATGACCAACCTTTTCACGAGCGCATGACCTGGTAACTTCACAACGGATTATGTGTATGCCACATCTTTATTGTGCGTTGCAAAGCTGGTGCATTGCGGATGGCCTTAAAATGTTTTATTCCAATATTGTTGTTAGATTTTTTTTTCCAACGTGAAAGATATGGCTAGTTTATTAATAAAACATTTTCTTGTAATTATAAATAAAGTTGTAAACTAAAATTGAAAGTAAACTTAAAAATGTAAGTTTAGAGGATGTAAAATGTTATGCATTTGTAAAAATATTTTCTTTGATCGTTATGCAAATTATAATATATCATATTCATACCTTGAGTGATATTTGTCGTAAAACTATTAGTCTAAAACTTGTTTACATAAACTTTTGCTTGATACATTTTATTTTTGTCTTTATCATTAATAATAAATAACGGTTTTGGACGAAAACGTATAAAAACGGACGAAAATGTGTAAAATGGACGAAAACGTATAAAAACGAATGAAAACGTAAGAAAATGGACGAAAATGAGTAAAAACAGATGAAAACGTAAAAAAGGACGAAAACGTAAGAAAACAGATGAAAACGTAAGAAAACGGACGAAAACGTATGAAAACGTGTAAAAACAGACGAAAACGTATAAAAACGAACGAAAACGTGTAAAAACATACGAAAACATGTAAAAACGGACGAAAACGTATAAAAACGAATGAAAACTTAAGAAAATGGACGAAAACGTAAAAAAATGATGAAAACGGACGAAAACGTAAGAAAGCGGATGAAAACGTAAGAAAACGGACGAAAATGTATGAAAACGTATAAAACGTAAGAAAACGGAATTTTAAGTTATTTACTAACGGCTGTTAGTGTAAAGGACTAACGATGCGACGTTTAGCTGACGTGTATACATACAATAACACAAATTCAAAAGTTTTGTGTTACAATGAAAAAAAAAATAGTTGGCTACACACAATAACGAAAAGTGTCAAGTTCGATGCATTTTTTTGTCATTTGCCTTTATTTGTATTAACAATCTCCCCCTTTTTGATGATGAAAAAACATAAACTCGTATTAAGTAAAAGTTTAGATACACAATTTTTAGATATGAGTTTTATACTTTCTCCCCTTTTATTCGAAAGAAAAAGTATCCTGATGTTGACGTGTTTGAATTTCGTTGAAATATTGTGTTGATTACGTACTTGCTTGCCCCCTAGGTTGTTACTCTCCCTCGATTGGGGCAACCAAGGAATCGAGTTGTGTTGCTAAAATAAATGCTAGCACAAGTATAAAAGTTCACAACAACCACACATCTGTAATAATAGTTCATTAAAAGAGAACAACTACAATATAAAGATATAAATAGAGTAGAAAATAAAACAAGTCCTAAGATAGAAGTTCTCAAAGGAACTTTAAAAGTCCTAAAAAGTTACTAATGAGAAAAATTAAAAATGAAAAATAAAGTTCCTAAGATAAAACCATCCTTCATAGTTGTTTTTTTAGCTAGTTTTTAGGTCGTGGCATGGAAGGCTTGTTGAATTGATGTTGGATGTAGGAGAAACGGAGATTGATTCTTTCGAGCAAGATGAGGACCTCTTTCCTTGTGTTTTTGCAACAATGGAACCATACCATATGCATGTCGCGTGACTCGGTAAATTACAACCATTCCAAAGGACCCATTGGAGATGGAGGTGGTTGTGGATTTTGAGGTCTTGGAGGTAAATCTCCCAAGTTCATAGGATATTGGTTAGGTTGTGAAGGTCTATGGTTTGATGGAGACAAGAGCATATTCATTGAAGTATTCATTTGTAATCCGACATTAAAGGGTGTTGGCGCGGATGTTGATGTTTTTAACAGAGCTGATGGTGCTTGTCTTGGTGGTGATGGAGTTTTCATGGAGTAGTTGTTGTCACTTAATGAGACGAGGTTGATAAAAAGAGGGCGCCTAATTTTTGAGCTAGTTGTTCTTCTTTTGGTTCTTCTAGTTTTGGATGAACTAGAGGAACTAAACATAGTTATGTTGATTGAGGTGTGAAGTGTAAGAGAAATGGTAAAGATGTTACATATTTAAAGAAGGATTTAGGTATGATTTGGTTTAATGGGCAAAGGAATGATATTTTATTGATAATTGAAAAGGAATAATGTTGCCCAATAACTAAGGGATTAAGGATGAGGCGTTATGAAAAAGAAAAAAGTTAAACAAAAAGAAAATCTAGCAGTCTAACGACCCACAGATCCACGGATCCCTTTTGTTGGGGACCGTGGGTCTATACATACTTGATGACAATATTCCACAGTTTTTGTGATAGTTTTGGTTTCTAATAATATTGAATGAAATTATGTAAGGAAAAAGTCATAAGGTGTAACAAAAAAAAAAAAAAAAAGATGGAATGTCAAGTATGGACACTTGAGTACACATAATCATTATACCACAAAGTTCATAACATATATCAATGTTTTAGGAAGTAGATTGTAAGGTTTTAAGTTTAGTAGGATGTAAGTGATTTCAAGAATAAAATGTATGCCTAAGTGTGTGCCTATATGAAAACAATGCGGAGATGTGGTTGTCTCGACTCAAGAAAATTAATAATGAGACAACCCAAATGCTCCTCTCTTCAATATAGCTCAATTGAGTGTATCAGAAATAAATATTAATTGCATATTTTCTTGAACACTCAAGAGAATTGTATGCATGCATGAAAAACGTTTTTGATTTGTATTAATAGTGTATGAAAATTATTTTCATGACTGTCCTAGTCGTGAGGATCCTTTTTAGATAAATTATGGGAATTTCTAATGCAAGAGAAATGATTTGTGATGTCAATGAGTGCAATAAGTGAAATGCAATAGTCATATGATAAAGATTTGAAATTCCCAATTTGAATTTTGTGCAAAATAGAAGTCCTAGACTCACATTTGAGAAGAAAGAAATCATTTACATTCGATGTGTGGATATGGAATCCCGTCTTGTTGTACGAATACATGGTACCTATGCCTAAGGGTCAAGGGTGTGGATTCAGGAAAGGGCATGTGACCACCTAATTTTCTTCTTTCCCAGCTGGAAAACCACCCCCTTATGGCAGGAAAAGTTAAAAAAAAAAAAAAAAAAAAAAAAAAATCTTTTGCGGGACTCTAGTGCCGAAGCAAGACAGAGAGGGACTATTCTTTTTGAAGAGAGAGAATTACTTTTATTGGTTGTTTTAGGTAGTTGTATGTGTAGTGGGTTATTTTTAAATGATAAAAAATAAAAATAAAATTAATAGAAGAGAGAGAAGGTGTTGCAAAGGTTAAGGGAAAGTTGAGGGAAAAAATAAATGAAGTGTTTTTTGATACCACACCCTCCACACTAAGGAACCATTTATCCGTGAGTACCTATAGTGGTTAGTCAATTTGGTTTTATTGTGCGAAGTTTGCATATGTTGCAAAGATTCCGCGTGTTTGGATTTTCGGTTATACCATATTTACCAATGGAAGGTAAATTACTTACAACTTTTCGGACGAAAAAGTTAAGTTGGTAAGCCTACTTCATAGTAAATTAAATTTTTGACCAATACTAGGAACACATTCGTTTGAACAAGTATATTCAATATTTCATCTTCATTACAAGTGTGAATTGCATTTCGATGTATACTCTTATCATTTTGAGAAAGAACTTATGTAGCGTTTGGTATGCATGAATCAAAGCTGGAATGCAATAAATTATTACAATAGAATGAAGAATTGTTGTTTGTTTTGAATTACGTAATGGAATGGTTTATTCATTGGTCCATTCCTTTACGTCTATCACAACCAATTTCATTGCATAGCCACCCCATAGTTTTTTCTAATTCCATTACGACTTGGAATCACATTTTGCCATATTTCATTTATTTCATTAATTTTCAATATCCATTACATTGTACCAAACAAAATATGTATATATTATATTCTATTTTAATATGGCAACCAAATAGGTCAATGGAACAGTAACGACTCATTCAATTACTATGTTCATTCCAGGAAATCGTCGGTTACATTCATTTATCAGTCCATTACATCGAACCAAACAGACCCTTATATTCTTCATGTTTTAATCGAGTGTGGTTAAGCATGTAGTTTTGGTAATCTTTTTGATATTTTTGGAGAAACTAATCAAACTATGAGTTCGATTTCTTGTTCGCACTCCAAACATGCAATAGGACTAGGAGATGATTATCAACCATATTTTGAATAATGAATTGATAACAACTCAAAATCTTTCTTGACCCTCTAGTCACTCGAAAAGCAAAAATAAATAAAAATTATGAGATGTGTACTGTTAAGCCTAGTCCTAGTCATAGAAAATTAAATTGTTCACGTTTTAGTGGCTTTGTTAGAATATCGGTTATGTTATCTTTCGAGGCGATATTTTCGATAGAGATATTACCTTTTCACATTGTCGCGGAGGAAATGTTGACGTATTTCAATGTGTTTCATACGAGAGTGTTGAACGAGATTTTTAATTAATTCGATGGCCCCGTTGTTGTCGCACATAATAGGAATGTCGTCAAGCTTGATGTCGTAGTCACCGAGAGCTTATTTCATCCATAGTGCTCGTTGACATGCTTTTCCGACGGACACATATTCGGCTTTGGTTGTGGAAATAGCAAGGGCCGTTTGTTTCTTAGAAAACCAAGATGTTGGACAACATCCCAAGAATGTACAAGCTCCACTAGTGCTTTTTCTATCCACGTAGTCTCCCGCATGATCAGAGTCGGCATAGACGATAGTCTCAATACCAGTATCTTTAGGATACCATAAACTTAAATGTGTAGTACTTTTAATATACCTAAAAATACGCTTAACGGCTTCAAGATGTTTTCGAATCCTCTTGAAACCGAGCGCATAGACAAACACTAAACATAATGTCGGTTCTACTAGCGGTAAGATAAATTATATAGATTTCACATATACTAAAGAAAAGGTTACACAAAGATAACCTGATTTGATCGTGTAGAAGAAAAGCCTCGTTCATTTCTCAAGTTTTTCAAATATATTACTATTACTTATATATACAAATATGAACATGTAAAGAACAGTAAAACAAAACGGAACAAAAGGGAAAAATAACAGGGTCCAAATAGCAAAAATGGCCAAAATAATATATTTACAAACCATCGCCTCGAACTATGTGGTTGATGAAGCGAAAAGTGTACCGCTTTTAGGGGGTCATTTAAGCCCTAAATCGTTCCTTTTGTCATTTTAGGTACTTTGGAGAAGAAATCTGGAAAAGGAAGCATTTTGGACGTTTTTGGAGCATAAATGTGAAGAAAACGGCAAAGTCTCAAAATCGGCTGAAAAAGTACCTTTGACGGCGTCAAGTATTGCTCTTGACGGCGTCATGGCTTGGCAAAAGAATTGGATATTAAAAATACACATGATAAGCCAGAGAATTTTACAACGGATTTCTGACGGCGTCAAGCTTTAAGGTGATCAAGGCCATCACGGTTTAAGTTAAAGCCAGACGGCGTCAAGCCCATTTCTGACGGCGTCAAGCCTTGATAAGCCAGGGAGGATTTTGGAGCACTAAAGAGGGACGGCGTCAAGAAGGCCATCCGGGAACCCTAGACACGGCGAGGTGACGGCGTCAAGATCTACAACGTGACGCCGTCAGCCCTTAAACTCTATATATAGTTTTGCAATTTTTTGTCATTAGTGTGCAACTTTGTGAGGAGAAACCCTAAGACGAATTTCTGCCATTTTTAAGGGTTTTCAAACCCTTGGATCTCCCATGTTTAATTGAAGATAAGTAATTGTTTAATCAATCAATATGTCTATGTGTTGTTTGATTATATCTTGTTCTTGTCTTTTGATTAACATGCTAGGCTAGATTTATCTTGTGTTTGCTTAGATCTAATGAAACCTAACTATTGATTATTGGTTATTAGTGTGTTATTGATTGTATTGGAAGATTGTTTATCGATGTTAGGCTTAAGAAAACTGGCTAACTTCCTATACGGTAACTTGCTTGAACGTCTTAAGAAACATGAACCAATGCGTACTAGGTTTTTATGGTTGTATTTAATGCATGAGCGAATTCTAGTGATCCCATGTTAGGAGCTTCTTAGCCGGCTCGACATAGGAGTGAAGTAGGAGCTTGTAGAGTTGGGGAAGTACGTACGCCACCCCACGATTGGTATTAAGGAATACACCCGTCATCCACGCAATTAATACACACTAATCAACCGGTAAAAGATAGTTAGGGAGTAAGGAAATCTAAGTAAACACATTTCTCTCCACATAAGTTTCACAACTCTTTTCATTTTCAGTTATTTTATTTTATTTGCATTTGTAGTAATTTTGGTTAGTTGACTAGCAACTAATTCCGCCCACTCTTTCAAACCCGAGATTTTAATTGCTTTCATAAAAAATTATAAAAATACAAAAAGAATCTTCCCTCACCCTTAGACCTATTAGAATAGTTTTTCAATCCTAACGACACTATTCCCTGTGGAGAACGATCAATCCCCCGTACTTACCACTATACTATACTACATCGGTCAGGTACACTGCCTGGTGGGGTTGTAAGCCTCTTGAGATCCCTCGAGAGGTAAAACCTGTTGTAAGGTCGCAAAACCACGCATCAAGTTTTTGGCGCCGTTGCCTGGGAGTAGTTATTGCTTAGGTTGAAATTTCTTTTTATTAGGTCTACTCATTAGATTCCTATCTTAGTGAGATTTTTATTTTCTTTTATTAGCTTTCCCGTAGTCTATCTTTTCTTTGTTCCTTTGTTCGTAAAAACCATTCCATTGACTCTTCCGTTCACCATTATGGAGTACGCGAATCCACCATACTACCCACCACGAAATTCACCCACTCCTTATGACATCTTGATGTTTAAACAATATCGAGGTGAACCCATATATGATGCATGGACTCGTTTTAAAAATTTACTCCGAATAGTCCCTCATCATAACTTCGATTTATGGTCCCTAGCTAAAATCTTTTACGATCGTGTCGACCTATGTGACCAAATATGCATTAATGATTTTGTCAATTGGGACCATAGGGGATTAAATGTTGAAGAAGCATGGGATGCCATTGAAGATTGTGCCCAGTATTATTATAGATTAGACAACCCAGCAAACGTTAGTACAAGTCAATTGACCACAAATTCCAAGGATCATGAAACAAGTTTGTCTGGGGATGACTATTTTGGGATACGTAAGTGGATGTCATGTAACATCATAGTACAAAACAAACACATAGGTAATCTAGATAAAATGGAGGATGAGGTGGATAATCCAAGCCCACAAAGTACCCCACAAGTCCTACCATCACTTGAGGCACACACACCACCCGTGACTTACCCGGAAGAAGTAGAAGAAACTTTAGGAATCCCAATGGAGGTAGAACCCTTGGACCAAGCACCACTAGAGGATATAGGTTTGAATACTTATAGTGATAACCTTACTCTTAGTTCTAGAGAATTTCCTAGTGTTGATGAACCGGAACCTCAACCTTTACACAAATTTTCATCCTTAGATTTACATCTAGGAGACAAAAGAGGAACCGACCCACCCATAAACCAATATTATCCGGGTAGTTTTAGGATGAAGGAAGCCATTCACTCACCCCCTTCACCTCACGTAGCATATTTCCACCCTAAGGGTGTGTATCGCTACTTTCACCCGCACTTAATCCTAAGTGTAGGGAAAACCTCCCCTATTTTTGTTAAATAAGGGTAGAGTCAGGCTCGTGAATCGAACAAAAACAAGCGCTTCTTGGGAGGCAACCCAAGCTTTATTTGCTTTGTGTGTTTATTTATTTGTTTGTTTGATTTTATTTGTTTCCGTATGTATGTTTAATTTTTATTATTATTGATTCATGTTCAAAACTAAATTGTGAAAATGCTTTATTTTGTTTTTAACTTTGTCTTAACTACATATAAAGGTATTTTGCAAAAGATAAGTGTAAGGGAAATCCAAATCGGTTTATTAGAACAAATGAACATGAATCGTAATAATAATAAATTAACATACATATTAGTATTTGTTTGAGTCAAATGCTTGTATCGAGTCATAATGATGTTTTGCAGGAATTCCAGGAAGTAAGGTATAAGTTTTTCCAGAAATTTTCCAGAAACTTAACATGAGAATTCTGTCAGATCATTTCTGACGGCGTCAGGAGTTACAACCTGACGGCGTCAGGTTTTAATCTTCTGAAATTTTTGAAAGTTTTGTTTTCATAAAAAGTTTTTATTAAATCTCTAACTTATAATCTCCAGGAATCTGCAAAAATTATCATTCCACAAGCATTATATCCTTATATATAGAATTTATCCCGCCGATGTTATGCAGGTTTTCGTGTTTGTTTTCTCAGGTTTAACAGGTTATTTTGGACAAGGAGATGTATGAATCAAGCTTTTGGCGATGCTTTAGTCTTGGAGCTTCTACATTCTCTTGGAAGAAGATCTAACCATGTTACCACATTATCCACCGAGCGAATCAGGGGAGTATTTGATTTCATTCGTTTACCTTATTACTTTTACATCTTGTTATTTGAACATTGGGGACAATGTTCATCTTAAGTGTAAGGGGGGGGGGGGGCGTAAAAATACGATACTTTAGAGAATACAATTGCACTTGATTTTTGTTTGTTTGATGGTAGATGTGTAATAAAACTGAGATAAATACCTGTTAGGGCAATTTTAGTGCCAAATTTAAAATTTTTTACAACATATAGGAGTGAAACTTTGATCTTAATGAGCGTCTCATGGATAGGAGTTATATGACTAGCACAAAAAACCGTACCACTAAAAATTTTTCCACCCCCAAATATGTGAGGTTCGCCCCTAGAATTGGTAGGAAAAGCATTTATGCTATGATGTGTGTACCGGTAGCACTTAGATTCTAGAACTTGCGTTAGGACCATTCCGAGGCCACAAGTGAGACTACATTCGTGTAGTTAGATTTACTACATGATAAGAGGCATTAGGATTAACCCATTGTTTTACACCTGTGTTTTTGTTATAAATACTTTGGCTACATTGGTCAAGTAATTCTCCCACACCCTTTGCGTTGTACTCATTTTTAGTACACGATACCCCTAGTACACCCCTCAGAGCCTATCTTTTCGTTTCGACCTTTAAGCATTTTACTTAAAGGAAGAATTTGTTTACACCCCACTTAAATGTACACCCAAATCGCCTTAGCCTACCTTGTATGCACTCATTTTTAGTGCATTATTGTGATAACATTTGTTTAAACCCCAAGTTAATTATCTAATTGATTACATGGTTGCTAAGTCGAGTTATATCCTTGTACATATTGTTTTGGGACGATTGGGACTCATGGTTAAAGTACTAGTGTAATGGAGTAATGGGGAAGAACATCCTTTATTACCCCTATATGTGCTAAATATTTATAAAAAAAAAAAAAAGTACTCCAAGTGTTTCGATTATCTTAATTCGAGTCGACAGAATAGTAATTGTAAAGTTATGTAAAAGTTCAAGTGTAAGGGGAATGCAACGCCCCTATGATGTATTATTTTGGATGGTAGGGCAAGAGTGTATGAAAAAAAAAATCGAAAAAATCAAGAAAAATACAAAAAAATGAGAAAAAGAAAAGTAGAAAAAACATACGGACTACCATCCCGTTTCATTTTATGTTTATTTTATGTTTTTGTTATTTTGTTTTTAGCTTAAGTCGAGTCTAGTCTTGGCTTAGCAACGCCATATTGTTCATGTAATTAATCAAGATCTTTAACTCGCCACCAGTAAAATATCCCTTATCCAACAAAACCGTGTTTATCATATCCCTACACCTCACGTTATAACCCATTTAAAAGCTCTCTTTGATAGTTTATCTTAGGTGCTTACGCCTAGTGGAGGAGGTTTTCGATCCTTTCCCAAGCCTATGGTAATCTATTTGCTATGACAGGTAGTGAGAGATATTATCCGTTTTCATTTATGAGATTTATTTTGATGACACCTGAGAGATGTGAGTATCTAAACACTACTTGTGAGGTGCTAGTTTGTAATCTCCGTGCTTATTATGATTAAAGTGGAACGACTAATTGTTGTAATTACTTTTATATTAGCATTAAATGACCCCTAACTTGTATTTTGATTAGAATAAAAGCGCATTTGCTTGAGGACAAGCAAATCTCAAGTGTAAGGGTATTTGATGATGCGAAAAGTGTACCGCTTTTAGGGGGTCATTTAAGCCCTAAATCGTATTTATTTGATCAAATATTGCCCTAAATCGTTCCTTTTGTCATTTTAGGTACTTTGGAGAAGAAATCTGGAAAAGGAAGCATTTTGGACGTTTTTGGAGCATAAATGTGAAGAAAACGGCAAAGTCTCAAAATCGGCTGGAAAAGTACCTTTGACGGCGTCAAGTATTGCTCTTGACGGCGTCATGGCTTGGCAAAAGAATTGGATATTAAAAATACACATGATAAGCCAGAGAATTTTACAACGGATTTCTGACGGCGTCAAGCTTTAAGGTGATCAAGGCCATCACGGTTTAAGTTAAAGCCAGACGGCGTCAAGCCCATTTCTGACGGCGTCAAGCCTTGATAAGCCAGGGAGGATTTTGGAGCACTAAAGAGGGACGGCGTCAAGAAGGCCATCCGGGAACCCTAGACACGGCGAGGTGACGGCGTCAAGATCTACAACGTGACGCCGTCAGCCCTTAAACTCTATATATAGTTTTGCAATTTTTTGTCATTAGTGTGCAACTTTGTGAGGAGAAACCCTAAGACGAATTTCTGCCATTTTTAAGGGTTTTCAAACCCTTGGATCTCCCATGTTTAATTGAAGATAAGTAATTGTTTAATCAATCAATATGTCTATGTGTTGTTTGATTATATCTTGTTCTTGTCTTTTGATTAACATGCTAGGCTAGATTTATCTTGTGTTTGCTTAGATCTAATGAAACCTAACTATTGATTATTGGTTATTAGTGTGTTATTGATTGTATTGGATGATTGTTTATCGATGTTAGGCTTAAGAAAACTGGCTAACTTCCTATACGGTAACTTGCTTGAACGTCTTAAGAAACATGAACCAATGCGTACTAGGTTTTTATGGTTGTATTTAATGCATGAGCGAATTCTAGTGATCCCATGTTAGGAGCTTCTTAGCCGGCTCGACATAGGAGTGAAGTAGGAGCTTGTAGAGTTGGGGAAGTACGTACGCCACCCCACGATTGGTATTAAGGAATACACCCGTCATCCACGCAATTAATACACACTAATCAACCGGTAAAAGATAGTTAGGGAGTAAGGAAATCTAAGTAAACACATTTCTCTCCACATAAGTTTCACAACTCTTTTCATTTTTAGTTATTTTCTTTTATTTGCATTTGTAGTAATTTGGGTTAGTTGACTAGCAACTAATTCCGCCCACTCTTTCAAACCCGAGATTTTAATTGCTTTCATAAAAAATTATAAAAATACAAAAAGAATCTTCCCTCACCCTTAGACCTATTAGAATAGTTTTTCAATCCTAACGACACTATTCCCTGTGGAGAATGATCAATCCCCCGTACTTACCACTACACTATACTACATCGGTCAGGTACACTGCCTGGTGGGGTTGTAAGCCTCTTGAGATCCCTCGAGAGGTAAAACCTGTTGTAAGGTCGCAAAACCACGCATCAGTGGTACAATACAAAAATTACCCATTATTTTTAGCTAATTACTGATTTTAGTATAACAAACTTTATTTATCAAATATCTAACAAATATTTAGCAAATTTCCTTATAAAAAATACCGATGAAAAGGTATTTAAATTGTGAATAAAATTTGCCAAATATTGCAATACTTTTGACTGATGTACGATTTTATATATTAAAATTTAATATATGTTTTTTTTTTAATAAAATAAAATTAAACACACCCATAAACTATTTAACAATTTACAAAAACTACCCTAATGCATCATATGTACAACTAATAATATGCTGGGGGTTTGTAACTTTTTTAAAAGAATTTTGCAATGAGATAAATGTGCCAAGATTGAAGTTGTCGCAAATAAGATATTGTCTATCCGAAGTAAGTCATGTAAAACTGAAAAGCGAAAATGAAAGTTCAAGGTGCCCCACATTGTTGGTGTACAAAAGTTTGATGTGTTTTTATAGCTAAAACCAAGGAAATATCATTATTGGCTAGCGAAGATGGATCGGTCTCAGTAGATCCTTCATTCCTCACCGACTTACCGAAAGAGAGTCTTAAAAGAGAGTTTTGTTACAATAAAAAAATGTTGATCCCAGTTGACTACTTGATCGATTTCCCTTAGCTTGTAATGGTTAAGTAATATTGAATAGATTCAATACAACTTATGTAGAAACTGTTTTTGATCGTATTAAAGTTTATGCGGAATCTAAACTTTAATCTTAAGAAGAACTAAACAAACAATATCAAACAAATCACTTCAATATTATTAATAATACGAATACTCTAAAGTATTAGGGTTTACAACCTTGAAGTTTTCTTAAAGAATCACGTATCTATCTCTATGCCCTAGGTCTTCTTTTTATAGATTAAGGAGTCCTAGTCGGCTTACAATTGCTTGCTATACAAGATAAATCTTAAAAGAATCTTTTCTATATTTATCTAACCGACTATACATGTTTATCTCATAAGCAGTACTAACTATACACTCTAGTAGTCTTAACTCTAACTCTAGCAGCATAAACTCTTCAGCAGTAGTAAGTTTGTACTAGCAACACTAACTTCTCTTCTAGCAGCATTAAAAAACTTAGAGTATTTTCCTTTAAGTTCATCAGCAGTTGAAACTTCAAAGGCAGTTGTAACTCTGAACTAGCAGTTGTAACTTGTTGTCTAGCAGTAGTAACTACTTGGTGTATTTTCTTGAGCATCTTCAGCAACACTAGTAGTAGTAAAATACACAAGCAGTTGTAACCTTTAGTACTAGCAGCAACAATGACTTAGAGCAATTTCCATCAGCAGTCTTAACTAAACAAGCAGCAACAGCTCTAAAACCCAATAATCCTCCCTAAACTTGATATTTTCTCCCAAAATCATCAAGTTTCTCTTTAAGCTTGAACAAACACTAAGAGGATGATCCCAAACAATTAATTTTGTGGCTTGTCCTTGGGTCCTAGATACTTTTCCATCTTTTTGAGCAACTGATAAGCCATTTCATCATAAGGATATTGGAGTTGAAGTCTTTTCTTCCCATACAGCATCTGATGTAGAATATCCTTATGAAAAGCTAAAGGATAGTCCTTTTCTACCATCATGTAGATTATTAGCCCATGTGCAGCCAAATAATGAACTCCACAACTCTGATAAATCTTCCATTCTAAGACTGTGTTATGCCTTAGACTTCTCCATACTTCATCCTCATGAATTGGTTCAAGCATCACTTTCAAGTAATCCCAGATGACTCTATCATAAATTTGTTCTGGTCTGTCATAACCAAACTTTCCTTTGTATAGCCTCCATAGAGTCACCATATCTTCTCTGTCAAAGTCATGAACCATTTGTAGAAAACTCACAAACCTCAAAGATGAACCATCAGCCCTCTTTATATCCCAATATGCTGTTTACCATGTAATCCTGACTTGAAATCAATAATGGGTTGTTTAACACTTAGAGGCTCTACATCCATGGCTATATCTTCAGGTACTACTGAAAGTTCAGTGTGAGCTTTCATTTGTTCTACATCATCATCAGCTTGCTCAGTCTGCTCTTGCTCTTGCTCTGCTTTATGCTCAGACTTCTTCTTTTTACTGCTTTTCTTTTCCAATTTTTCACCTGCTCTTTTTGAACTTTTACTTTCTTCTTTCTTTTCCTCAATGCCCTTCACCACTTCAGTATTCACAAAACTTTCAATCTTTCTTTTGGCAATTGTGCATAACTCTTCAATTCAGCTATCATCCAACTGTGATAACTTCTTTTGTTGCTAATTGTCCATGTTCTTCAAATATGCACACATGAAAGATCTTCTTTGTGCTTTAGTAGGTGGCTTGTTCTTCTTAGCTGCTAATCTTTGTGTTGCATAGAACTTCTTTCTTTCATCAATAAGTTCTTTCAGCATCCTAGCTCTTTCATCTATTGAATACTGATCTTGCTCTTCTTGTTGGAGTTTCTGAGCAAGTTCCCAATCAGTATCAACTTGAACTCTTTCCTCATCCCATGCAGCAATCAACTCTGCATTCTTAGCATCTTTCTCTGTAGTTATTCTCCTTTGTTCCAAAATCTTTTGATTCTCAGCCTCAAACTCCTTTGCCAAGTTCTCTGCAACCTTAGCATCAAGTTGTAGTTGCTTTTCTTCGGATAGTGGCTTCTCCACAGGCTCTTCAATAAGTATTCCTTTGCCTTGGACTTGTGGAGTTGATTGTGTAGCTTGTGGTCTTGAAGATGGCTCCTTTATGACAACACCTTTGGTTATTGGTTTTGAAGTCTTCAGTTCTGTTAGTACACTAGCAGCAGTAGTAACTTCTGGTGTAGTAGCACTATCTTTTGTACTAGCAGCAGTAACTTCTTTTGATTCTCAGCCTCAAACTCCTTTGCCAAGTTCTTTGCAACCTCAGCATCAAGTTGTAGTTGCTTTTATTTGGATAGTGGCTTCTCCACAGGCTCTTCAATAAGTATTCCTTTGCCTTTGCCTTAGACCTATGGAGTTGATTGTGTAGCTTGTGGTCTTGAATATGGCTCCTTTATAACAACACCTTTGGTTATTGGTTTTGAAGTCTTCAGTTCTGTTAGTACACTAGCAGCAGTAGTAACTGATGAAGCGAAAAGTGTACCGCTTTTAAGGGGTCATTTAAGCCCTAAATCGTATTTATTTGATCAAATATTGCCCTAAATCGTTCCTTTTGTTATTTTAGGTACTTTTGAGAAGAAATCTGGAAAAGGAAGCATTTTGGACGTTTTTGGAGCATAAAAGTGAAGAAAACGACAAAGTCTCAAAAACCGGCTGAAAAGTACCTTGGACGGCGTCAGGATTTGTTCTTGACGGCGTCATGGCCTGGCAAAAGTGGTGGATATGAAAATTACTCATGATAAGCCAGAGAAATTTGCATGGGAATTCTGACGGCGTCACCCTTTGGAATGATCAAGGTCGTCACGGTATAAGTTAAAGCGGGACGGCGTCACGCCTAATTCCGACGGCGTCAAGCCTTGATAAGCCAGAACGGATTTTGGAGAGCTAAAGAGGGACGGCGTCAAGAAGGCCATCCGGGAACCCTAAAAGCGGCGAGGTGACGGCGTCACACTCCATAATGTGACGCCGTCAGATCTGAAAGTCTATATATAGTTTTGCAATTTTTTTTCATTAGTGTGGAACTTATTGTGGAACTTTGTGTGTGAAAACCCTAAGACGATTTTAGCAGCTTTTTCAAGGCTTTTTGCCTTGAGATCTTCCATGTTACATTGAAGATAATTTATCAATTAATCATTCAATATGTCTATGTGTTGTTTGATTCTATCTTGTTCTTGTCTTTTGTTTAACATGCTAGGCTAGGTTTTCTTTGTGTTTGCTTAGATCTAATGAAACCTAGCTATTGATTATTGGTTATTAGTGTGTTATTAGTTGTATTGGATGATTGTTTATCTATGTTAGGCTTAAGAAAACTGGCTAACTTCCTATTCGGTAACTTGCTTGAACGTCTTAAGAAACATGAACCAATGCGTACTAAAGGTTTTTATGGTTGTATTTAATGCACAAGCGAATTCTAGTGATCCCATGTTAGGAGCTTCCTAGCCGGCTCGACATAGGAGTGAAGTAGGAGCTTGTAGAGTTGGGGAAGTACGTACGCCACCCCACGATTGGTATTAAGGAATACACCCGTCATCCACGCAATTAATACATACTAATCAACCGGTAAAAGATAGTTTGGGAGTAAGGAAATCTAAGTAAACACATTTTTCTCCACATAAATTTCACCACCTTTTCATTTTCAGTTATTTTATTTTATTTGCATTCGTAGTTATTTGGGTTAGTTGACTAGCAACTAATTCCGCCCACTCTTTCAAACCCGAGATTTTACTTGCTTTCATAAAATTATAAAAACATAAAAAAAAAAAAAAAGAATCTTCTCTCACCCTTAGACCTATTAGAGTAGTTTTTCATACCTAACGAACACTATTCCCTGTGGAGAACGATCAATCCCCCGTACTTACCACTACACTATACTACATCGGTCAGGTACACTGCCTGGTGGGGTTGTAAGCCTCTTGAGATCCCTCGAGAGGTAAAACCTGTTGTAAGGTTGCAAAACCACGCATCAAGTTTTTGGCGCCGCTGCCGGGGAATAGTTATTGTTTAGGTTGAATTTTTATTTTATAGGTCTACTCACTAGATTCCTTTCTAGTGAGATTTTTATTTTATTTTTTCTAGGTTTTCTTTAGTCTATCTATTTTCTTCGTGCTTTTGTTCGTATAAGATTTTCATTGACTATTCAGTTTGCCATTATGGAAAACGCGAATCCGCCCCTTACACCTGGCGAAGTAGCTTTGTTGCGTGGCCAACTTGAGAATGAGATTAGTGAGCTCAGAGAGCTCAATAGAATTATTGATATAGAGCTCGATTATGCCTTGAACAACTTAGAGACCGCCATATACTCAGATAATTACTTAGAACGTAATAATCTTACGGTTGAGAAGTTGATTGAGAAAATTAATGAAGTAAAGGTAGATCCTAGGTTGGATGATTATTTCAATGAATACCCCACTAAGGAGGAGATTGCTTACTATAACAACCTAGTTGATAACCCTCGACCACCTTTTGTTAGAATTGACCCAAAGATTAAGAGAGGTGATCCCGGGAATGTGAAGATACCATGTATGATTGGGTACCAATACGTTAAGCATGCTTACATTGACTGTGAATCCCCAATCAACGTGATGTCCTCAGGCCTTTATAGCCAGATCATAAATACACCACTTGAGCCTAGGAAAGACCCCAAGTGCCCAGGCGGAGTTTGCAACTTCGTTGGAAGGATTAAGGATATGCATATCCTTGTTGGGAATTTTACCTTTGTCACCAACATCATGATCTTAGAAGATTTGGCAAGTGTTGTTGACTACCGCCTATCTAGCGTGGTGTTAGGTAAGCCATTTATTGAAGCATCCAATTTAAGGTACGATCGTTTGAGAGGCACGGTTCAGTTTTCTAATCACATAGATAGGATCACATATAGGATGCCTTATCGGGTAAATGAATTTCGTTTTGTGCCTCGATTTGACAAGGACAACATTGGTGCGATTGAGGACATCAATGATGAGGATAAAGAAAAAGGCATGGACTATGTTTGGAATAAGAGAAGCTTTTATTATAAAGATTGCTTGAACCTTGGACCTAAATACAAAATTGATATGGAGGTTGTTAGGATGATTAGAGGGGCAATTGAGAAGCAAAACGGAAAAACGTAGAACCCGTGACTTTGAGTCTAGCTACAAGACTCGTTAATAAAGAAAAGCGCTTCTTGGGAGGCAACCCAAGTTTTATTTGCTTTGTGTGTTTATTTGTTTGTTTGATTTTATTTGTTTCCGTATGTGTGTTTAAGTTTTATTATTATTGATTCATGTTAAAAAACTAATTTGTGAAAATGCTTTATCTTGTTTTTAACTTCGTCTTAACTACATATAAAGGTATTTTGCAAAAGTTAAGTGTAAGGGAAATCTAAATCGGTTTATTAGAACACAAATGAACATGAATCGTAATAATATTAGATGAACATACATATTAGTGTTTGTTTGAGTCAAATGCTTGTATCGAGTCATAATGATGTTTTGCAGGATTTCCAGGAAGTAAGGTATAGGTTTTTCCAAAAATTTTCCGGAAACGTAACATGAGAATTCTGTCAGATCATTTCTGACGGCGTCAGGATTTACAACCTGACGGCGTCAGGTTTAATTTTCTGAAAATTTTTTGAAAGTTTTGTTTTCATAAAAAGTTTTTATTAAATCTATAACTTATAATCTCCAGGAATCTGCAAAATTATCATTCCACAAGCATTATATCCTTATATATAGAGTTTATCCCGCCGATGTTATGCAGGTTTTCGTGTTTGTTTTCTCAGGTTTAACAGGTTATTTTGGACAAGGAAATGTTTGATTGGATCAAGCTTTTGGTGATGCATTAGTCTTGGAGCTTTTACATTCTCTTGGAAGAAGATTTAACCATGTTACTTCATTATCCACCGAGCGAATCAGGGGAGTATTTGAATTCATTCTTTTATTTTTTTACTTTTACATTTGTTATTTGAACATTGGGGACAATGTTCATCTTAAGTGTAAGGGGGGTAAAAGTACGATTAGAGAATGCTATTACGCTTGATTTTTGTTTGTTTAATAGTAAATGTGTAATAAAACTGAGATAAATACCTGTTAGGGTAATTTTAGTGCCAAATTTAAAATTTTTTACAACATTTAGGAGTAAAACTTTAGTTCTAATGAGCGTCTCACGGATAGGAGTTATATGACTAGCACAAAACACCGTACCACTAAAAAATTTTCCACCCCCAAATATGTGAGGTTCGCCCCTAGAATTAGTAGGAAAAGCATTTATGCTATGATGTGTGTACCGGTAGCACTTAGATTCTAGAACTTGCGTTAGGACCATTCCGAGGCCACAAGTGAGACTACATTCGTGTCGTTAGATTTATTACATGATAAGAGGCATTAGGATTAACCCATTGTTTTACACCTGTGTTTTTGTTATAATTACTTTGGCTACATTGGTCAAGTAATTCTCCCACACCCTTTGCGTTGTACTCATTTTTAGTACACGATACCCCTAGTACACCCCTCAGAGCCTATCTTTTCGTTTCGACCTTTAAGCATTTTACTTAAAGGAAGAATTTGTTACGCCCCACTAAAATGTACACCCAAATCGCCTTAGCCTACCTTGTATGCACTCATTTTTAGTGCATTATTGTGACAACATTTGTTTAAACCCAAGTTAATTATCTAGTTGATTACATGGTTGCTAAGTCGAGTCATATCCTTGTACATATTGTTTTGGGACGATTGGGACTCATGGGTAAAGTACTAGTGTAATGGAGTAATGGGGAAGAACATCATTTATTACCCCCATATGTGCTAAATATTTTAAAAGTACTCCAAGTTTTTCAATTATCTTAATCCGAGTCATTAGATTAGTTAATTGTAAAGTTATGTAAAAGTTCAAGTGTAAGGGGAATGCAACGCCCCTATGATGTATTATTTTGGATGGTAGGGCAAAAGTGTATGCAAAAAAAAAAAAAAAAAAAAAAAAAAAAAAAAAAAAAAAAAAAAAAAAAAATCAAGAAAAATACAAAAAAAAATGAGAAAAAGAAAAATAGAAAAAAACATACGGACTACCATCCCGTTTCATTTTATGTTTATTTTATGTTTTTGTTATTTTGTTTTTAGCTTAAGATTGAGTCGAGTCTTGGCTTAGCAACATTGTATAGTACATGTAATTAATCAAGATCTTTAACTCGCCACCAGTAAAATATCCCTTATCCAACAAAACCGTGTTTATCATATCCCTACACCTAACGTTATAACCCATGTAAAAGCCCTCTTTGATAGTTTATCTTAGGTGCTTACGCCTAGTGGAGGAGGTTTTCGATCCTTTCCCAAGCCTATGGTAATCTATTTGCTATGACAGGTAGTGAGAGATATTATCCGTTTTCATTTATGAGATTTATTTTGATGACACTTGAGAGATGTGAGTATCTAAACACTACTTGTGAGGTGCTAGTTTGTAATCTCCGTGCTTATTATGATTAAAGTGGAACGAATATTTGTTGTAATTACTTTTATGGTAGCATTAAATGACCCCTAACTTGTATTTTGATTAGAATAAAAGCGCATTCGCTTGAGGACAAGCAAATCTCAAGTGTAAGGGTATTTGATGAAGCGAAAAGTGTACCGCTTTTAAGGGGTCATTTAAGCGCTAAATCGTATTTATTTGATCAAATATTGCCCTAAATCGTTCCTTTTGTCATTTTAGGTACTTTTGAGAAGAAATCTGGAAAAGGAAGCATTTTGGACGTTTTTGGAGCATAAAAGTGAAGAAAACGACAAAGTCTCAAAAACCGGCTGAAAAGTACCTTGGACGGCGTCAGGATTTGTTCTTGACGGCGTCATGGCTTGGCAAAAGTGGTGGATATGAAAATTACTCATGATAAGCCAGAGAAATTTGCATGGGAATTCTGACGGCGTCACCCTTTGGAATGATCAAGGTCGTCACGGTATAAGTTAAAGCGGGACGGCGTCACGCCTAATTCCGACGGCGTCAAGCCTTGATAAGCCAGAACGGATTTTGGAGAGCTAAAGAGGGACGGCGTCAAGAAGGCCATCCGGGAACCCTAAAAGCGGCGAGGTGACGGCGTCACACTCTATAACGTGACGCCGTCAGATCTGAAAGTCTATATATAGTTTTGCAATTTTTTGTCATTAGTGTGGAACTTATTGTGGAACTTTGTGTATGAAAACCCTAAGACGATTTTAGCAGCTTTTTCAAGGCTTTTTGCCTTGAGATCTTCCATGTTACATTGAAGATAAGTTATCAATTAATCATTCAATATGTCTATGTGTTGTTTGATTCTATCTTGTTCTTGTCTTTTGTTTAACATGCTAGGCTAGGTTTTCTTTGTGTTTGCTTAGATCTAATGAAACCTAGCTATTGATTATTGGTTATTAGTGTGTTATTAGTTGTATTGGATGATTGTTTATCTATGTTAGGCTTAAGAAAACTGGCTAACTTCCTATTCGGTAACTTGCTTGAACGTCTTAAGAAACATGAACCAATGCGTACTAAAGGTTTTTATGGTTGTATTTAATGCACAAGCGAATTCTAGTGATCCCATGTTAGGAGCTTCCTAGCCGGCTCGACATAGGAGTGAAGTAGGAGCTTGTAGAGTTGGGGAAGTACGTACGCCACCCCACGATTGGTATTAAGGAATACACCCGTCATCCACGCAATTAATACATACTAATCAACCGGTAAAAGATAGTTAGGGAGTAAGGAAATCTAAGTAAACACATTTTTCTCCACATAAATTTCACCACCTTTTCATTTTCAGTTATTTTATTTTATTTGCATTCGTAGTTATTTGGGTTAGTTGACTAGCAACTAATTCCGCCCACTCTTTCAAACCCGAGATTTTACTTGCTTTCATAAAATTATAAAAACATAAAAAAAAAAAAAAGAATCTTCTCTCACCCTTAGACCTATTAGAGTAGTTTTTCATACCTAACGAACACTATTCCCTGTGGAGAACGATCAATCCCCCGTACTTACCACTACACTATACTACATCGGTCAGGTACACTGCCTGGTGGGGTTGTAAGCCTCTTGAGATCCCTCGAGAGGTAAAACCTGTTGTAAGGTTGCAAAACCACGCATCAGTAACCTCTGTTGTAGCAACATTATCTTTTGTACTAGCAGCAGTAAGTGGCTTACTAGCAGCAATAACCTCTTGACCAGCAGTAGCCACATAGCTATCAATCACCACTTGGTTCCCTTGATTGTCAGCAACCACCAGCACTCTCAACATCCTTAGCCTCCCCTGAAGCTTTGCTATTATTCTCCCCCCATGTTTGGGAGCATCCTTGTGAGCTTCAGAAGATCTAACTGATTGCGTGGTTTTGTAACCTTACAACAGGTTTTACCTCTCGAGGGATCTCAAGAGGCTTACAACCCCACCAGGCAGTGTACCTGACCGATGTAGTATAGTGTAGTGGTAAGTACGGGGGATTGATCGTTCTCCACAGGGAATAGTGTTCGTTAGGTATGAAAGGCTACTCTAATTAGGTCTAAGGGTTGAGGAAGATTCTTTTTATGTTTTTATAATTTTATGAAAGCAAGTAAAATCTCGGGTTTGAAGGAGTGGGCGGAATTAGTTGCTAGTCAACTAACCCAAATGACTACGAATGCAAATAAAATAAAATAACAAAAATGAAATGTGGTGAGAAACTTATGTGTAGAGAAATGTGTTTACTTAGATTTCCTTACTCCCTAACTATCTTTTACCGGTTAATTAGTGTGTATTAGTCGCGTGGATGACGGGTGTATTCCTTAATACCATTCGTGGGGTGGCGTACTTACTTCCCCAACTCTACAAGCTCCTACTTCACTCCTATGTCGAGCCGGCTAGGAAGCTCCTAACATGGGATCACTAGAATTCGCTTGTGCATTAAATACAACCATAAAAACCTTTAGTACGCGTTTGGTTCATGTTTCTTAAGACGTTCAAGCAAGTTACCGAATAGGAAGTTAGCCAGTTTTCTTAAGCCTAACATAGATAAACAATCATCCAATACAACTAACAACACACTAACAACCAATAATCAATAGCTAGGTTTCATTAGATCTAAGCAAACACAAGATAAAATTAGCCTAACATGTTAAACAAAAGACAAGCATAAGATAGAATCAAACAACACATAGACATATTGAATGATTAATTGATAACTTATCTTTCAATGAAACATGGAAGATCTCAAGGCAAAAAGCCCTGAAAAAGTAGCTAAAATCGTCTTAGGGTTTTATCCCAAAATTCCACACACTAAGCTCTCCCTTAATGACAAAAAATTAGAAAACTATATATAGATTTTTGGATCTGACGGCGTCACCTTATGCATTGTGACGCCGTCACCTCGCCGCTTTTAGGGTTCCCGGGTGACCTTCTTGACGCCGTCCCTCTTTAGCTCTTCAAAAATCCATTCTGGCCTATCAAGGCTTGACGCCGTCGGATCATGAACGTGACGCCGTCCCCTTATGATTTAAGCCGTGACGCCCTTGATTTAGTTAAAGCGTGACGCCGTCAGAATTCTCATGCTAACTCACTGGCCCGTCATGAGTAAATTTCACATCCAACTTTTCTTGCCAAGGCATGACGCCGTCCAGAGTAAAGTCTGACGCCGTCAAGAGTAACTTTCAGCCGATTCTTGAGACTTTGCCGTTTTCTTCACTTTAATGCTCCAAAAACGTCCAAAATGCCTCCTTTTCCAGATTTCTCCTCAAAAGTACCTAAAATGACAAAAGGAACGATTTAGGGCAATATTTGATCAAATAAATACGATTTCGGGCTTAAATGACCCCTTAAAAGCGGTACACTTTTCGCCTCATCAAATACCCTTACACTTGAGATTTGCTTGTCCTCAAGCAAATGCGCTTTTATTCTAATCAAAATACAAGTTAGGGGTCATTTAATGCTAACATAAAAGTAATTACAACAAATAATCGTTCCACTTCAATCATAATAAGCACGGAGATTACATGCTAGCACCTCACAAGTAGTGTTTAGATACTCACATCTCTCAAGTGTCATCAAAATAAATCTCATAAATGAAAACGGAAAATATCTCTCACTACCTGTCATAGCAAATAGATTACCATAGGCTTGGGAAAGGATCGAAAACCTCCTCCACTAGGCGTAAGCACCTAAGATAAACTATCAAAGAGGGCTTTTAAATGGGTTATAACGTTAGGTGTAGGGAAAAGGAAAACACGGTTTTGTTGGATACGGGATATTTTACTGGTGGCTAGTTAAAGATCTTGATCAATTACATGTACTATACAATGTTGCTAAGCCAAGACTCGACTCGATCTTAAGCTAAAAACGAAATAACAAAATAACAAAAATATAAAGCAAACATAAAATGAAACGGGATGGTAGTCCGTATGTTTTTTCTATTTTTCATTTTCTCTTTTTTTTTTTTTTTTTTTTTTTTTTTTTGCATACACTCTTGCCCTACCATCCAAAATAATACATCATAGGGGCATTGCATTCCCCTTACACTTGAATTTTTACATAACTTTACAAATACTAATCTAATGACTCGAATTAAGATAATTGAAAAACTTGGAGTACTTTTAAAATATTTAGCACATATGGGGGTAATAAATGATGTTCTTCCCCATTACTCCATTACACTAGTACTTTACCCATGAGTCCCAATCGTCCCAAAACAATATGTACAAGGATATGACTCGACTTAGCAACCATGTAATCAATTAGATAATTAACTTGGGTTTAAACAAATGTTGTCACAATAATGCACTAAAAATGAGTGCATACAAGGTAGGCTAAGGCGATTTGGGTGTACATTTAAGTGGGGTGTAACAAATTCTTCCTTTAAGTAAAATGCTTAAAGGTCGAAACGAAAAGATAGGCTCTGAGGGGTGTACTAGGGGTATCGTGTACTAAAAATGAGTACAACGCAAAGGGTGTGGGAGAATTACTTGACCAATGTAGCCAAAGTAATTATAACAAAAACACAGGTGTAAAACAATGGGTTAATCCTAATGCCTCTTATCATGTAGTAAATCTAACTACACGAATGTAGTCTCACTTGTGGCCTTGGAATGGTCCTAACGCAAGTTCTAGAATCTAAGTGCTACCGGTACACACATCATAGCATAAATGCTTTTCCTACCAATTCTAGGGGCGAACCTCACATATTTGGGGTGGAAAATTTTTTAGTGGTACGGTTTTTTGTGCTAGTCATATAACTCCTATCCGTGAGACGCTCATTAAGATCAAAGTTTCACTCCTATATGTTGTAAAAAATTTTAAATTTGGCACTAAAATTACCCTAATCAAGTATTTCTCTCAGTTTTATTACACATCTATTATTAAACAAACAAAAATCAAGCGCAATTGTATTCTCTAAAATCGTACTTTTACCCTCCCCTTACACTTAAGATGAACATTGTCCCCAATGTTCAAATAACAAGATGTAAAAGTAAATAAGGTAAAAGAATGAAATCAAATACTCCCCTGATTCGCTCGTTGGATAGTGAAATCACACGGTTAAATCTTCTTCCAAGGAGAATGTTGAAGCTCCATGACTAATGCATCGCCATAAGCTTGATTCCATAAACATTTCCTTGTCCAAAATAACCTGTTAACCTGAGAAAACAAACACGAAAACCTGCATAACATCGGCGGGATAAAATCTATATATAAGGATATAATGCTTGTGGAATGATAACTTTGCAGATTCCTGGAGATTATAAGTTGGAGATTTTAATAAAAACTTTTTATGAAAACAAAACTTTCAAAAATTTCTGAAAATTAAATCTGACGCCGTCAGGTTATAAACCCTGACGCCGTCAGAAATGACCTGACAAAAATTTTCATTTTAAGTTTCCGGAAAATTTCTGGAAAAACCTTTACCTTACTTCCTGGAAATCCTGCAAAACATCATTATGACTCGATACAAGCATTTGACTCAAACAAATACGAATATGTATGCTAATTTATTATTATTACGATTCATGTTAATTTGTGTTCTAATAAACCGATTTAGATTTCCCTTACACTTATCTTTTGCAAAATACCTTTATATGTAGTTAAGACGAAGTTAAAAACAAAATAAAGCATTTTCACAAATTAGTTTTTAACATGAACCAATAATAATAAAAATTAAACACACATACGGAAACAAATAAAAACAAACAAACAAATAAATAAACACACAAAGCAAATAAAACAAATAAAGCTTGGGTTGCCTCCCAAGAAGCGCTTTTCTTTATTAACGAGTCTTGTAGCTAGACTCAAAGTCACGCTACCCTATGTAAGTGAGCTCGTCATCAAGGACGTCTTTAGGGTTAAGCTTGGATTGAAGTTTCCTATTGGTTCGCTTAGTACGATATGTCTTTTCAAACTTCTCTCCATCCGGGTCATACAATGTCATCTTGATATGCCATGACCCGTCTCCATCTTTGGGTGGTTTATCCCAATTCCACTTATGATCATCTTCCTCACAAATCCACTTATTCATTCCTAGGTTAATTGGCAAAACTCCTAGGAAATCAATCATCTTTCTAAAAACTAGAGGGTCTTCAAATGGATCCAATTCGGTGTCCCTAGCCAAGAGTTGCTCCACCGTATGTGTTCGGTTAACAAAGTCCTCTTCTAGGTAAAATGGGCGTTGGGGTCCTATGAAGTCTCTATCAATCCAAGGTCCATATCTAGATGGTCTCCTATTTAATTCTAACCAATGGGGTGTCGGTTCCTCACTAGTATCATAGGCGTGTTTCTTAACATCATAGATTGACCAAGTATCTCCTTCTCCTACCGCTATCTTAGATTCCTTACAATCAATCATAGCACTAGCGGTCGCCAAAAATCCTCTACCTATCAACAAGGGGCATGTAGGGTCGCTAACCATATCAAGGACGTGGAAATCGGCTAAAATGGTTATGTTTTCCAATGTGTACTAACACGTCCTTAACTACTCCAACCGGGTAAGCAACACTTCCATCCGCTAAGCCTATTATCACCTCGGTTTCTTCAAGTTTTCCAAGTTTTAGAGAGGTGTAGAGAGGTAACGGAAGTAGGTTAAGGCTTGATCCAAGATCGGCTAATGTGTCATAAGCCTCCGAATTACCGACCTTGCAAGGTAGAACAAATAAGCCCGGATCATCTAACTTCTTAGGTAGTTTGTTTTGAACGAAGGCGGTCCCTTTTTCGCCTAATTTGAGCTTCTTCTCATCCAACACATCAACAACCGGACTTTCAAGGTGGAGCTCCTTGAATTCTTCGTCAAGGTTTTGAGTGGGAGGTGTTTCAACTATGTTGTTGACCAATTTGGATGTCATAACTTCTTGGTCATTTGGAACGACTTGGGTTTGTTTGAAACACGTGCTCATGGAATTGACCGAATAATATTGTGGACAAGAACTAGGGGACGAAACCGATGAAATAGCGTTGACATTTAGTTTCGGGTTCTTGACCGTGTTGCTAGGGAGTGCTCCCATTTCTCGGTCATTGAGGGCTTTCAACAAGGTGTCAATCTTATCGGTCATCTCGCTTTGTTTTTGTTTGAAATCGGCTTCAAACTTGGCTAAACGAGCTTCTTGAGATGCCATAAATTGAGACATCAATCCTTCAAAGTTATTGGTACTACCATTGCCGGAAGGATTGTTGTTGAAAGTACGGTTCAAGTAGGAACCGCTTGATTGGAAACGATTAGGTGGGTTGGAAGAATTGGTTTGTTGAGAGTTTTGGTTTTGTTTCCACCTAAGGTTCGGGTGATTTTTCCATGAGGGGTTGTATGAATCACCATAATGGTTTGGCTCGGGTTTGAAAGTGTACCACTTGTCTCCCGCTCCGTCGGTACGCGAGGATGCGTAGTCCACAAAAGCTTGTTCGGGGAGTTCCATGCAATCACGAGTGTCGTGGGGACCACTACATAATTCACATGAGGAAGTGATTTTGTTCACTTGGCTTGAAGATTTAGGAGCCTCGTAGGATTTCATGAGAAACTTGACTTGGTCTTCAAGTTCTATGATCCTACGGTCGGAAGTGCTTGAATTGTTCGAAGGCAAAGATATTGCCTTGACCGTTTTATTCAAATCACGGGGATCACTCCAACTTTCGTTGTCATAAAGAGCAAGATCCTCTAGGAGAGCCCATGATTGTTCCGCACTTAGATCACGTAGTTTGCCACCGGCCGATTGGTCAATGGTTTGCCTCGTGGAGAGATTGATATGGTCATAGAAGATTTGGACTTGGAGCCAAAGTTCTATGCCATGGTGAGGGACTTTTTGGAGTAAGTCCTTGAATCGAGTCCATGCCTCGTAGAGAGTTTCGCCTTGACGTTGTTGGAACATCAAGATATCATTCCTTAGCTTGGTAGTTCTTCCCGGTGGGAAAAACTGAGCAAGGAAACGAGTGGTGAGATCATCCCAAGAGGTAATGGATCCTGCGGGTTGACGTTCTAGCCACTGACTAGCTTGGTCCCGCAGAGAGAATTGGAAGAGACGCAATCGGGTCGTCTCTCGAGTGGCAACATCAAGGTCTATAGAATCAACGATTTTAAGAAAGTCCTTGAGATGTTGATTAGGATCTTCAGAACGAAGTCCATGGAATGCGCATCCACTTTGCACCAACCGGATGGTGTCGGATCGCAAGGGTGTGATATTGGCTCCTTGAGTGAGCTCAATGGTGTTTCGATAGCCATGGTGGCTAGGACGGGAATACTCTCCTAAAGTACGGGCTCTAGGAGGTGGTGGTGGTTGTTGTGGTGGTGGGTTGTGGGGGTTAAGGATATTACCATCTTCCATGATGTCGGATGGTATGGTTACGAACAAAGACACGAAGAAAATAGATAGACTAAAGAAAACCTAGAAAAATAAAATAAAAATCTCACTAGAAAGGAATCTAGTGAGTAGACCTAATAGAAATAAAAATTCAACCTAAACAATAACTATTCCCCGGCAGCGGCGCCAAAAACTTGATTGCGTGGTTTTGTAACCTTACAACAGGTTTTACCTCTCGAGGGATCTCAAGAGGCTTACAACCCCACCAGGCAGTGTACCTGACCGATGTAGTATAGTGTAGTGGTAAGTACGGGGGATTGATCGTTCTCCACAGGGAATAGTGTTCGTTAGGTATGAAAGGCTACTCTAATTAGGTCTAAGGGTTGAGGAAGATTCTTTTTATGTTTTTATAATTTTATGAAAGCAAGTAAAATCTCGGGTTTGAAGGAGTGGGCGGAATTAGTTGCTAGTCAACTAACCCAAATGACTACGAATGCAAATAAAATAAAATAACAAAAATGAAATGTGGTGAGAAACTTATGTGTAGAGAAATGTGTTTACTTAGATTTCCTTACTCCCTAACTATCTTTTACCGGTTAATTAGTGTGTATTAGTCGCGTGGATGACGGGTGTATTCCTTAATACCATTCGTGGGGTGGCGTACTTACTTCCCCAACTCTACAAGCTCCTACTTCACTCCTATGTCGAGCCGGCTAGGAAGCTCCTAACATGGGATCACTAGAATTCGCTTGTGCATTAAATACAACCATAAAAACCTTTAGTACGCGTTTGGTTCATGTTTCTTAAGACGTTCAAGCAAGTTACCGAATAGGAAGTTAGCCAGTTTTCTTAAGCCTAACATAGATAAACAATCATCCAATACAACTAACAACACACTAACAACCAATAATCAATAGCTAGGTTTCATTAGATCTAAGCAAACACAAGATAAAATTAGCCTAACATGTTAAACAAAAGACAAGCATAAGATAGAATCAAACAACACATAGACATATTGAATGATTAATTGATAACTTATCTTTCAATGAAACATGGAAGATCTCAAGGCAAAAAGCCCTGAAAAAGTAGCTAAAATCGTCTTAGGTTTTATCCCAAAATTCCACACACTAAGCTCTCCCTTAATGACAAAAAATTAGAAAACTATATATAGATTTTTGGATCTGACGGCGTCACCTTATGCATTGTGACGCCGTCACCTCGCCGCTTTTAGGGTTCCCGGGTGACCTTCTTGACGCCGTCCCTCTTTAGCTCTTCAAAAATCCATTCTGGCCTATCAAGGCTTGACGCCGTCGGATCATGAACGTGACGCCGTCCCCTTATGATTTAAGCCGTGACGCCCTTGATTTAGTTAAAGCGTGACGCCGTCAGAAATTCTCATGCTAAACTCACTGGCCCGTCATGAGTAAATTTCACATCCAACTTTTCTTGCCAAGGCATGACGCCGTCCAGAGTAAAGTACTGACACCGTCAAGAGTAACTTTCAGCCGATTCTTGAGACTTTGCCGTTTTCTTCACTTTAATGCTCCAAAAACGTCCAAAATGCCTCCTTTTCCAGATTTCTCCTCAAAAGTACCTAAAATGACAAAAGGAACGATTTAGGGCAATATTTGATCAAATAAATACGATTTCGGGCTTAAATGACCCCTTAAAAGCGGTACACTTTTCGCCTCATCACTAACCTTAAGTTTAGGAGTTTCTTGATCTCTTGATTCCTTCTAAATATCTAACTCTTCTCTTCAAAACCTTAATTTCCCCTCCTTGAGCTTTGATTATACCACCTTGAGAAGCAGCTTGGTTTTGCAGATCAAGAACCTATGCAGACAGCCTGGTACATGTGTCCATCAATTCATTGAGAAGTTCTATGCTATCCTCACCACTTTGGCTTGTGTGTTACCTAGCCCGAGAGGTGGATCATTGGAAATGTTAAGCTCAGCCTCAACCCTAGGTTGAGCATCTGAAACCCCCCATAGTTTCCAGGTGACTGGGTCCTTCACCTGAATCAGTTCCATGAGGACCTGACTCATTAGAAGTTATCTTGGCTTGGGTCTTATTGATGTTACCACTATCATGTGCTGCTTCTAAGCTAGTCACAGTAGTGGCAGCCCTTACCAACATGTCACTCCCCACACCAGTGACAGCCTCATCTGCAATATTGGGTGTAGAACCACTAGCCTGAGGCAGCTCAGTGTTCTTTGTGTGAGTTCTACGTTTATAGGTCTTTTGGGTTGTGGTTGTGAAGATGTTGCCAAAAGTGTGGGTGTGTGATGGGTAACAGCTGGGATTGCTGAACATTCACCCATTTAGGTTTGGGTTAGTGCCACCATTGTTGGAAACAAAGGTGTAACTTTCCCTGAAAAATCTTTTCCATCCCTCCTCATATTAGTAAAAACCTTTTTAGTAAGAGAGGGAGTGGGATAAACTCTTTTATGACTTTTCTTATTTACAAATTAGTTGTCCAAAAAGAGTTGCAAAAACCTTGGATAAATAAAATATTTACTTGAAGAACTATCCAAGTTCTTAACCAAACTGTCAAAAATTAATTTAGAAAAATTAAATCTTTGATCATTTTCAACCAAACAAATTATAACAGAAGCTAAATTACTACTAAATTCGTTCCACCCAGTGGTCTTTAGACTTAGACACACTAAGACAGTATGGATTAAGAATTTCCACTGATGAGAGAAGTTTCTTTTGTAAAATTTTAAAGCATCAGTTTTTCTCTCATATCCCATCAGTGAAAGTTTTTCAAAAAGTGTAGTATTCGGAAGATTCTCAATGCCATTATGTTGGGAATTATATTTTGAGTTGATATTGACAAAACATGAAAGATGAAGGATTTATGAAGACAAAGACGAAGGACTAAATATGTATATTGTTAAGAGTCTTTGTAACCCTAATCTCTAGTTTATAAAGAGATGGGGCGTGAGTTTTATAGGAACAGGAGTCAAGATGTAACTCCATTAAAGGGGTGTGTGTGTGTAAACCTAGGCATAGGTCTTGTGTTAGACGCCTAGGGTTCATGTTTAGTTTAAGCCTCAAGGATCTTTGATCCCTGTTAGAGTGATAACCGTGCAATACTTGATCACATAGCATTGGGGCTGATTGTGCTAGTAGTTGTTAGAGATGATGAAGAGAAAAACCTTGTAGCAATAATAAATGATGTTTTTGTTTATTCCGCTGCGCATCGTGTTATTCATTATTATTGTTTTTATCCCACTTGCTCTAAACGATCCATGAAGTTGTTTTAATTATAACTTCACAATTGGTATCAGAGACAGGTTTGAGACACTTTGAGTGTATGCAGTTAAGTATGCGGAATCTACTTAAACCACACTTAGAAGAATTATGATTTGTTTAATGGAACAGTAATGTATGTAAGAGCAATGAACACAGTAAGATTAACACCAACGATTCAATGTTATTACTTGAATAATACAAGTGATCTTGCTATCACTAGGGTTACAAAGACCTTGAACCTTAACTAAACTTCTATGACTGATATATATAAACGTATAAACCTAGGATCTCCTTTTATAGACTTAAGGAGTCCTTTACAAGATAAGTATTCTACCGTATAATTCTAACTAATTAAGTTATACAAAAGATCTATTCCATACTTATCCTCTACAATATCGTATAAGACAGTTATCCATGCAGCAGTACCTTCAATATAACTAGCAGTACTAACCCAGCAGTTTGTACTGTTAGTTGTTTCTTCCAACAGTCTTTAGTTATACACTAACAGTTTGTACTGAGCAGTACTAAGTTCTGTGACATTTAATTCCCAACAATCTTCCCCTAAACTTGTGATTTAGCCCAAATCATCAAGTTTCTCAAAATTAAATGCATACCTTTGAGGATTGTGAGGACTCTTCTAAACACTATCTTCTTGACTTTGTCTCTTCTGCCTGCTGATAGATCTTTCTAACTAACTCCCTTGCCATTTCTGATTCTTCTTCTACCTTGAGTTTGGAAACTAGCATAACAATCAAAGTAACCTGCCCTAAGTGGATAGTCCTTTTCCACTAGCATGTAAACTTCTACTCCTGCTTTTGTAGCAACCTGATGAACACCACAATTGTCAAATAATCTCCAAGTAGTAGACAAATCATGAGCTTGGAATCTCCACAGTGAGTCATTTGCATCAGGCTCATATAGTCTTTTAAGTTCAACCCAGAGTTCCTTGTCCTTATCATCTGTAGGATCTGCAGTTCTAAACCTTTCTTGAACTAAACTCCACAGCTTGTCCAAATCTTCTCTGTCAAAGGCTTTCACTATGTCTACAAAGAACTTATGAACTTCTGACTTTCCTCCTACCCTGATGATCTTCCATCCCTTGATTCTCCCATTTGAGTACACTTCCCAATCTATGATAGGATGCTTAGCATGAAGGGGATCAACATTTAAAGCTTCTGGGACTACTACCATCATTCCTTGTATCTGTTCATCAGTGATTATCTCTTCTTCTTCCTCAGCTGATTCTTCCTCAACTGGCTCAACCTGTTTTTCTTCTTCTAACCTTTGCTTCTTGGATTCCTCAGATTCCAATAGCTCTGCTCCTCTTTTCACACCTTTACTGGGCTCAGTCTCAATAATTGCACTTTCATCTCTTAAGTACTTCTGAATTCTTGTATGAGCTTCAATGTAAGCCTTCTCAATGTCTTCATTAGACATTCCTTTAAAGTAACTTTCCTTCTAGTAATCCTGATGTTTTAAGAAATTCTTCATAAACCTTAACTGTTCACTTTTTGAAGGAATTTTCTTCTTATAAGCCTTTTTCTTGCTTTGCTTCCTTCTGATCTCTTGCAACAAGTCATTAAGTGCTGAATCTTGTTCTTCGTGAGTATACTTTGATCTTTCTTCTTCTTGTAATTTTGCAGCTAACTCCTTATCTGAAAGAATCTAAGCAGCTCTTTCTTCCTCTTCAGTTTGAAGCTTTCTCTCAATCATAAATGCTGCTGCTCTTTCTTCTTCAGCCAACCTTTCTTCTTCAGCAACTCTTTCTAAATCTTCTTCATGGAAATTCTGGGCTAACTCTTCATCAAGTGCTAACTGAACCTGTTCCTTCTTGGACAACTGTTTAGAAGATGGTTCTTGCTCTGTCATGATTGCTTTGCCCTTATCTGCTCTTGATAACCTTGGTCTTCTAGAGTATAACTGCAGTAGCAGTACCTTGATATCTAGCAGCAATAAGATTTTCAATACTAGCAGTACCTTGATCCATCTGTTCTGCTTGCCTCCCCTGAGTCTCATACTCTTCATGAACCAAAGAGATATCCGGATCATGATCCATCTAAGCAATCTTCCTCCCTTGTTTGGAAGACTCCTCACCATCATCTGTGCTTGGACCCTTGGATGAACTAGAAGAAGAAGAACTTGTTGAAACCACCATCTTTGCTGATCTTTTTCCTTTGAGTTTCTTGACTGTTGTCTCTAACTTCTTCACTTTTAGAACCAACTTGGTGTAGACAACTCCAAAGTTCTTCTTATGACTTTTTGAGCTTAGCTTCCAATGAGTTAACTTTCTCAGACAATGTTGTACAAATGACCATCAATTCCTTTAGTGTATGGCTGCCCTCAGCACTTCCTGATGTGTTACCTTCAGGGAGAGGTGCATCATAGGGCAAAGACTCATAGTCCATCATATGATGAGCTTCTGAGCCACCATAGTTTCCATTTGGCTTGGGATTCCACCAGGAGTACTAGGTACTGCTGGTGTTGCCAGGATTGGGTCTTATCTATGTTATTTCTGTCCTGTCCAGCTTCTAAGCCTGAGATAGTAGAAGTATCCCTTTCCACACTAACAAAGTCAGCCTCATCTGCTACATTTGTAGGAGTAGGAACTCTGTGCTGAGGTACATCAGAGTCCTGTCTGGATGTAGTCCTATTTTGTTGATGAAGATGGTTGTGAATGTTCTGATGGTGTGGGTGTGTGATGGGAGGCAACTGGGCTTGTTGCTCCTTCACCCTGAGTTGTATCATAGAAGCAAAAAGTGGTACTACTTCCCCACTAACCCTCTGGAAGCAATTTTCAAGTTATAAACAGTTTTTTGGGTAAGTTTTGGGGTTGGATAAACAGTTTTGTGTGGAAGCAGTTGATGTTTCCTCATGTTCAAGATTGTTTGTATGAACCTGGGATACATCAAAAATTTTGTCTTGCTTTCAACATTTTTAACCATACCTTTAAAAAATGATTTTTAGAAAATTAAAAAATTTTCTGTCAGCCCCCAAGAAAAATAAAGGGGGCAAAATCAATATTACTACCGAACTTTCCCATAGATTTTTTTGGGACTAAACAGTAAAGGGGTTTGGTGTAAATTTAAAAAAAATCTCCTTTGGAGGGGGCCAAAAAGGGAAATTTTCCTTTTGGGGAAAAATTTTTAAAAAGGGCCTTTTTTTTGGGAATTCAGTGTTTTTTAAAGAAAACCCCCCTTTCCCCCTTTTGGAAAAATAGTTTTGTTTCAAAGGGGTTTTTTTTTTCCAAAAGTTTTTGGGGGCTTTTTTAAACAATTTTTAAAAAAAAACCATTTTTTTTTTTTTTTTTCCATTTCAGGGAAAAAAAACAGGTGGAAAAGGTTTGGAAAAAAATCCCGGTGGATTATAAAAATTAAATTTTTAATTTTTAAAAGGTTTTTTTTACATCCCCCCTTAAAAAAACATTTTTAACCTCTTTTTTTTTCCAACCAATTTTTCAAAAAATTTGGGTTTTTTTGAATTTAAGCAAGGGCTTTTTTTTTTGCCCAAAAAATTTTTGGTTTTTAAATTTTGGGGGGGGAAAAAATTTAATTTTGTGGAAATTTTAATTTAATTTAAAAAAGAAAAGGGAAAACTTATTTGTGAAAAAACCTTTTTAAAAAAAATTTTTCCCAAACCAAATTTGATAAAAAAAGAAAGTTTTTCATCCTTCCTGCCCTTTTTTTTCAAAAGGTTTAAAGGGGCACCCAACGTTGTTTTTTTTTCAACAAAAGTTTTAAAAAAGGTGGGGGGGGCCAAAAAATTGAAAAATTTTTTAAAAATTTTAAAAAAAGTTTGTTGACTTTGTTTTGGAAAATTTTAAAAAAAAAATTTGGGGAAAATTTTGGTTAAAAAAATTTTTTAGAAGAAAGGAAAAAAGGAAATTGAGAATTTTTTTTTTAAAGGGAATTTGGAACCTTTTTTTTTTTTTAAAAGGGTTTCTTATTTGGAACCCCCGGACCTTTCCCATTTTAAAAAAAAAAAAGGTTTTAACTTTTTTGTTTTTTTAAAAAAATTAGTTTTTTTAATTTTGGTAAAATTAAATTTAAAATTTAACCCCCCGTAAAAAAAATAAAAAATTTTTTTCCCCAAAAAAAAGGGAAAAAAAAAAACCCCCCCCCTTTTTTGGGAAAATAAAGGAAATTTTGAAAGAAAAGGGTTAAAAACCCCCCCGCCCAAACCCTTGGCCCCCTTTTTCCAAAAATTCAAAACGGCTTAAATTTTTTTCCAAAAATTTCTTTTAAAAAAAAATATTTTTCATTTTTTTTTCGCACCGGGGGGGTTTAACAAAAACCTCTTTTTCCGGGGGCATTCCAAAACGGAAACCCTTTACCTTTTTTCCCCTTAAACTTAACCCTTTTTTTTTTCAATTAAAAACTTTTTTTGGGAAAAAAATTTTCCTTTTTTCACAAAAAGAAATAAACCCCTTTAATTTTTAAAATTTAAAAACCCCAAAAATTTTTTTTTGCTACCCCAAACCCTGGGGGTTTTTGGTTTTTGTTTTTTTTTTTTTTTTTTTTTTGAAAGGGAAAATTTAATTGAAAAAAAAAACCAGAAAAAAAAAAAAAAACTTTTTTTTAAAAAAAAGATTTTAAAAGTTTAAAATTTGCAAATTTTTGGTTTTTTTTTTGAGGGGAACCATTTTTTTTTTTTTTTTTTTTTTTTTTTTTTTTTTTTTTTTTTTAAGGTTTTTTTTTTTTTAAAAAAAAAACCGGGGGCCTTTGGGGAAAAAACAAAGAAAAAAATTTTTTTTAAATTTTCAAAAAGAGAGCTTTTGCTAAAACTGGGGTTTAAATTTGGGGGGTTGGCCAGTTTTTTTTCCCCCTTTTAAAATTTCTTACAACAAGGGTTGGTTTTTAAAAGTTTCCCCCGTTTAAATTTCGGGCCTTTTTTTTTTTTTCTTTTTTTACCAAAATTGTCCCTTTTAAAAAAAACTTAAACCAAAAAATTTAAAAAACAAAAGTAAAAACCCAAATGAAAAGGAAATGGGGTTAGGGTCAGTTTAAACCTGTTTCGGGAAATTAAATTTTAAGCCAATTTCCCAAAATTTTCCAATACCAACCCAAAACCAAACCGGGGAATTTAAAGATTTCAAAAAAAAAGGGAGGGGGAATTTTTAATAGGGAACCCCAAATTTTACTTTAAAGGTTTTTTAAAATTTACCTTTTTGTTAAATTTTTGAAAATTTCCCCAATTTTTTCTGCTTTTTTTCTTTTAAACCCCCTTTAATTTTTAATTGGTAAAAGGCAACCTTTGGGAAACCCAAACCCCATTTTCCCTTGGCCCCCCAAACCAAATTTGGGGGGCAAAACCCTTTATTTTTTAATTTCCCTTTTGGGGTTTGGTTTTTTCAAAGGGTCCCCAAATTTTCCCCCCAAAAAACCAAAATTTTTTCTTTCCAACTTAAAAAAGGAAAAAATTTTTTTCCGGGGGGGGCTAAGGGAAAATTTTCCAACCCCGTTTTTCTTGTTAATTTTAAAAAGGTTTGTCAATTATCAACTTTTATCCCCCTTTCAATTTTTTTTAAAATTCCAAAAAACCCCAGAAAAAAGGGGGGCCAAGGGGGGGTTTTCTTGGGGGGCCCCAAAATTAACAATTTTTTTAAAACAAAAAATGCCCCCAAAACCCCCAATTCCTAAAACAAAAACGGGGGGAAACAAAAAATTTTTTCCCCCCAAAAAAAAAAACAAGGGGTTTTAAAACCAAATTTTAACAAAACCCAAAAATACTAATTGACAAAAACCTTTAGGCCCAGTAAAAAATTCCTAATTTAAGGGGTTAACAAAAAAAACCCCCACAGGTTTTTGAAAACATTTTAAAGGGTAAAAAAACCCAAACTTCTACCAAAGGGGGTATTGAAACCTTCCTCTTTTCAAAGGGGGGGGCCGGGGTGGGGAAAAAAATTCGGGCAAAAGGTTTTTTAATTCCCAAGGAATTTCATTTAACTATTTGAAATAAAACTTTTTCTAAAAGGGGGATTTTTCCCCCCTAATAAAAATTTGGGTGCCCTAATTTCCCTAATTTTGTTTTTTTGGGGAACCAACCTTGGTAATTTCCCGGGGGAAACCCATTGGGGTTTTCCCTAACCTCCCGGTTTTAAATAAACAAAAAACTTGGGGGGGAAAATTTCCCATCCCCTTTTGTGATAAGGACTTAAGGGGGGGAAAAACAATCCCCAAAAAAACCCCTTTCCAAATTTGCCTTTCCTTTTGGGTTTCTTTCCTTTTTAAAGGCCCATAAAAAAAATTTTTCCTATTCTTTTTAAAAATTTACCGGTTTTAAAAATTTTAAACAAATATTAAAATTTGTTTTTAAATATTTTAACACGGAAATCCGGGAAAATTTTTTTTTTAAATTTTAATTAACTAAATAATTACCTAAAGTTGAAAAAAAAAAAATTTTTCCTTAATTTAAATTTCATTTTTCAAAGGGGCCCCCCTTTAATTAAATAAGGAATTAAACCGTTAAAAAAAACTAAAACCCCCAAATCCCCTTTTTTTATTTTTTACAACCAAATTATTAATTATCCCCGCTTTTTGGGAAAAACCCAAAAAACCCCGGAAAATTCCTTTCTTTTTAATTTTTTAAAAGTTTGCCCCCAACCCTTTTAAAAACCCTTTTTTTAATTTTTGGAAAAAAGGGGGCCACTTTCCTTTTAAAAGCCAACCCCCAAAATTGCACAAAAATTTGGAAAGGGAAAAACAATTTTTTTGGGTTTTAAGGGTTTAACCTTACCTTTTCCCAAATTCCCCCATTTCGAATCTAAGGGGAAAATTTCGGAGCCAAATTATGTTTTGGAAATTTTCCAATTTAATGATTTTAAAAAAAAAAAAAAAAAAAAAAAAAATGGGAAAAATAATTAAAGTTTGGAAACATTATTAAAATTTTTTAATTCCCTTCCCACTTTTGGATAATATTTGGGGGAAAATAAGGGGAAACAAGGAAAGAAAAAGGTTTTTTGGGGTTAAAAACGGGTATAATTATTCTACAACCCTTTTTGGGGGAAATTTTTTCCTTGTTAAACAAGGGGTTTTAAATTAACCCACTTAATTTTTTTTAGTTTTGTTATTTTTTCCAACACCTTTACCCAAATTACCCAAAACCCCCTATTTTTTTTAAAAATTTTTTAAGTTAATTTTAAAATTTTAAGCCCTTCGTTGGAACGGCTTGAATTTTTTCCCCCTTTTAAAAAAATTTTTTAAGTTATTTTGGGTCCTATTTTACCAAACATTTTAAAAAAGCTTAAAGACCTTTTTTGGGCAACAGTTTTTGGTTTTTCCGTTTTCCAAGGTCCATTGAGTTGGCCCAAAAGAACCCCTTAAAAAAACCCCTTTTTGTTTTAATTGGTTTTCCTTGGTTATAAGTTTATTTCCAAATTTTTAAAAATATTGTACAGGGGGATTAAAGGATTTTTCTTTTTAAAATTAAATTTTTTTTAAAAATTTGTTTTAAACAAAAAAAGTTAATAAAAAAAATTAAAATTTAATTTTTTAAATACTTTAAAAAATTTTTTTAAGGAACGGGGGAAAAAAATTGGGGGGAGAATTTGATAACTAAATATTTTTTGTTAGAAATTTTTTAAAGACTTTTTTTTAATTTTGGAGTTGTGGGTAAAGGTTTTTTAAAATTTATAAAAACAAGAAAGGAAAAATTTGGGGATTTTTAATTAAAAAAAAAAAAATTCTTATATGTCCAAAAAAGACCGGAGCGGAAAAATTTCTTAACCGGGAATTTTTTTTTAAAATTTTAAAAAAAGAATTTAAAAACGCAAACTGGCCGTTAAAGGGAGTTTTAAATCGGCTTTAAAACAAAAAAAGGGGATATTTTAATTTAACGCTTTTAAAATGCGCCCAAACTTTTTAATGCCCGAATTTTAAACCAAAAAAACTTTTAAATTTGAAAGGTTTGGGGGGGAAGGGGCCAACCTGTAAAAGCCCAAAGACCAAAAACCCCTTGGCGTTTGGAAAAAGTCACACAAAAAATTTTAAACTAACAAGCGAAGATTTTTAAAATTATGGGGTTTTTTTGAATTGTTTTGAAACTTTAACCCTTTTAGGGGGTTTTAATTAAAACTTGTTAAAAAGGATTTTAAAAAGTGATTTTTGGGGCCCTTTTATTTTTGATTGTTTAAATTGGGTTTTAAAAAAAATTTGGAAACCACGGTGGACCAATTTAATGCCCCCCGTTTGCCCTGAAATAAATTTAACCCCCAAAATTTTTTAAAAATTGGAAAAAATAAAGGATTATATTTCTTAAAATGCCAATTTTAAAAATGGAAAAAACTCGGGGGTTAATTTTTTAAACAAAAAATTATTTAAAACACAAAAAACAAGTGAAATGTAAATTGCGGCAGGTTTCTTATTGTTGGGAAACCTTTAAGGGGTTTGTATTTGTTCGGATTAGAAGGTTTGGGATTTTTTAAATTTTTCCAACCCAAAAATTTTTCCTTCTGGGGTAAACCCCCCTTTTTAATTATTTTTATCCTCGGTAAAAGGGAACCCCAAATTTTTAAAATATTTCCCAGTTTGGAAATTCCCCTTTATTACCAATATTCGGGGGACATTTTGGGTGTTTTTGAAAACCAAATTAAAAATTTTTTGTTGAAACCCCGGTTTTTTTTGGGTTTTAAAAGACTCCCCGCACGATAATTTTTGGGCCCACCAGGTTTTATTATTGGTTAATTTGTTAAATTTTTTTTGGGTTTTTTTTTAATTTTACTCCCCAACGTGTTTTGATTAGAAAATTGGCATTTTTTGGTTTTATTTTGCATATTTTCTTTTTTTGTTTTTTAATTTTTTTTTTTCTTTTTTTTTTGTTTTATTTTTTTTTTTTTTCATTTTTTACCCACTTTTTTTAAGTTTTTTAAAAACCCTTACGGCTTCCCAATTTTTTGTGGCTTTTTGGTTTTTTTTAAAAATTGGGGGGGTTTTAAAAACGAAGGACCTTTTAAGAAGGGTTTTTTTTTAATTAAGAAATTTTTTCAACCCCTTCCGATTAAATCTTTTTTGGGGTTGGCATTTATTTTTTTTAAAAAAAAATTTAAATTTTGTGGGTCTTTTTTGGGGGAAAATCAAAATTTGTATTTTGAAAAAATTTAAACCCTTTGTGTTTTTGACGTTTAATTTTAATTGAATTCATTTTTTTTAATTTTTTCCCTTTTCAAAAACGCCGTTTTTTTTTTAAAAAATTTTAAAAATTTTAAAGGAATGGCCATTTCCCCGGGCGCCATTTTTTGGGTTATTTTTGGGTCCAAACCAAATTTTAAAATTTTTAAATTTTCCTGGGGAACTTTTAACCCTAAAAACCCTATAAAAGGTTTTGCAATTAAAAAAATTTCCCGTGGGGTTTATTTGAAAGAAAGTTGGTTTAAATTGAAAATTTTTGATATGTAATTTTTTAAAATTTAACATGATCCCTTTTTTTTTAAAAACCCCTTTTGAATTTTTTTTAAAAGGTAAAACATGAATGTGCAGGGGGAATTTTCTTAGGGATTTCAAGATAGGAACCTAAGGATGAAGCTTTTTTATCCACTTTAATCTTTATTTGGCCCCCCTATCAAAGGTTATTTCCAAAGGTTTCCTAAAAAAAGTTGGGGTAAAAAATTCCCAAATCATGATTTTCCCATGTTTTTCCAAAAAGGGGGGGGAAAGGCCTGGGGGGGGAAAAAATTTAGGGCGGTTTTTAACCAGGGAAGGGGATTGAAAGGGGACTCCCCTGGGGGTTGTTTTAAATTGGGCCCAAAATTTTTGGAATGAAACATATTTGTACCCGGGGAATGGAAACCTTTTAACCATTTCCAAGGAAAAGGAGGGAAAAATGTTTAAAAGGCGCCCCAACAACTGTTGATTTTCAAGGGGAAATTCCAAAACCCTAAAAAGGGATTATTTTAAAGGATTTTTTGGGTGAAAGATAAAAATTTAAAAGGGATTGGGTCTATTTAAATACCTTTAAAAAGGGGGAGGGGAAAAATTTTCGGAAAAAATTTGACTTTAATTTTGAGTTTGTGAAAACTTTCAAAAAATTTAAATTATTCTTAAAGGGGGTTCTTTAGATTGGAAATTTTGATTTTTCCAAACCATCAAAGGACCCCAGGTTTTGGGAAAAACCGGGAATTTTGGGCCCTTAAATCCCCTTCGTTCATTTTTTTCGGGGGGGATATTTACCCAACTGGTTAAAAAACCACCCCGGGGGGAATTAAGGAAAAAATTGGGAAAGAAACATCTAGGGTTTGGTTTAAAAATTTGGGTAAGGGAAAAAAGAGGGGCTTTTCCAAAAAGGGCAAATATTAAAAACTGGGAACTCTTAAACCGGGAATGGGTGAATAAATTTTGGGAATTCTCAAAGAGGGTGTTAAAGGGGAAGGAAAGGGAGTGGGCCGGAAACAAGTTTAAAGAAATGGTCAAAAAAAGCAAAGGGGGGAAAAATTTTTGGCAAAAGAACCTCAAAAAAAAGGGTAACCCCCAGGGTCCCTTAAAAACCCCATGTTTTCCAAAAATTTCCATTAAACCCCCCAAAGGGGTTTTGGCCGGGGGCCAAAGGGTTTTGTTTCAACGGAAAAAATTTCAAAAGGGAAAATTTTGGAAAAAGAAGAAATGGGGGCAAAAACCCCCAATGAAGTTTTAAACCCCGAAGATTTTTAATTGGGTGGGGGAAGGGGGAATCCCCCGGGAAAATTTTCCCTTATTTTGGTTTTTAAAACACGGGCCCGCCGGGGTGGGCTTTAAAAAACCCAAATCGGCGAAACCGGGTGGCAATTTTCCCTTTTTTTCCAAATTTTTTTGCAAAAATTTTTTGGTTTTTAATTTAAATGGGGGGCCCCCGGGTTTAAGGGTGGGGGGGCCTTTATTTGTTTGGAAACCGGCTGAAGGGACCCCGTACCCAAAACATTTTGACCGGTACGTTTTTTTTTAATTTTTTTTACAAACTCCCAAGGTTTTTTGAATTTGTTTCCAATTTGGGTTTTTGTCGGGGAAAAATTTTTTGATTTTTTGGGGAAATTTTTGAAATTTTATAAATTTTTCAGGGTTTTTTGTTTAACAAAAAGGGGAAATAGGGAAAAATTTAAAAGGGGTTTTTGGAAACCCAAATTTTTAATAAAAAATTTCGGGTTTTAAAATTTTGGGGGGAATTAGAATTAAACCTTAGGTTAAAACCTTTTTAAAATACCAAAAGGGGCAAAAAAAAAAGTTTTTTTTTGGTTTAAGATCAAATTTTTCCCTGTTCCCACACAGGACGTTATTTTAAAAAAATTGTGGGTTTTTTTAAAAAATTTAAAAATTTCTTATGTGCCCCGGGGTTGAAATTTTTGAAACCGGCTTTTTACTTTTTCCCGGGGGGCCCCCAAAAAAGAAAATTTTTTAAAAAATTTGGGGAAAAACCCCGTCAAAATTTTTGGGTTTTTTTTTGGGGGTTTCCCCCAAAAAACCTTTATATGTTATGTTTATTTCAACTACACTTTAAATTAACCCCCGGGAAAAACCCCCTTTTTTTATTTTTTCCCCTTTTTTGAGTAAAAACCCCTAAAAAAACCCCCCAGAGCAATTTCCTTTTGTTTTTTACACCTTTGTTATAATTTTTTTGTTACACCCCCCTTTTTCCTTAGTTTAACCCCGTAGTTTAAAAAAACCGGGTTTTGGGGTTAATTGCTTTGGGCCCCCAAAGGGGGGTTTCCCCTTAAAAAATTTCCCGTGTTCGCCCTGGTTTAAATTATTTTTTGGGTTTGGGGCAAATTGCAAAAGGGGAATTTGGGGGTTGGGAAAAAAAAATATTGTTATTTTGGGGGTTTTTTTTTTGGGGTGTTTACTATTTTTTACTTTACCTTTTTTTTTTTGGGAAATCATGGAAAAAATAAAAAAAATTACCCAAATTTTCATTTTAGTGATGGGGTAAAAATTTTTCACATCTATGTTTTTTTTTAAAAAAAAAAAAAAAAAAAAAAAAATGGGGAAAAAAAAAAAAAAAAAAAAAAAAAAAAGGGGGTTTTAAAGTTTTTTTAAACCCCAAATTTTTTAAAATTTTTTTTTTAAGGGGCCCCAAAACACCCCTTTTTGGGTTTTATATTTTATTTTATGGATTTTAATGAAGTTGAACGTTTTTGGGGAAACGCCAACCAAAGGGGTTTTTTTTTTTGATTAAATCCTTTTTTTAGTAAATTCGTGTTCCCCAAAGGGGTGTGTTTTAAAATTTTTTAAAAGGGGGAGTTATTCTATGATATATTTTAAAATTTGGGGGGGGGTTTGGGGGTTTGTGTTTAAAACCCCACTTAGGGGGTTTTTAAAATTTTTTTGGGGTTTTTTTTTTTTTTTTTTTTCATTTTACCCCCCAAAATTTTTACCCCCAAAAAATTATCCTTTTCCCTATTTATTCTTTAAAAAAACCTTTTTTATTTTTTGTTTTGGGGTTTGAGCAATCTTAAGTTTTCGTTTTTTCGTGGTTCGGCCCATGAATTTTTGATTTTTTTTCCCCCCTTTTTGGGGTATTTAAAATTTTTTTGGGGAAATTAATTGGTCCTTCTTTACCTTTTTGGGGGTTTAAAGGGGGTTTGGGGCAATTGCAAGTAACGTGTTCTGGGAAATTTATCAGGATTTTTTTTTTGTCCCCTTTTTTTGGGGAATTTTTTGGGGGGCGTAGGTTTTAAAGGGAAAAAATTTTAAACCCCCCTTAAAAAAAAAAACCCTTTTTTAAAAGTTTTTTTAATTTTTTATTCCTTTGGGTTTAGGGGGGAAAATTTTTTTTTTATTCCCAAAATTTTTGATAAATTTCTCCGACGGACATTTTTTCTTTTAAAATTGCTTTTAAAATTATTTTTTTTTTTTAAAAATTTGTTAAGTTTTTGGGGTTTTTGGTTTTTTTAAAAAAAAGAAACCCTTTCTTAAATATAAAAAAAAATCCTAATATCTTTTAGGATAAAATTTTTTCCCTTTTAAAATTAATTTAAGGGTTTTCTTTTGGGGAAAAAATAAACCCAAAGGGGGGGGGTTTTTTTATGAACTCAAAAAAAGTACTTTTTATTCCCCCCATTTACCTTTTTATTTGTTTTTTTTTTTTTTTTTAAAAAATTGAAATTTAAAAATTTTTTTTTTTGGGGGTTCTCGGGTTTTTAAAAAAAGTATTTTTGTGAAAATTTTTCTTTTTGGGGCAAAATTTTGGGAAAAAACAAGCAAGAAGAAAAAGAGTCACAAAAAAGTACAAGACCCCAAAAAATTCTGCCCCAGATGCGCCGCATCCAAAATTATCACATACGGCGCAAAACCCCTATCAAGTTTTTAAAAAATTTCTTTTCCCCCCCAAAAGAAAAGGGAAAAGGGGCCCCCAAAAAAAGGATGGATTACCCGAAACTTTTTTGGCCGGGGGGACAATATTCCGGGTTTTTTTTAACTTGGCCCCCCCCGCGAATTTTTTTTCCCAAAGCCCCAAAACACTTATTAGATCCCCCCCATCTTACCCCCCAAAAGAAAAAAAAAATCCCCCGGGGAAAGACAATTTTTAGGGGGGGAAAAGGGTTTTTGCTTTTTGCTAATACGAAAACCGAAGACCACGGGGAAACCCCAGGACGAATTTTATCGAAGTACCCCGAAAAGGGGCCCACCTTAAAAAGAAATAAAAGGGCTTAAAAAGGGGGTTTTTTTTTCAATTCATTAAGTTTTTGGGGTTTTTTTGGGGTTATAAATTTTTTAATTTTTATCGGTTTTGGGGGCTTTGTAATGTGAAAAAAGGAAAAGGGGTTTAAAACCCCCCTTTTAAAAAAATTTTTTTTCCTTTAAATTTTAAAATTTTTTTAGGGGTTTATGTCTTTGGTGACTTTTATTAGTGCTTGATAAACCCCCTGTGTTTTCCCAAAAATTTTTATGGGTCCCCCCCGGGGCCCCTGCCCCCCCCCTTTTTTTAAATTAAAAACCCTATGCTTTATCGTCTGTTTAAAAAATGGGAAGAAAAAAAAAATAGGATAGTCTTTTAAAAAAACATTGGGGGGTTTTCTCCCCGGGATAAAAAATTTAAAAACCCAAGGGGAAAAAAGGCCCTTTAAACTGGGGGCGTTTCATCGAACTATTCACTTCATATAAAACTAGCAAAAAAGAAGTGACAAGCTACTTAACTATCAGGACAGGTCTTCTTATTGTCCTCGAGAAATTTATCTGTTACGTGTGTGCTATTCGTGTTTGTGCCTATTAGTTTAGTTTATTATTTAATTGCAACCAAATCGTGCCAGTCTCTCGGGGCTAAAACCCCCTTGCGTTAGATTAGGTTTTAGAGCTAACTTAAGATATTAAAATATGATTAGGATAACTAGATATCGTTCCACTCTTAGTGATCGACACTCTATTACCATTATATTCATACTGACCGGTACATGCTCGTTAAAGGTGTGTTTTTATTGAATAAGTCGGCTAAATTATAAATTTAAAACTTGAATACTGCTAAAACCACAACGACATGCCGTGGGTATAAATTAGAGCATACGCACGCACGCATCAATGGTATTCATGTGGATCCTAGCAAGATTGAGGCAGTAAAAAATTGGGAAGCCCCTAAGTCCCCGACAGAAGTCCGATCATTTTTAGGCCTGGCAGGTTACTACCGACGTTTCATCGCGAACTTCTCCAAGATTGCCAACCACTTATGCCCTGACCCAAAAGAACAAAAATACGATTGGGGTGAAGAGCAGGAGAGTACTTTCCAAACGTTGAAAGAAAACCTATGTAATGCACCGATACTAGCCCTCCCCGATGGACCCGAAGATTTTGTAGTGTACTGTGACGCATCATGTCAAGGCCTTGGGTGCGTATTAATGCAAAGAGGTAAGGTGATTGCTTATGCCTCTCGACAACTGAAGGTTCATGAGAAGAACTATACCACCCATGATCTGGAATTGGGTGCTGTAGTATTCGCCCTCAAGATATGGAGGCATTACTTGTATGGGACGAAAGTATTATCTATACCGATCACAAGTGCCTCCAACACATTTTCGATCAGAAAGAGTTGAACATGCGCCAGAGGAGGTGGATCGAGCTCTTTAGCGATTATGACTGCGAGATTCGCTACCACCCAGGTAAGGCGAACGTGGTAGCCAATGCTTTGAGCAGGAAGGAAAACTCAGGCCTAGGAAGATAAAAGCCATGAGTATAACCATACAGTCGGGTATCAAGGATAAAATATTAGCAGCCCCAGCGAGAAGCATCTATGAATATGGATGCACCCACAGAGAAGATGTGAGGCTTAGATAAGCAACTAGAGAAAAAGGAATGACGGTGGACTGTAACTTTGTAGACCGAATTTGGGTACCGTTAACGGGAGATGTAAAACTCTAGTCATGAATGAAGCACATACAACAAGGTACTTTGTTCATCCAGGAGCAAAATAAGATTACTACGACCTTAGAGACTTGTACTGGTGGCCTGGGATGAAGAAAGACATAGCTGCCTACAAATTTGCAAGTGTCTGACTTGCTCCAAAGTGAAGGCAGAACATCAGAGGGCCGTCTGGTTTGTTACAACAACCGGAGATTCCCGAATGGAAGTGGGAAAGGATAACAATGGATTTCATTACAAAGCTGCTAGAACTAGCTAGTGGGTACGATACGATTTGGGTCATCGTAGATAGATTGACTAAGTCTGCACATTTCCTACCTATCAGGGAAGATTATTCGATGGAAAAAATTTGGCTAAAAATATACATCAAGGAGATAGTGGCAAGACATGGTGTGCCTATATCGATTATATCAGATCGCGACAGCCGCTTCACATCGAACTTTTGGCAATTATTGCAAGATTCCTTGGGGACACACCTAGATATAAGTACGGCGTATCACCCACAGACCGATGGTCAAAAGCGAGCGTACCCATACAGACCCTAGAAGACATGCTCAGGGCCGTGTGCCATAGACTTCGGTGGCAATTGGGATACCCCTCTTCCATTAGCCGAGTTCTCCTATAATAAAAAGCTATCATACCAGCATAGATATGGCACCATTCAAGGCACTTTATGGGAGAAAGTGTCGTTCACCTATTGGTTGGGCGGGAAGCTGGAGAGAGTCAAATGATAGGGACCTGAGATAGTGGTAGAAACCACCGAAAAGATCAATCAAATTAAGGATTGGCTCAAGGCTGCACAAGACCGTCAGAAGAGCTATGCTGACAACCGACAGAGACCTTTAGAATTCAGCGTTTGGTGATCGTGTTTTACTCAAGGTATCACCTTGGAAGGGTGTTGTACGATTTGGAAAGAAGGGCAAGTTAGCACCTAGATACGTGGGACCTTTTGAGATCACTGTGAGAGAATCGGTCTAGTGGCTTACCGACTAAAAACTACCACAAGAGCTGAGTTTGGGGTTCAAGATACGTTTCATGTGTCGAACCTTAAGAAATGTCTTGCTGATCAGGGCCTTACACATACCCTTGGAGGAGATACGGATAGATCCTAAGTTACACTTTGTAGAGAAACCGGTTGAAATTTTAGAACGTGAGGTCAAGAAGTTGAAGCGTAGTAAGATACCAATAGTTAAAGTCCGTTGGGATTCAAAGCGTGGACCCGAGTTTACATGGGAGCGTGAGGACGAGATGAAGCGAAAGTATCCTCACCTATTTTCAAACGTATCGGGTAACTCTAACGGAAACCCGGGACGGGTTTCTTCTGAGGCTGGGAGACTGTAACAACTGGTAATTTCAGGAACCTTTTAAGTTTCCGTATTTCGTTTTAATAAACGTAAAACTAGGATCAACCCCTTGTGCAGTAGGACTTAGGCTATACTTAGTCCACAACGCTCCAATGCCTTGCTCCTGCTCCAGTTCACAATTTTAAGCCATAAAACAATTTTCTATTCTTTAAATACTTACGGTTTTTAAATTCAACAAATGTTAATTATTATTCAATATTTAACACCCGACACTCCTAGCAATTTTTTTTACACTCTCACACTTACTAAATTAATACAAAAGTGCCAAAAAAATTATTTTCTTACACTTTTATAATTCATTTTCTAAGCCCACTTAATTATACGTATTTAACGTTAACCGCAAAAACTAACAACCAATACTTATTTTTAACACCCAATACATACAATATATACTCTTTGGTACCAAAACAACTCATCCAATCTTTTATTTTCTTATTATGCCGCCACCCCCTTTATATTCTATAGTTAAGTTTTGGACAAAATGCACATGGCCATTTAATAGCCAACCTAATTGCACAAAACATGGAGTGTACAATTTTTTTTGGAGGCTTGACCTTCACCCTTTGTCCCCTAATTATCCCATTCGGCCCAACTTCTTAGCCATAGCCAAATTATGGCTTTTGACCCAATTAATGCAAGGTTGAATGATTTTAGTATAAATAGAGCCAATATCCTCATTTTGTTGCACCTAGTAGTTCAAGAACAAAAGAAAAAAATATATATATAATCACCTCCCACATAGATACATAATTCGACACACATAAGGAGCAAGGAGAAGAAAGGATCTTTTTGTGGCTAAGAACAAGTGCTCATAAAGTATTCTAGCAAGGGTTTGGAGCATTAGCCTTGGGGTTAAACAAGTGTTTACAACTCACATCTCACTATATATTTTTGTAAGTAATCTTACAAAAACTTCATGATTTTCATGTTTTACATGCTTGATCAAGTCTCATGGTCATTATCATTTGTACATGTTGAAAAAGGATTTTCATACACTAATGATCCTTTAGTAAAAAGTTATGTTTTTAACAAGAAGTTAATACAAGAAAGTTAATGAACTTGTATATTTTGATTTATTTCTATGAACTTTGAGAATAGTTGAGCTTAAGTTAGATCACTATAGTTATGTTAGAAAGTTGTTGGAAGACTTAGGATGAGATTTGGAGTTGGGGTTAAGAGTATATAAAAACTAGAAAGCTAGAAACTTGATTTTTACACTAAAAATAAACATTCTGTGCAAACAGTACACGATCTGGAAATTTCAGTAACTCTTGAACTATTTTGGTTTTCAAATTGAGAAAATAATTTCAAAAACGAAAACGTGGTCGCTTTGAATGAGTTAAAACGGGCTTATAACGAAAAAGATATGATATTTTCAAGTTTAACGACGAAAAATGACGATTTCCTGAAACAATACATTCTGTCCGAATTTTAACAATAAGAAACTGAGGTGTAAATGAAAGTTAGGGAAGCCGAGACCTTGAAAAGCCTAGAGTACGCTTAAATACTTTCGCGTGGATAGATCACACTTAATAAATGGAGCTACGAAGCGAGAGATATGACTAAAAGTATGTGGTCGCAATGAATGAACTTTAACAGCCAATATTGCTAAAATATAAAGCTGTTAGATTTTACAAAGTGGATTTTTGACCATTTTAAGTATATTTTGATTGAAATGAGGTAAATAAAAATGGTAGAAGCATGTGTATACATATTAGGCGCGTTTAGAAAAACCTTGAAATGCATATTAGCGCGACAAATAAAACTTGGTTACAAAATAAACGAGTTATATTTTCTAAAAGTGACAATCTTTAATAAAGGATCAAAACGACGTGATTATATTTTTGACAACAAATATTATGACGACATGTACAAGTGATAATGTAGAGTGTGACTGGCATGCTTGACCTTGATTTCGAAAGCCTAAGACATATGCATATTTAGGTCGCGATTAGAGTACTTGGACCCATATTGCCGTTTACATTATTCCAAACAAGATTTGCTTTGCTGAGATGAGTTCTCGTAGCCCCTTTTTCATTATGTTTTTCTCGGGGGAAAATGGTTCTCAAATGCTTTACAAATGTTTTCATGCTGTGAATTACTGTTTTACATGATTTCGGATATATTTGTGTGATGATACAATTATATGTTGTGACGTGTTTGTTTTGTGATTACATGACTAGCGCCACTGTTAACTCTCTGCTGAGAGCCCACAGGTTTTAGGTTCAGTTGGTATAACTGTTAACCCACTTGTTGATAGATCTATCGGGGTAGCTCCCCACGTGATTTGATTATGTGATTGAGGACACTATAGGATCAGTTGGCGTGACACTATTATTTCTTGATAACGTACTTGTAATTGGTATTCATTTCACTATGTACTACTTATTGTTCACAGCCACGTGGTTTAAGCTTTAAACCTACGAGCTCACCAACTTTATGTTGACGTTTTCGAGTATCCATTTTCAGGTGTTAAGAACGAAGGTACCATAGAAGGTTGAGTTTTGGCCCGACTTAGCAAGACTTAGTCAAGACCCTCCCGAGTTATATCTCGTGGAGTTGCATTATGATATTAAATAATGATGTTGTGTATTTTGGAGACTCATGAAGTTTGTATTTTGTATTTATCCCTGTTGTGGGAGTTTATGACTGTTATCGTTTCAATGAATTACATTTAGTATTTCTCTATCGTGACGCTTTGTGTTCTGTACTAAGAAGTCATACCCCGTGAATGCCATTCCGCTGCGCCATTTTTGGGGTGTGACAGTTTTGTTTTAGAATGTTGCACTGGATTTTTAATTATGCAAATTATACTGCTCTTTTCAATATATATCATGGTGTTCATAAAATTATACCCATAGTCAAGCAGTTGATTTTGTATCCAAAGCACTTGACCACAGCAACTTGCAGTAGCTACATACTCAGCTTCAGTTGTAGAAGTTGCCACAATTGTCTGCTTCTTACACTGCCATGATATAAGTCTGCATCCAAGGAATTGACATCCACCAGTTGTTGATTTCCTATCCAGGCTTGCACCAGCATAATCACTATCTGAGTATGCCACCAAGTCAAAGGGTGATTCTTTGGGATACCACAGACCCAACCTAGGTTGACCCTTAAGATATCTGAAGATCCTTTTGATTGCATTTAAATAAGAAGCCTTAGGAGTGACTTGAAACCTTGCACAAGCACATACAGCAAACATGATATCTGGTCTTGAGGATGTAAGATACATCAAGGACCCTATCATAGATCTGTAAGTGTGCAAGTCCACACATTCTACATCAGCATCTTTAAGCAATGGTTTCTCTAGATCAATAGGTGTGCTAGCCACTTTAGAATCAGCAAACTAAAACTTCCTTAGAATCTCTGCTACATATTTATCCTGGCTGATAAATATGCCTTCATTTGATTGCTTTACTTGCAGACCCAAAAAGAATGTAAGTTCCCCCATGGAACTCATCTGAAACTTATCATGCTTAAGTTTCTCAAACTCTACACACATTTTCTTCCTTGTGGATCCAAAAATAATATCATCCACATACACTTGTACCAGCAAGATATCCTTCTTGTTCTTCATGATGAATAAAGTTTGATCTATCTTGCCCCTTTGGAATCCATTCTCTAACAGATAGGAACTCAAAGTCTCATACCATGCCCTTGGTGCCTGATGTAGTCTATAAAGAGCCTTTACAACCTTGTACACCTTATCTGGATGTTCTGGATCAACAAAACCTGGAGGTTGTGAGACATACACCTCCTCTTCAATAGTACCATACAAGAAGGCACTTTTAACATCCATCTGATAAACTGTGAAGCCCATGAAAGAAGCATAGGCCAAGAATAGTCTGATTGCTTCAATCCTTGCTACTGGTGCAAAAAATTCTTCATAGTCTATTCCCTCTTCCTGTGTGTACCCCTGGGCTACAAGTCTAGCCTTGTTTCTGATCACAATACCCCTTTCATCCTTCTTGTTTCTGAACACCCATTTGGGTCCAATTACCCTTATACCCTTGGGTAAATCCACCAGTACCCAAACCTTTTGAATCTTGAATTGGAGAAGCTCCTCTTGCATTGCTTCTACCCAACTTAAGTCTTCTAATGCTTTGAGAATATTTTTGGGTTCAGATTGTGAGAGGAAACACATAAATAATCAGGTGTTGGCATCTTCATGATTCTTTTCTTCATTGATAGTACTAAGAAATCCTTGTTGGTCTGAAGTCATGAGCTGCCTTCTTGTCTTAACTCCAGACTGCATATCACCAATCACATTGCCTAGGGAGTGATCTTTGTGTATCCTTGTGTGTGGTGTAGTTAGAACTTGATAGGTGGGTGGGAGATTTCCAATATCCATCTCATCTTCTGAGAAATCAGCAGTATTAACATCTGATGGGCCAACAGTATGAACATTTGGCCTAGCAGTATCAAATTGGGGCTCAACAGTACAATCAATATTAGTACTGTTAACTTGATTCTCTTGTTCCTCAGTTCCATCTACATTGTTTTAATCATCAATGCCTTCCTTGGCTTCATCAGTAGAAGGCTCACCAATCTTTGAAGATGAATCCACACTGTTCCATATTGGCATCAATATCTGATCTTGATCTTTCTCCTTTCCCAAGCCTGTTTCATTTGTTGCATCATCAGCTTCTGAACCTGTAAAATCATTAGAAAAGGTTCCTGCAACAACTGGCACATAATTCATTGATTGGGTTAGAGTATCAAGGTCAAACAGCCATTTTGGACCTTCACCTGCAACATTAGATTTATTTTCTAAATATTGAACATGCAGGTTTGCCTCAACTTTCCTAGTTCTTGTGTTGTATACTCTAAATGCTTTGTGATGCATATTCATAACACATAAACATACACAATAAGTGGTTTAGGCCGTGGGTTTTAGATAGAGAGGGAGATAAGAGGAGGAAACTTCTAGTGAGAGAAAATGTGAATATATCAGTCTAGGGTGAATGAGAAGTTCCGACCCTCTCCCTTGGTGGGAGAGGGGTATTTATACTTACATATTAGTTACCCCGTGTGGGCTGTGGAGCGAGCTGACAGAGGGTAAAGACCCGACCCACTCCACGAATACTTAAATAACTAAACTAATAATAATAATAATAATAATAATCCTACGAGCTAGTTAAAATTTTTGCATCTTGTAAGACATTATCATAATTTACTAAAAGCCCCATGTCAAATTTTTGTAAAAAGCTTCTTAGAATTAGGACAAATAATTTTTCACATTGTTCATACAAATAAAAACGTTATGTTTAAAACATCGTTTGCATAATGTCTCTTGAATGCTAAAGGAAGTACATAACTAATATGTATTTTCGGGTACATTCAATCGAAGCTACATTAAATTAGGAGCGTTTGGGTTATCTCTCGTTTTGTTACAAAATTTGCTAAAATAAATTCTTTTTATGCCTTGAAAGGAGTCGAGATAACCGCACCTCCACATTGTCCTCATATAGGCACACACTAGAACATTATATCTAAATTCTCGTTGGTTTCGACTGAAGTATTTAATTTTTGTATCTAGGATCAATCATGCCTCCCGCAACTTTCTATGACCACAAAGACACTCTAAACTACCTTCCCAAACTTCACAAAACTAAGGGTCTTACTCCGGCTCAAGTCAAAATCTTTAAGGCTCTAGAAAAAATGTTACGTTCATGAGGGTAGAACCATTGACCCATCCTTTCTAGAAGGCACAAACATTCGTCAAGAACTTGCAACCATTTGCTTTGATGGTCTCTTAGACATCAACGAACAAATTTGTCCTAGATTTTATCTTAGAATTCTATGCTAGTGTCATTCTCACAACCAATGATTATGGTCTCATGTCAATCCAATTCAAAGTAAATCAAAATGACTTCAACATACATCTCAATCAATTTGCGGAAGTCCTTGGAATTCCATGTGAAGGTACATGCCTTTACTCGGATAAATGGTCCCTATCAATCCTTGACTCAATCGTTGATCGTATGCCTCCATACGATACTCCTCTAGTTGCCAAAGAAATAATCCGAGAATATCTTTTCCTTACAAGAACTTCAAACACCAGAACAACCCACACGGGTAATGAAATCAACCGAGACCCATTTAGCATGGAACTCAATGAATTCAAGCCTCAATTCAAAAAATGGGAAGAAATCCTTAGGGCTAATGTCTTGTGTACCATAGGTAATCGTGATCACATCAATGCTTGTCTTTATTACATGCTTTATAGCTTGTCAACCCACCAACCTTTCAACTTAGCCTATTATGTTGCCAAAAGGATGACTGACATACCCATGCTAGGAACCACCGCTCTTCCCTACGGGATGCTTCTCACCCGTCTCTTTAGAGCCTTTGCACCCATTCCACCCAATGCTAAAGGGTTATGTCCTGACTACTCTCTTGTTGATCACATATTTGTGCCATTAAGTGATAAGAGAGTAGCAAAGACTCAAGGAAAACGTCCTCATCATCATCATCAATGAGCGAGGATGATGGACTTCCCAACTCTAGGCTTCCTCCTCTTGACTACTTCCAACAACTTCCGGTCATTGAAAATCCATCGGAAGAATTCAAGCAAACAAAAGGAATGTTCAAGTGCATTGGAAGATTCCTCACCAAGATCAACAAGAAATTGGATAGGCAATGAGAGGCTTTATGAGCGTTTGGTACATTTGCTTTAAAACAATGATGTATTATGTATTTGTTGTTTCTTAGGATGATAACTTAACTTTGAACGTTTATGTGTACTAACCGTATCTTGCAGGTAGATAACATCTTGATGTTATCATTTTTCCATTTTTTTCACATTATTAGTGAAATTTTTAGCCCCTGCTTGATCTATATCGGTACGTGTGTTAATACTTGTTTTATTGTTATTTTCCTATCACAACTAATTAATTACATATGTTTTAGGAAAATTTACGGGATTTGGACGGGGTTCGGGGGTTCAAAATTGCCCTTTGTTAAGGATTTTGGCATGACGGATCAGACGTGTCCAAAATTTTGGTTCCGCCAAAATTAGCCTGACGGATCAGGCAGAACAAAATTCATGGTTTCGCCTGTGTTGTCGATTGGTTCCGCCTTCCAACAGTAACTATTTTTTAAAATTTTCAAATTTCCGTTTAATCCTGCACTCTAGATCACTCATTTTTGTTACTAGGGTACTTTTCACTGATATTCACTCACATTAGGATAATCTTAGTTCACTTGAACCAATAGGAAAACCATTTCCCACCAAAATTTGAAATTTCTCAAAACCACCTCAAGGAACCTTTCTTTATAAAGGAATGAACCCTTAATTTGGTTCCTTGCTATCCATGGGTGTCTGACATGAAAGATTTTGTGATGATTACACCTCATTTACTGCATATCTCACTTATATCACTCAACACTCTTCCATTGGATTGACTTTGGTGATTAGACATCCTTCTCTACCACTTCCAAATCATTAGAAACCTCCATTTTTGTATGGATTAACATCAAATCCAAACACACTCTTCCATGAATCTTGAATTCTATAAATTAGCACCTCTAGGATGATCATTCCTCACACCTTCACCACCATTTCTTGTGAATTTTTTATCTCAAGCATTTTCACAATGACAAAATCAACCAACTCTTCACCACCCTCAAGACCACCTAGAAGAACCGCAAGGATAAGTGTAAAACCTTGTTGTTTTGTCAACCTAAACTCATCATCATCAGACTCTTCACCACTCAACATCTCATCTCCTATCCGTGATGAAAACTTTCTAACTTTAACCACTCCAACACCTTCACCTATCATCGTAACAACTCCACTACCAACAAAGACACCGGTAGCCACCACACCACCTCCCGCTCCATCTCAAATACCCAAATCACCATCACCTCCCAAGTCTCCAAAACTTCAACCCATAGAACTCTTTGCTATACCACCAACCTCACCACAACCATTTTTGGACAACTTCGAGGACTTACCACCAAGATCAACAAATCCACCACTTCTTCCGTCTTTTGCTTCCATTGAGCGTATCGCTCATGAACAACCACGAGCATCTTTTATGCCCAATGAGCCTTTTAATTGTGAACCATCTCAACCTCAACCTCTACTTTTTCATCCCATTTATAGGGAAATCCATGGCCCACTATATGGAGACCAAGCTCCACTACCTCAACAACCTCAACCCTTTTCACCTACCCTTAGGAACATTAACGAGTCCATGTGGATTGATCCTCCACAAAATCAAGAAGAAATCAATGATGTACTAGACCACCTTGATGAAGCGAAAAGTGTACCGCTTTTGAGGGGTCATTTAAGCCCTAAATCGTATTTATTTGATCAAATATTACCCTAAATCGTTCCTTTTGTCATTTTAGGTACTTTTGAGAAGAAATCTGGAAAAGGAAGCATTTTGGACGTTTTTGGAGCATAAAAGTGAAGAAAACGACAAAGTCTCAAAATCGGCTAAAAGTTACCTTGGACGGCGTCAGAATTTGTTCTTGACGGCGTCATGGCTTGGCAAAAGTGATGGATATGAAAATTACTCATGATAAGCCAGAGAAATTTGCATGGGAATTCTGACGGCGTCACCCTTTGGAATGATCAAGGTCGTCACGGCTTAATTTAAAGAGGGACGGCGTCACGCCTAATTCTGACGGCGTCAAGCCTTGATAAGCCAGAACGGATTTTGGAGAGCTAAAGAGGGACGGCGTCAAGAAGGCCATCCGGGAACCCTAAAAGCGGCAAGGTGACGGCGTCACACTCCATAACGTGACGCCGTCAGATCTGAAAGTCTATATATAGTTTTGCAATTTTTTTGTCATTGGTGTGGAACTTATTGGGGAACTTTGTGTGTGAAAACCCTAAGACGATTTTAGCAGCTTTTTCAAGGCTTTTTGCCTTGAGATCTTTCATGTTACATTGAAGATAAGTTATCAATTAATCATTCAATATGTCTATGTGTTGTTTGATTCTATCTTGTTCTTGTCTTTTGTTTAACATGTTAGGCTAGGTTATCTTTGTGTTTGCTTAGATCTAATGAAACCTAGCTATTGATTATTGGTTATTAGTGTGTTATTAGTTGTATTGGATGATTGTTTATCTATGTTAGGCTTAAGAAAACTGGCTAACTTCCTATTCGGTAACTTGCTTGAACGTCTTAAGAAACATGAACCAATGCGTACTAAAGGTTTTTATGGTTGTATTTAATGCACAAGCGAATTCTAGTGATCCCATGTTAGGAGCTTCCTAGCCGGCTCGACATAGGAGTGAAGTAGGAGCTTGTAGAGTTGGGGAAGTACGTACGCCACCCCACGATTGGTATTAAGGAATACACCCGTCATCCACGCAATTAATACACACTAATCAACCGGTAAAAGATAGTTAGGGAGTAAGGAAATCTAAGTAAACACATTTTTCTCCACATAAGTTTTACCACCTTTTCATTTTCAGTTATTTTATTTTATTTGCATTCGTAGTAACTTGGGTTAGTTGACTAGCAACTAATTCCGCCCACTCTTTCAAACCCGAGATTTTACTTGCTTTCATAAAATTATAAAAACATAAAAAAAGAATCTTCTCTCACCCTTAGACCTATTAGAGTAGTTTTTCATACCTAACGAACATTATTCCCTGTGGAGAACGATCAATCCCCCGTACTTACCACTACACTATACTACATCGGTCAGGTACACTGCCTGGTGGGGTTGTAAGCCTCTTGAGATCCCTCGAGAGGTAAAACCTGTTGTAAGGTTGCAAAACCACGCATCAAGTTTTTGGCGCCGTTGCCGGGGAATAGTTATTGTTTAGGTTGAATTTTTAGTTTATTAGGTCTACTCACTAGATTCCTTTCTAGTGAGATTTTTATTTTATTTTTCTAGGTTTTTCTTTAGTCTATCTTTTTCTTTGTGCCCTTTGTTTGTAAAACCATTTTCATTTGTCACCATGGCGGATGAAATTCCATTTAGATCATTAACAATAGAGGAACAATTACTTTACACGGATAGATTTGCTTCCTGTTGTTCCAATGAATTTTTAAGTGATCTTAGATATATACAAGAGGAGATGGGTATAAAGTTTGATAGGTTTGATGAATTATGTGCATGTGTGGCTTCTATTAAACAATCATTGTTAGGATCAACTCCTTTTAATAAGACCCTTTGGAAAAATTTTGAGGAAAGCCTCCTAACCGTGAACCATAAGTTTAATGAATTAATGGGTTCGTATACATCACAACTTGAGGAAACAATTGAGGAGGATTTAGCCGAACATGAGCATATTGAGCAAAAAGACCTAGGTTTTATGATCAATGACTTTGAATCTCAAGGAAAACATGATGAATCCTTTAGGCAAATTGAACATAGTAATCATGTTATCGGGGAAGATTCTTATGAATCGGACTTAGAACTTGAAATGGCTAGAGAAGGATTTGAGATACTTAGGAACATGTTTGGGTTAGATTCTACTAAAACACATGATGTGGATATAATTGATATAGAGACAAGGAAGGATGAGGTAAATAACACAAACCTACAAAGTACCCCACAAGTCCTACCATCATTCGAGGCATACACACCGCCCGTGACTTACCCGGAAGAAGTAGAAGAGACTATAGGAACCCCAATAGAGGTAGAGCCCTTGGACCAAACAAAACTAGAAGAAATAGGTTTGAATACTTGTAGTCATAACCTTTCTTTTAGTTCTATGGAAGTTCCTAGTTTTGATGAACCGGAGCCTAAACCAAAACCGTTACCTAATCTTCCATCCTTAGATGTGAACTTAGGAATTGAATTAGGTCCCGACCCACCCATCAAACCATATAGTCCGGGTAGTTTTATGTTGAAGGTAGTAGACTCTAAGCCTTGTGGAGTGGAAGCTAATATAGGAGTGAACCATAACCTTTCATACTTACATCACCCATTCATGATTAATCACAAGAAACACTATGGGTTTAAACCGGGTTTATTAGGTCAACATGGATTCCCAACTAGGAGTCTCTCGAAGTTGTTAGAAAATGATCCCTTTTTAGGAGAACACTTTAACTCACCCAATGACCAAAGTGAACTAGGTAAGGTTATGATGAAAGGAGCACACCCCTTTGAGCATATAATTCATCCACCAATCTTTCCTCACGTGGCATACTCCTACCGAGCTGGTGTGTATCGCTACTATCACCCGCACTTAACCCTAAGTGTAGGGAAAACCTCCCCTATTTCCGTTAAATAAGGGTAGAGTCAGGCTCGTGACTCGAACAAAAACAAGCGCTTCTTGGGAGGCAACCCAAGCTTTATTTGCTTTGTGTGTTTATTTATTTGTTTGTTTGATTTTTTTGTTTCCGTATGTGTGTTTAATTTTTATTCTTATTGATTCATGTTCAAAAACTAATTTGTGAAAATGCTTTATCTTGTTTTTAACTTCGTCTTAACTACATATAAAGGTATTTTGCAAAAGTTAAGTGTAAGGGAAATCTAAATCGGTTTATTAGAACACAAATGAACATGAATCATAATAATAATAAATTAACATACATATTCGTATTTGTTTGAGTCAAATGCTTGTATCGAGTCATAATGATGTTTTGCAGGATTTCCAGGAAGTAAGGTATAGGTTTTTCCAAAAATTTTCCGGAAACGTAACATGAGAATTCTGTCAGATCATTTCTGACGGCGTCAGGATTTACAACCTGACGGCGTCAGGTTTAATTTTCTGAAATTTTTTTGAAAGTTTTGTTTTCATAAAAAGTTTTTATTAAATCTCTAACTTATAATCTCCAGGAATCTGCAAAACTATCATTCCACAAGCATTATATCCTTATATATAGAGTTTATCCCGCCGATGTTATGCAGGTTTTCGTGTTTGTTTTCTCAGGTTTAACAGGTTATTTTGGACAAAGAAGTGTTTTGGATCAAGCTATTAGTGATGCATTAGTCTTGGAGCTTTTACATTCTCTTGGAAGAAGATTTAACCATGTTACTTCATTATCCACCGAACGAATCAGGGGAGTATTTGATTTCATTCTTTTACTTTATGCTTTTACATCTTGTTATTTGAACATTGGGGACAATGTTCATCTTAAGTGTAAGGGGGGGTAAAAGTACGATACTTTAGAGAATACAATTGCACTTGATTTTTGTTTGTTTGATGGTAGATGTGTAATAAAACCGAGATAAATACCTGTTAGGTCAATTTTAGTGCCAAATTTAAAATTTTTTTTTACAACATTTAGGAATGAAACTTTGATCTTAATGAGCGTCTCATGGATAGGAGTTATATGACTAGCACAAAAACCGTACCACTAAAAAAAAATTTCACCCCAAATATGTGAGGTTCGCCCCTAGAATTGGTAGGAAAGGCATTTTGCTATGATGTGTGTACCGGTAGCACTTAGATTCTAGAACTTGCGTTAGGACCATTCCGAGGCCACAAGTGAGACTACATTCGTGTAGTTAGATTTACTACATGATAAGAGGCATTAGGATTAACCCATTGTTTTACACCTGTGTTTTTGTTATAATTACTTTGGCTACATTGGTCAAGTAATTCTCCCACACCCTTTGCGTTGTACTCATTTTTAGTACACGATACCCCTAGTACACCCCTCAGAGCCTATCTTTTCGTTTCGACCTTTAAGCATTTTACTTAAAGGAAGAATTTGTTACGCCCCACTAAAATGTACACCCAAATCGCCTTAGCCTACCTTGTATGCACTCATTTTTAGTGCATTATTGTGACAACATTTGTTTAAACCCAAGTTAATTATCTAGTTGATTACATGGTTGCTAAGTCGAGTCATATCCTTGTACATATTGTTTTGGGACGATTGGGACTCATGGGTAAAGTACTAGTGTAATGGAGTAATGGGGAAGAACATCATTTATTACCCCCATATGTGCTAAATATTTTAAAAGTACTCCAAGTGTTTTGATTATCTTAATTCGAGTCATTAGAATAGTTATTTGTAAAGTATGTAAAAGTTCAAGTGTAAGGGGAATGCAACGCCCCTATGATGTATTATTTTGGATGGTAGGGCAAAAGTGAATGCAAAAAAAAAAAAAAAAAAAAAAAAAAAAAAAAAAAAAAAAAAATCAAGAAAAATACAAAAAAATGAGAAAAAGAAAAATAGAAAAAACATACGGACTACCATCCCGTTTCATTTTATGTTTTTGTTATTTTGTTTTTAGCTTAAGATTGAGTCGAGTCTTGGCTTAGCAACATTGTATAGTACATGTAATTAATCAAGATCTTTAACTCGCCACCAGTAAAATATCCCTTATCCAACAAAACCGTGTTTATCATATCCCTACACCTAACGTTATAACCCATGTAAAAGCCCTCTTTGATAGTTTATCTTAGGTGCTTACGCCTAGTGGAGGAGGTTTTCGATCCTTTCCCAAGCCTATGGTAATCTATTTGCTATGACAGGTAGTGAGAGATATTATCCGTTTTCATTTATTAGATTTATTTTGATGACACTTGAGAGATGTGAGTATCTAAACACTACTTGTGAGGTGCTAGTTTGTAATCTCCGTGCTTATTATGATTAAAGTGGAACGAATATTTGTTGTAATTACTTTTATGTTAGCATTAAATGACCCCTAACTTGTATTTTGATTAGAATAAAAGCGCATTTGCTTGAGGACAAGCAAATCTCAAGTGTAAGGGTATTTGATGAAGCGAAAAGTGTACCGCTTTTAAGGGGTCATTTAAGCCCTAAATCGTATTTATTTGATCAAATATTGCCCTAAATCGTTCCTTTTGTCATTTTAGGTACTTTTGAGAAGAAATCTGGAAAAGGAAGCATTTTGGACGTTTTTGGAGCATAAAAGTGAAGAAAACGACAAAGTCTCAAAATCGGCTAAAAGTTACCTTGGACGGCGTCAGGATTTGTTCTTGACGACGTCATGGCTTGGCAAAAGTGGTGGATATGAAAATTACTCATGATAAGCCAGAGAAATTTGCATGGGAATTCTGACGGCGTCACCCTTTGGAATGATCAAGGTCGTCACGGCTTAATTTAAAGAGGGACGGCGTCACGCCTAATTCTGACGGCGTCAAGCCTTGATAAGCCAGAACGGATTTTGGAGAGCTAAAGAGGGACGGCGTCAAGAAGGCCATCCGGGAACCCTAAAAGCGGCAAGGTGACGGCGTCACACTCCATAACGTGACGCCGTCAGATCTGAAAGTCTATATATAGTTTTGCAATTTTTTTGTCATTGGTGTGGAACTTATTGGGGAACTTTGTGTGTGAAAACCCTAAGACGATTTTAGCAGCTTTTTCAAGGCTTTTTGCCTTGAGATCTTTCATGTTACATTGAAGATAAGTTATCAATTAATCATTCAATATGTCTATGTGTTGTTTGATTCTATCTTGTTCTTGTCTTTTGTTTAACATGTTAGGCTAGGTTATCTTTGTGTTTGCTTAGATCTAATGAAACCTAGCTATTGATTATTGGTTATTAGTGTGTTATTAGTTGTATTGGATGATTGTTTATCTATGTTAGGCTTAAGAAAACTGGCTAACTTCCTATTCGGTAACTTGCTTGAACGTCTTAAGAAACATGAACCAATGCGTACTAAAGGTTTTTATGGTTGTATTTAATGCACAAGCGAATTCTAGTGATCCCATGTTAGGAGCTTCCTAGCCGGCTCGACATAGGAGTGAAGTAGGAGCTTGTAGAGTTGGGGAAGTACGTACGCCACCCCACGATTGGTATTAAGGAATACACCCGTCATCCACGCAATTAATACACACTAATCAACCGGTAAAAGATAGTTAGGGAGTAAGGAAATCTAAGTAAACACATTTTTTCTCACATAAGTTTTACCACCTTTTCATTTTCAGTTATTTTATTTTATTTGCATTCGTAGTAACTTGGGTTAGTTGACTAGCAACTAATTCCGCCCACTCTTTCAAACCCGAGATTTTACTTGCTTTCATAAAATTATAAAAACATAAAAAAAGAATCTTCTCTCACCCTTAGACCTATTAGAGTAGTTTTTCATACCTAACGAACATTATTCCCTGTGGAGAACGATCAATCCCCCGTACTTACCACTACACTATACTACATCGGTCAGGTACACTGCCTGGTGGGGTTGTAAGCCTCTTGAGATCCCTCGAGAGGTAAAACCTGTTGTAAGGTTGCAAAACCACGCATCAAGTTTTTGGCGCCGTTGCCGGGGAATAGTTATTGTTTAGGTTGAATTTTTAGTTTATTAGGTCTACTCACTAGATTCCTTTCTAGTGAGATTTTTATTTTATTTTTCTAGGTTTTTCTTTAGTCTATCTTTTTCTTTGTGCCCTTTGTTTGTAAAACCATTTTCATTTGTCACCATGGCGGATGAAATTCCATTTAGATCATTAACAATAGAGGAACAATTACTTTACACGGATAGATTTGCTTCCTGTTGTTCCAATGAATTTTTAAGTGATCTTAGATATATACAAGAGGAGATGGGTATAAAGTTTGATAGGTTTGATGAATTATGTGCATGTGTGGCTTCTATTAAACAATCATTGTTAGGATCAACTCCTTTTAATAAGACCCTTTGGAAAAATTTTGAGGAAAGCCTCCTAACCGTGAACCATAAGTTTAATGAATTAATGGGTTCGTATACATCACAACTTGAGGAAACAATTGAGGAGGATTAGCCGAACATGAGCATATTGAGCAAAAAGACCTAGGTTTTATGATCAATGACTTTGAATCTCAAGGAAAACATGATGAATCCTTTAGGCAAATTGAACATAGTAATCATGTTATCGGGGAAGATTCTTATGAATCGGACTTAGAACTTGAAATGGCTAGAGAAGGATTTGAGATACTTAGGAACATGTTTGGGTTAGATTCTACTAAAACACATGATGTGGATATAATTGATATAGAGACAAGGAAGGATGAGGTAAATAACACAAACCTACAAAGTACCCCACAAGTCCTACCATCATTCGAGGCATACACACCGCCCGTGACTTACCCGGAAGAAGTAGAAGAGACTATAGGAACCCCAATAGAGGTAGAGCCCTTGGACCAAACAAAACTAGAAGAAATAGGTTTGAATACTTGTAGTCATAACCTTTCTTTTAGTTCTATGGAAGTTCCTAGTTTTGATGAACCGGAGCCTAAACCAAAACCGTTACCTAATCTTCCATCCTTAGATGTGAACTTAGGAATTGAATTAGGTCCCGACCCACCCATCAAACCATATAGTCCGGGTAGTTTTATGTTGAAGGTAGTAGACTCTAAGCCTTGTGGAGTGGAAGCTAATATAGGAGTGAACCATAACCTTTCATACTTACATCACCCATTCATGATTAATCACAAGAAACACTATGGGTTTAAACCGGGTTTATTAGGTCAACATGGATTCCCAACTAGGAGTCTCTCGAAGTTGTTAGAAAATGATCCCTTTTTAGGAGAACACTTTAACTCACCCAATGACCAAAGTGAACTAGGTAAGGTTATGATGAAAGGAGCACACCCCTTTGAGCATATAATTCATCCACCAATCTTTCCTCACGTGGCATACTCCTACCGAGCTGGTGTGTATCGCTACTATCACCCGCACTTAACCCTAAGTGTAGGGAAAACCTCCCCTATTTCCGTTAAATAAGGGTAGAGTCAGGCTCGTGACTCGAACAAAAACAAGCGCTTCTTGGGAGGCAACCCAAGCTTTATTTGCTTTGTGTGTTTATTTATTTGTTTGTTTGATTTTTTTGTTTCCGTATGTGTGTTTAATTTTTATTCTTATTGATTCATGTTCAAAAACTAATTTGTGAAAATGCTTTATCTTGTTTTTAACTTCGTCTTAACTACATATAAAGGTATTTTGCAAAAGTTAAGTGTAAGGGAAATCTAAATCGGTTTATTAGAACACAAATGAACATGAATCATAATAATAATAAATTAACATACATATTCGTATTTGTTTGAGTCAAATGCTTGTATCGAGTCATAATGATGTTTTGCAGGATTTCCAGGAAGTAAGGTATAGGTTTTTCCAAAAATTTTCCGGAAACGTAACATGAGAATTCTGTCAGATCATTTCTGACGGCGTCAGGATTTACAACCTGACGGCGTCAGGTTTAATTTTCTGAAATTTTTTTGAAAGTTTTGTTTTCATAAAAAGTTTTTATTAAATCTCTAACTTATAATCTCCAGGAATCTGCAAAACTATCATTCCACAAGCATTATATCCTTATATATAGAGTTTATCCCGCCGATGTTATGCAGGTTTTCGTGTTTGTTTTCTCAGGTTTAACAGGTTATTTTGGACAAAGAAGTGTTTTGGATCAAGCTATTAGTGATGCATTAGTCTTGGAGCTTTTACATTCTCTTGGAAGAAGATTTAACCATGTTACTTCATTATCCACCGAACGAATCAGGGGAGTATTTGATTTCATTCTTTTACTTTATGCTTTTACATCTTGTTATTTGAACATTGGGGACAATGTTCATCTTAAGTGTAAGGGGGGGTAAAAGTACGATACTTTAGAGAATACAATTGCACTTGATTTTTGTTTGTTTGATGGTAGATGTGTAATAAAACCGAGATAAATACCTGTTAGGTCAATTTTAGTGCCAAATTTAAAATTTTTTTTTACAACATTTAGGAATGAAACTTTGATCTTAATGAGCGTCTCATGGATAGGAGTTATATGACTAGCACAAAAACCGTACCACTAAAAAAAAATTTCACCCCAAATATGTGAGGTTCGCCCCTAGAATTGGTAGGAAAGGCATTTTGCTATGATGTGTGTACCGGTAGCACTTAGATTCTAGAACTTGCGTTAGGACCATTCCGAGGCCACAAGTGAGACTACATTCGTGTAGTTAGATTTACTACATGATAAGAGGCATTAGGATTAACCCATTGTTTTACACCTGTGTTTTTGTTATAATTACTTTGGCTACATTGGTCAAGTAATTCTCCCACACCCTTTGCGTTGTACTCATTTTTAGTACACGATACCCCTAGTACACCCCTCAGAGCCTATCTTTTCGTTTCGACCTTTAAGCATTTTACTTAAAGGAAGAATTTGTTACGCCCCACTAAAATGTACACCCAAATCGCCTTAGCCTACCTTGTATGCACTCATTTTTAGTGCATTATTGTGACAACATTTGTTTAAACCCAAGTTAATTATCTAGTTGATTACATGGTTGCTAAGTCGAGTCATATCCTTGTACATATTGTTTTGGGACGATTGGGACTCATGGGTAAAGTACTAGTGTAATGGAGTAATGGGGAAGAACATCATTTATTACCCCCATATGTGCTAAATATTTTAAAAGTACTCCAAGTGTTTTGATTATCTTAATTCGAGTCATTAGAATAGTTATTTGTAAAGTATGTAAAAGTTCAAGTGTAAGGGGAATGCAACGCCCCTATGATGTATTATTTTGGATGGTAGGGCAAAAGTGAATGCAAAAAAAAAAAAAAAAAAAAAAAAAAAAAAAAAAAAAAAAAAATCAAGAGAAATACAAAAAAATGAGAAAAAGAAAAATAGAAAAAACATACGGACTACCATCCCGTTTCATTTTATGTTTTTGTTATTTTGTTTTTAGCTTAAGATTGAGTCGAGTCTTGGCTTAGCAACATTGTATAGTACATGTAATTAATCAAGATCTTTAACTCGCCACCAGTAAAATATCCCTTATCCAACAAAACCGTGTTTATCATATCCCTACACCTAACGTTATAACCCATGTAAAAGCCCTCTTTGATAGTTTATCTTAGGTGCTTACGCCTAGTGGAGGAGGTTTTCGATCCTTTCCCAAGCCTATGGTAATCTATTTGCTATGACAGGTAGTGAGAGATATTATCCGTTTTCATTTATTTGATTTATTTTGATGACACTTGAGAGATGTGAGTATCTAAACACTACTTGTGAGGTGCTAGTTTGTAATCTCCGTGCTTATTATGATTAAAGTGGAACGAATATTTGTTGTAATTACTTTTATGTTAGCATTAAATGACCCCTAACTTGTATTTTGATTAGAATAAAAGCGCATTTGCTTGAGGACAAGCAAATCTCAAGTGTAAGGGTATTTGATGAAGCGAAAAGTGTACCGCTTTTAAGGGGTCATTTAAGCCCTAAATCGTATTTATTTGATCAAATATTGCCCTAAATCGTTCCTTTTGTCATTTTAGGTACTTTTGAGAAGAAATCTGGAAAAGGAAGCATTTTGGACGTTTTTGGAGCATAAAAGTGAAGAAAACGACAAAGTCTCAAAATCGGCTAAAAGTTACCTTGGACGGCGTCAGAATTTGTTCTTGACGGCGTCATGGCTTGGCAAAAGTGATGGATATGAAAATTACTCATGATAAGCCAGAGAAATTTGCATGGGAATTCTGACGGCGTCACCCTTTGGAATGATCAAGGTCGTCACGGCTTAATTTAAAGAGGGACGGCGTCACGCCTAATTCTGACGGCGTCAAGCCTTGATAAGCCAGAACGGATTTTGGAGAGCTAAAGAGGGACGGCGTCAAGAAGGCCATCCGGGAACCCTAAAAGCGGCGAGGTGACGGCGTCACACTCCATAACGTGACGCCGTCAGATCTGAAAGTCTATATATAGTTTTGCAATTTTTTTGTCATTGGTGTGGAACTTATTGGGGAACTTTGTGTGTGAAAACCCTAAGACGATTTTAGCAGCTTTTTCAAGGCTTTTTGCCTTGAGATCTTCCATGTTACATTGAAGATAAGTTATCAATTAATCATTCAATATGTCTATGTGTTGTTTGATTCTATCTTGTTCATGTCTTTTGTTTAACATGTTAGGCTAGGTTATCTTTGTGTTTGCTTAGATCTAATGAAACCTAGCTATTGATTATTGGTTATTAGTGTGTTATTAGTTGTATTGGATGATTGTTTATCTATGTTAGGCTTAAGAAAACTGGCTAACTTCCTATTCGGTAACTTGCTTGAACGTCTTAAGAAACATGAACCAATGCGTACTAAAGGTTTTTATGGTTGTATTTAATGCACAAGCGAATTCTAGTGATCCCATGTTAGGAGCTTCCTAGCCGGCTCGACATAGGAGTGAAGTAGGAGCTTATAGAGTTGGGGAAGTACGTACGCCACCCCACGATTGGTATTAAGGAATACACCCGTCATCCACGCAATTAATACACACTAATCAACCGGTAAAAGATAGGTAGGGAGTAAGGAAATCTAAGTAAACACATTTTTCTCCACATAAGTTTTACCACCTTTTCATTTTCAGTTATTTTATTTTATTTGCATTCGTAGTAACTTGGGTTAGTTGACTAGCAACTAATTCCGCCCACTCTTTCAAACCCGAGATTTTACTTGCTTTCATAAAATTATAAAAACATAAAAAAAGAATCTTCTCTCACCCTTAGACCTATTAGAGTAGTTTTTCATACCTAACGAACACTATTCCCTGTGGAGAACGATCAATCCCCCGTACTTACCACTACACTATACTACATCGGTCAGGTACACTGCCTGGTGGGGTTGTAAGCCTCTTGAGATCCCTCGAGAGGTAAAACCTGTTGTAAGGTTGCAAAACCACGCATCATGTACTAGACCACCTTTATGCCTTCTCCAACATGGTGGATTCTCACCTCCATGAAGCTATGCAACTACAAACCACCTTGCTTTCTTCAATCATAGCTCCACAAAATCCCAACCACCAATCAACAAATGTTCCACCACCACCACCACCAACAAATGAACCTAGTATACCACCAAACTTCCCTCGCCATGGTTGCTCCATGTGTGAAACAACCACTCATCTTAGTGAAAGAACCAAAATAATGGTTCATGAACTCCAAAACGTGATGATGTTCATTCTAAATCACATCCTCGAGCGTCTTAACGCTCTTTCTCATCCTCCACAATAGACGATATTGGGATGGACTATTTATAGCTTTAGGAATTTATTTTTCTGTTTTTCTTAGGATTTTTATTTCCATGTTACTTTTATTTTTTCATTTTACTTTTCTAGATATATGACTTTTATTCATTTTTGTCCCATCATTTTGACTTTTGTCAAAATGAATTTTACTTAAATGAATGTTGTTCGATTATTTGTGTGTTGGTTTTGATATTTATTATGCGTTAATTGTGTTACACATTATATATGGTTGGTTTGGTTTATTTATCACTAACCTTTTTTTGTAGCACTCAAAATCCATGCATCTTATACTTGGCACCCTAACTAGGGGGAGTATTGACAAAGGAGGAGCTAATCAAGCTCGGGTTTGCACTACATTCCGCTACGCCTTTCTTCTTTTTGTTTCGAGAAAAAGGGGGAGAAAATATTAAACTCAAAACTCACACAAAACTCACACATTTTATACAATTTAATATTCAAAATTGATTTAAAAGTTGCATAAAACTAGTTTAATCTATATTATTAAAGACTTGCACTTTATTTATCTCATTGCTTAAAAATAAACTTTATGTTTTGTCCTCAACAAAAAGGGGGAGATTGTTAATACAAATATCGTCTAAAAAACGTTATTTATATTTTACGATCTTTGTTATATTTTGTTAACGATAATTATAAACTTTATTTTTAGCAAAACATAAATATAGTTAAGTGTTTTACATATATAGTCACAAGTCTTTCATAAACACAAAGTTAAAACATCACCTAACTAGTATATACATTTTATAAGTTCATTTTCATATTCATAGTTATTCTAAAATTGGAAATGTACTATGACATCATGCCATGCATCATCTTTGAGATATTTGGAAGATTTTGAAGATCATTGGAAGATATCATGAATATATTGTTTAGATCTTTACTCAATGAATCCTTGGAAAGATATGAAAATATTTTGGTTAGATTTGATAAAGATTTTGGAGATTTTCTGTTAGGTCCCCGCGGAACCAAACATGTACACGGACGGAACCCTACATTTGGTTCCGTCCCATCCGTGGCTTGCTGAGGCTTTTTGCCTATAAATAGCAAGCTACTCCATGTTGTTTCATCATCACTTACAAGCATAAATAACATCATATATTCTTTCATTCACATCTAACTTATTCATATTTCATTTTAGTGAACTTCTTTGTAGCAAGAAGATCATAGCATTACAAGCTTCAACTAAGCGTTGCAAGGCTTGTTAGTTTGTCACTGTGTGAATTGTTGTTGTTCATACATCATTGTTTGTACCAAACAGTCATAAATCATCTGTAGTGATCGGTTAGTATTTTAGTCCTCAAAATACATAGAGTGACGGGAGTGGTTGTACCCTTGTAAAAGAACTCGACATCTAGCTTTGTGTCGGAAATATTGTGTAAGCGACGTGTGAAGGTTTTCTTGATCGGCCTCAAACGGTCAACTTATATTCACCAAGGATATTGGTCAACTAAAGTCAAACACTTGAGGTCAACTAACCAAGGAGTATAGTGTTTCCCCGGGTCGTTAAGTCCCAACGAGGGGTGAAATCTGTAATACAACGAATCTGTGATCGGGTGAATATTGAACAGGAAAGGGTTTTGAGTGATTTACACTAAGGAATAAAAGAAAATAGCTTAAATAAGTTATATTAACCTAAAACTTATTTTAAAACTGAAAATATATTTATTTGACTTTTTATCTATTTATTATTAATTAATTACTCCCTCCGTCCCATTTTAATTGTCGTGGGACCCAAAACACGGTCTTTTTGCTTCAATTTTGACCGTAAATATTTTTGTTTGTATTATATAATACTTGATGAAAGTTATATCATTGAAAAGTTCGTTTTAACGAACTTTTCAAAGATATAACTTTTATCAAGTATTATATAATACAAACAAAAATATTTACGGTCAAAGTTGAAGCAAAAAGACCGCGTTTTGGGTCCCACGACAATTAAAATGGGACGGAGGGAGTACTATTTAATAATTATTTAAAACTAATTTAAATTATAATAAATACTAAATGAAAAGTAATAAATATGAAATTTTTTCTATAAATACTATATGATAGCAGAATACTAGGAAAAATAAAAAGTTAGATAAGCCCACTAATAAGCTAAATTGGGCAAATAAGCAGTTTAAATAAGCACTTCAAATAAGCAAATAAGCACTAGAATGCACCAAAAGCTCAGGTATAGTGTAATAGACCTAAACAAACCTAATTCAACTCAAAAAACTAAAATAAGCCCAGGCCGTCAGCTAGAAAAGCAAAATTTTAAACTTTTTGAGATTCATGAAAAACAGCCTAACTAGGAACTTTTGAGCTTATGCACAAGCTAGGAATCAATAAGCTAAGATCTAAAAATTATGCAAGCATAAATATTAACTAGCAAAGAACATATAGACCAAATCTCATATCAAATAGAGGTTGTATGGGCATAAAAATGAGCTTGTGCAAACTGAAAAACCTCAATCGGTTCAAGTTTGTAGCCAGTGAGTTTAGGAACAAGCAACTTATTCAAAAGTGGGTATAAGCTAAAACCAAAGCACAAAAACAACTTTAAACAATCAAAAACAGCTCAAAACAACAATCTTATAAGCTCAAACAAGCTGGGTCAAAAGAAAATCAAATAAGCTTAGGCCTGCTGATTTGCATCAGCATAAACAACAACTCGGAGACCAATTTGAGGCTAAAAACAAACTAGCAAATAAGCACTAAAGGGCACACAAGCTACTCATACAAAAAGACAACACAAATGGCTCCTCAAAACAACAAGAATCAAGAGAAATCATCAACAAATGAGCAAGATATGGAGCATAGAAAAACGGGTCAGTGGACAAAGGTCCTGGGTGCAGGGCAAGTTTGCAAAAAAGTGCTGAAAGAAAAGCAACAAATAAGCAGTTTAACTAAGCTAATGAAAATAAATTAAAATAGTTTAATGAAGATAAGCAGCAAAATATTATAATCCTAAAAGAACAAGACTTGAAACCTAATATTAAGATCAATAGAAAATTAACTAATTTAATCAAAAACTGACTAACTATGAATTTTGACTTTTAAGGTTTAACTAAAAAGTTGACTTTAATTAACTTCTAATGGCTACAAATGACTGAAATAGATGTTTTAAGTTAAAATGCAACTAATCTAAGTGATCCTAACAACTTATACTCCCATTTGTATGATTATGATACCTTAATTCAAGACAGTGATCTCATAGGATGAGATCAAAGGTCTATTTGACTTTTTTACAAAGGGTGACTGGTTTTTATGTTAAAAATTACCTAATGGAACTTAAAGAGACATGATGCAGCAGTAAACAACAACAATAACAACATAGAACACAGAGAATCAGCTTGATCCAAACACTACTTAATTGTTGACTGATTATGGCTTATCAAAGCAAAAGGTTAATTTAAGCTATAAAACACATGCATAAGGTCTTAATATGTTGTGATAATCTGATTAAGTCACAAAAACATCAAGAACAACAACAACTACTCATAGATTAAAATTATGCTATATTAACAGTTAATATGAGAAACTAACTAACCAAAGATTTTAATGAACAAACATGAAATTTTAAGCAAAATTACAACTAACAAACTCCAAATAAGCACAAAGAAACTAAAATTAAGCAGTAATAAGCACTACAACAGTAAAAAGCATAAAATGGAATTAAAGCTTACAAAATGGATTCTGAGTACAGAGCAAAGAACCAAGGACCACAACTATCCTAACACCTCCCCAGAGGTACTACAACCAAGGACCATCCATGATTAATCCTGCTCCATGATTCCTTCTTCTTGAAAACTGATTTTTTGAATTTTAACTATTTAATTTGTATTTTTGTGATTTTTAATGAACTATGAACTAAACTGGTTAACAATCTTTGTAAGCTTTTAAAAACTTAAAATTAAGCTTGAAGGAACTCAAATAAAGCTATTTTAACAATATTTAACAAGTTTTAAGCAGATTTGTCAAATTCACTTAAAAATGCTAAAACTGAAATTACCAAAGTAAACTGTAATTAAGATTGAAATAAGATAGAGTTACACTTAAAACACTGAATACAAACGTTTTAAACTAATTTTAACAACTGGAAATGTAAATTACACTAATTCGTTACTATACTACACTAAGCTACACTAATGCTCTCTTCCTTCTGCTTCTTTTTCTCTTTATAGAGACTTTTTGGGTTTCTTGCAGTCTTCTGTGACTTTCCCACCATATCTAAACTCTTTTTGGCGCCAAAAGTCCTAAAGTTAACGTGAAGCAGTTTTATAGCAATTAAAGAACTTTGAAGGGATGTGTTGGTGGAGGAGACAAGTAGGAGAGTAGGTGAGTGAGGTGGAAGGGTGGAGGTGGCAAAACCAGGGATGTGGAGGGTGGTTTTGTTTTACCAGTAGTTGGGCTTAGGTGGGAGTGTTGGGTTGGTTTATTTATTTAAAGAGTTGGTTTATTTGGTTTAGTAACTAGGACCATTTGTGTAACATTTGGATTTTTGAGGGGGCTGGGTTGACAACTTTCCAAAGTTATCAAAGGGGTATTTCTTGCCAAGTGTGAATAGTACAAGGGCCATAGATGTGAATTTCCATTTTTGAATGCCCAGGGACTATTTTTGCCATTCTTTGAAAGTTCAGGGACTGAATCTGCCAATTATGCAAACTTTGCTCGTTTTTCATCTGTTTTCAATCCTTTTGCACTTGTAACATATAAAAACACAATCCAAGGATATTTTCTGTATTTTGAAGCATTTCTGAGTGTTTTTAAATGTTTTTGCAGTTCAGATGGGACAAAAATGATGAGTATTTACACACTCATCAATCCCCCACACTAAACTATTGCTAGTCCCTAGCAATCCTTTTTGAAAATTTAATGGATTTTATGTCTCTTTACCAGATAGCCATTACTTCTGGAGTAGCCAATGTTTTAGTATGATACTATGGTACATTGATAACCAAATGATTTTAAGCAAATCATCAGCTGTCAACGGATTTGATTTGTCTTTACCAAAAGCCGTTTGCTTTTGGACTAGCCAACTCTTTGATAGAATACAGTTATCATCTTGGTGAGCTGATTACCAATTATGGTTTTCTACTGCCTTAACCACAAGCCATAACCTTGTGGGCTAGCCAACTCTTCACTTATAAAAGATATGGTGAGTTGAATACCATACAATTTTTGGCTAATTGTCAGCCATAAACGGATTTGAGATATCTTTACCTAGAGCCGTTTGCTCTCGGATTAGCCAGTCCTTATGTGGGTTAGACATGGTGGACTGATAACCATTTGTTGTGTTAGTGCAAAGCACTTCCACCAAGTGAAATTTTTTAAAATTTTTGTCAAAACTAGGGAACTAGGGCAATAGAAGGTACACATTTGAACAAATTCGCCAGAATTCCCCCCCCCCCCCCACACTTAGAATTGAATATTGCCCTCAATATTCAAAGTACCGGCTATTATGCCGACACTTAGAACGTAAAAAGGTAATACTACTAGCCAAGAGTGGAAACACAACAATTATTATTATTATTATTATTATTATTATTATTATTATTTTATTATTTTATTATTATTATTATTATTATTATTTTTTGAATATGATATACAACAGCAGGGGCAACTCCCCCACACTTAGGTGTTAGAAAAGAGAAAGAAGACAGAAATATGGGTGAAAACCCATATGGTGTGCCAATTTTTTTTTTTTTTTTTTTATTATTATTATTATTTTATTTATTTATTTATTTTTTTTTGTTAACCGAGTCACTAGCTTGACTCGACCCCGAATTCATTTGTTCTTGGGGGAGCATGTGGAAAAGAAAATCTTCATCGGACTTTCATTCAACATGTTTAGATAAACATTTGAACATAAGAAAGTTCCACACCGATGAGATACCCACGGTATTTTAACAGTAGAAACTATTAGGGAAGATACCGGGGTCAAAGATAGTTTCCTCACTCCCGAAAGAGTGAAGAACAGGAGATGTCACCGTGTAGGTGAAGAAAAGAAAGAAAGTCATGATAAAAATCATGACAAGATGTTCATCCTCAAAAGGAGAATTCATGATTTCCACATCATGAATCTCATCATTTAAGCTCGGCTGATCAAGACATATTCTGGGTGGGAGGGATGGGATTTTGATATCAAGCAAATTCTTAGTGTTGAGAATATTTCCCTCCGGGACATAAAGATAATCTTTGTCAAGATCAAAGTAGAAGTTATCATACTCCGGCGGAGATATGATATGAGTGAGTTCATCGGAGAACTCCTCGAAGGCAAATGATTCATATTCGGGGAGAGAAATATGAGAATGAGAAGTGGCACTGCCACTAATCTTCTCTCCCATATGATCAAAATGGAAGGTTTCAAATTCCGGTATAGAGTCATCGGAAAACAGGTCACTATCCTTTATGGGGATAGGAGATGAAATGGATTTTTCATTGAAAGCCTCGATTTTAGAAATGAGAAGATTAACATTTAATAATGTTTCACGAAGAGTTTCGTCTTTGATTATTTCTTCATCATTCTCTTCTTCTAAGCTGACAAGCTCAGAAGGTAATTCCTCCATATAAATGATGTCTCCACATGATAAAGTATCGTCATTAGTGGAATCGGAGAACATCTCAACATAATCTTTTGAACACTCAAGAGGAGGAGGGATATCACACACATGATCAGGAATTCCCTGTGACTCACTTGGGATTGGGACAAGGTTCTCAACACTAGAATTTATGAATTCGTCCGATTCCTTTTCAGGAATAGTGTCAAGATGCTCGTCCCCCATAATAAGAGAATTAGTGGGAACTTCGGGTGTGATAACAGCAGACTGAGGGAGTTGAGAAAGACTAGCACACATGGATTTTACAATTTTCATTTGTTCTTCTGCTAGTAATTCCTCCATAGACTTTTCTCCCTGTATTTCCACGAAAGGAATCTCAACTGATGAACTTGATGAATCTTTTTGAAGAATATCAATGATATCTTCATCATCACTGTCATCATCGTCATCGATAAGAGCAGCATTGCGGAAATTGGCACGTGCTCTAGCTGCTCGTTGTTCGGCTAGTAATTCATCCATGCTTCCTCCATTTTTAGCAGCATGTCCATCTTCAAGTAATTCCGCGATAGATTTATCACGAGAATATTGAATGAGTGGAAATTGTGGGGATGTGGATGTGTCAAAACCGAAAGGTTGACATTGATTATCAGCATGAGGATTTTCTTGGGCACGTTTAGATTCCTTCAATCCTTTTAATACATCCAGAAGACCAAGGAGAATGTTTTGAGGAATATCTTTGTCAGAATTGTCATCAGGAACACACTCATAGACAGGTGTGTTCCTAGTAGGACAATCAGAACTGAAATGTGAACCCCCACAGTAGTCACACCAATGAAACTGATGTGACTGTGATTCATGTGGATTGTGGTCAAAACCAAATTCATGATTGTTACAAGGAACATAATCAGAGGTGAATGTAGGTTCAGCTATTAAAGCATCACACATACAAAGTCCACGACTAAATTCACATGCCTTGCAAAAACACCGTTCACAAAGTGAACCATCTCCTAACGGATCTCCACAACTAAAACAATGAAGTTGATCGAACAAAGATGTCTGAGGAGGGTCGTTAGAAAATTTTGGTGAGTTATTAAGAGAATTCGGATTTATGAACCTGTTGCACATAGTACAATATCCGCTGCGACAGTTATTTCCACATTTTTCACAAATGCACCGGAAACAACGATAGCTGTTCTCCATCGGGCTTTTCAAATGAAAACATTTGTAGCCGAGAGACGCCATAGAAGAAAGGTATAAGAAGTTTAGAATCAAATGGATAGAGGGTAAAGGGATAAAGAATCAAAAAGGGTAAGAGGGTAAAGATGAATATTTTTGGGTTTTTTGTGTTCGTTGAAAACTTGAATAAAAATGTTTTTGGTAATCGTTTAGTCAAACGAATTAACTTCACGATTATTTTGGTTTTATATGAAAATAAGGAAATATGAACAAAGATGGTAAATATACAATGGGTGTATATTCAACAATCACTGATACTTCAAATTCGTTCTACGCAGCACACCTCCCCAGCAGCGGCGCCAAATTTTGATCGGCCTCAAACGGTCAACTTATATTCACCAAGGATATTGGTCAACTAAAGTCAAACACTTGAGGTCAACTAACCAAGGAGTACAGAGTATCCCCGGGTCGTTAAGTCCCAACGAGGTGTGAAATCTGTAATACAACGAATCTGTGATCGGGTGAATATTGAACAGGAAAGGGTTTTGAGTGATTTACACTAAGGAATAAAAGAAAATAGCTTAAATAAGTTATATTAACCTAAAACTTATATTAAAACTGAAAATATATTTATTTGACTTTTTATCTATTTATTATTAATCAATTACTATTTAATAATTATTTAAAACTAATTTAAATTATAATAAATACTAAATGAAAAGTAATAAATATGAAATTTTTTCTATAAATACTATATGATAGCAGAATACTAGGAAAAATATAAAAAGTTAGATAAGCCCACTAATAAGCTGAATTGGGCAAATAAGCAGTTTAAATAAGCACTTCAAATAAGCAAATAAGCACTAGAATGCACCAAAAGCTCAGGTATAGTGTAATAGACCTAAACAAACCTAATTCAACTCAAAAAACTAAAATAAGCCCAGGCCGTCAGCTAGAAAAGCAAATTTTTAAACTTTTTGAGATTCATGAAAAACAGCCTAACTAGGAACTTTTGAGCTTATGCACAAGCTAGGAATCAATAAGCTAAGATCTAAAAATTATGCAAGCATAAATATTAACTAGCAAAGAACATATAGACCAAATCTCAGATCAAATAGAGGTTGTATGGGCTTAAAAATGAGCTTGTGCAAACTGAAAAACCTCAACCGGTTCAAGTTTGTAGCCAGTGAGTTTAGGAACAAGCAACTTATTCAAAAGTGGGTATAAGCTAAAACCAAAGCACAAAAACAACTTTAAACAATCAAAAACAGCTCAAAACAACAATCTTATAAGCTCAAACAAGCTGGGTCAAAAGAAAATGAAATAAGCTTAGGCATGTTGATTTGCATCAGCATAAACAACAACTAGGAGACCAATTTGAGGCTAAAAACAAACTAGCAAATAAGCACTGCAGGGCACACAAGCTACTCATACAACAAGACAACATAAATGGCTCCTCAAAACAACAAGAATCAAGAGAAATCATCAACAAATGAGCAAGATATGGAGCATAGAAAAACGGGTCAGTGGACAAAGGTCCTGGGTGCAGGGCAAGTTTGCTAAAAAGTGCTAAAAGAAAAGCAACAAATAAGCAATTTAACTAAGCTAATGAAAATAAATTAAAATAGTCTAATGAAGATAAGCAGCAAAATATTATAATCCTAAAAGAACAAGACTTGAAACCTAATATTAAGATCAAGAGAAAATTAACTAATTTAATCAAAAACTGACTTAACTATGAATTTTGACTTTTAAGGTTTAACTAAAAAGTTGACTTTAATTAACTTCTAATGGCTACAAATGACTGAAATAGATGTTTTAAGTTAAAATGCAACTAATCTAAGTGATCCTAACAACTTATACTCCCATTTGTATGATTATGATACCTTAATTCAAGACAGTGATCTCATAGGATGAGATCAAAGGTCTATTTGACTTTTTTACAAAGGGTGACTGGTTTTTATGTTAAAAATTACCTAATGGAACTTAAAGAGACATGATGCAGCAGTAAACAACAACAATAACAACATAGAACACAGAGAATCAGCTTGATCCAAACACTACTTAATTGTTGACTGATTATGGCTTATCAAAGCAAAAGGTTAATTTAAGCTATAAAACACATGCATAAGGTCTTAATATGTTGTGATAATCTGATTAAGTCACAAAAACATCAAGAACAACAACAGCTACTCATAGATTAAAATTATGCTATATTAACAGTTAATATGAGAAACTAACTAAGCAAAGATTTTAATGAACAAACATGAAATTTTAAGCAAAATTACAACTAACAAACTCCAAATAAGCACAAAGAAACTAAAATTAAGCAGTAATAAGCACTACAACAGTAAAAAGCATAAAATGGAATTAAAGCTTACAAAATGGATTCTGAGTACAGAGCAAAGAACCAAGGACCACAACTATCCTAACACCTCCCCAGAGGTACTACAACCAAGGACCATCCATGATTAATCCTGCTCCATGATTCCTTCTTCTTGAAAACTTATTTTTTGAATTTTAACTATTTAATTTGTATTTTTGTGATTTTTAATGAACTATGAACTAAACTGGTTAACAATCTTTGTAAGCTTTTAAAAACTTAAAATTAAGCTTGAAGGAACTCAAATAAAGCTATTTTAACAATATTTAACAAGTTTTAAGCAGATTTGTCAAATTCACTTAAAAATGCTAAAACTGAAATTACCAAAGTAAACTGTAATTAAGATTGAAATAAGATAGAGTTACACTTAAAACACTGAATACAAACGTTTTAAACTAATTTTAACAACTGGAAATGTAAATTACACTAATTCGTTACTATACTACACTAAGCTACACTAATGCTCTCTTCCTTCTGCTTCTTTTTCTCTTTATAGAGACTTTTTGGGTTTCTTGCAGTCTTCTGTGACTTTCCCACCATATCTGGACCGTTGGTTTGGTCAAATACATCCTAGCCATCAAAAACTCTTTTTGGCGCCAAAAGTCCTAAAGTTAACGTGAAGCAGTTTTAGAGCAATTAAAGAACTTTGGAGGGATGTGGTGGTGGAGGAGACAAGTAGGAGAGTAGGTGAGTGAGGTGGAAGGGTGGAGGTGGCAAAACCAGGGATGTGGAGGGTGGTTTTGGTTGTAGTTGGGCTTAGGTGGGAGTGTTGGGTTGGTTTATTTATTTAAAGAGTTGGTTTATTTGGTTTAGTAACTAGGACCATTTGTGTAACATTTGGATTTTTGAGGGGGCTGGGTTGACAACTTTCCAAAGTTATCAAAGGGGTATTTCTTGCCAAGGGTGAATAGTACAAGGGCCATAGATATGAATTTCCATTTTTGAATGCCCAGGGGCTATTTTTGCCATTCTTTGAAAGTTCAGGGACTGAATCTGCCAATTATGCAAACTTTGCTCGTTTTTCATCTGTTTTCAATCCTTTTGCACTTGTAACATATAAAAACACAATCCAAGGATATTTTCTGTATTTTGAAGCATTTCTGAGTGTTTTTAAATGTTTTTGCAGTTCAGATGGGACAAAAATGATGAGTATTTACACACTCATCATTTTCTCCGCCGGTTAAAGGAGCTTGTTGATTAGTGAAGAAAAACTCTCGAGTTGGAGACTCGGGGAGTGGAGTAGGGCAAGGAAAAAGAGTCCTTGTAGACCGAACCACTATAAACAATTGTGTTGTGGTTTGATTATTTCTTTCTTTACTTGCATATTATTTATTATTTGTTATTTACATTAGTTGAATTCACACGAAGTACTCAAAGCATATAAATTTTAAAACGGTAAAACTATTCAACCCCCCTTCTAGTTTTCCACAAAAACCTTGTTAAATCCCTAGATCATGAGCTCCCTGAGCTCTGATACCACCTGTAAGAATCGTTTTGAGCTCTAGATTTGTTAGATCTCATCTAGGGATAACAATAACAAAGACAACAATATGCAGCGGAATAAATCAAAGAACAATTGTTATTGTAACAAGGTTTTCTTCATCATCATCTTTATTACAATACAATTACAAATACAATAAGCCCCAATACTACTTGATCAAGTGTAGTACGATTACTAATCTAACAGGAATCATAAGATCCTTGAGGCTTAATAAACACAAACCACTCTAGGCGTTTCTATAAACCCACGCCTATACACACACACACACGTTTTACTGGTGTTTACATCTTGACACACATAAAATCAAATGCCCTATGTCTCTTTATATAATAGAGACATTAGGGTTACAAAGGACTCATAATATAAAATCTTCTTTGTCTTCTAAGTCCCTCATGTTTGATATGTTTTGTCTTATCAACTCAAATATACGACCCAACACATCCTATGAAGTTTTGCTAGGCATCAAACCCAAATACTCCAAAAAATAGCAGCGAACACAGAAGATCCACCGTTGTTTTGTTCATCTTGTCACCTGAAATAGCCACAAAAAAGAAAGCCAGTTGATTAAGGAATACACCTTTTAACCCAAATACCTATTAGAAAGAGAATATGTTGATCACCGAGTATGTAAGTATCGTCTTAAATATCCTGTTGGCATTACTTTCTCCTACATATATAAAATAACACACGCCGTTTTTGGATTCATCTCCCATTTCTTCTTCTGCTAACCGGGGGATCATTTCATTACCTACATAACTGAAACTCTAATGCGACATGTATCTGAAATTTTCAAGTTCAAGCATGGGTATCTTTTTTCTTATAGCGGTTCAAATCCGGATAGAATCTGCAGTGACCGAAAAAAACATCCGTATCAGAAAGAGTGAATATCAAGTCAGTTATACGAAGCCTAATTCACCATATTTCGAAAAATAAACAATTTTAGAAGATGTCTCATCATTGTTTGGTGTTCAGTTCCCAACGATTGTATACTTTATTTTGAACCGATGATAGCACGAAACAACATCATCAATTAATCAGAACCATGAATGTCCAATGAACGTAATTGGAGCTTAGCCCACGCAAATATAAACATGACGATGGGCACAAAATAATATAGAAAGCTAAATAAAAGTACACTACTTACATGAATACAACAACAATAAAATATCTTATGAGCATCTTTATATCAAGAATATAACTTCAAGATGCATCCAAAGACTCATTTCAATAAACATAGTTTTTGGTATAAGCACACGTTCAAAATTATCCCTACTCATCCTCCACCAAGAGTCAGAGCGTTGTAGAAGACGGAGGTAGCAATCTCATTATAGAAGATAATAAAGGGAATTCTTTATGCTCAAATCGCATCCTGAAGCTACATCCATCAAAATTTTCACAGCATTACCACTATTGTAAAATAATGCACCGCTAAGTTAAAGAAATAAATATTGAAGAGCCCAAGAAGAACCTGTAAATGTTAATATGCAATTATTCAGACGGTTGAGCACCACATAAATTTATCCAGCATACAAATTTCATGAAGTGGAAAATTCTACAGATCTAACCCAACACCTTTTAGCTTAAATCGCCTAAATCAAGAAACCCTAAATAACTTTATTTTGTTGCATAATATAAAACACCCACATTGAAGAAGAAGCATACGCAAAAAAGCTTTCTGAACAAACCTATAACCTTACTCCAAAGAAAGCTGGAAAATTCTTTTTATCAGTAAACACCGAAAATAAGCCATGAGTCCTGCAAAATCACAACATACTAATTAATGTTTAAACAACAAAACCAAAACTCTTAAAAGAATATCAGACCTAAACGTGAAATGAAGGAAACAGATAATGACAACCGTAACTCAAACTGTAATGATATAGCATGCAAAATCAGGCGTTCTGCCTCTCATTACCACCCAAACCCCTAAAAAAATTTCAGCTAAAATAAATTTCAGCTATAATTTTCTTACATGCGACAAGTTTGTGTGCGTGTGAGTTTTGTTATAAAAAAACCAAATAAATGAAACGCCAATCCCTTATGTAAATGGTTCTAGAACTGATAATGGAAAATAGGTGTACAATATGCAGCGAACTCACACACTCTGATAATGAAGAACATGTGTAACACATGCAATTAGCCCAACTAATTAGGTGCCAACTTAGTGGAAAACCCACTAAGAAAAAGGCATTAAATCAATTTTTTAATACACCTAAGCCGATGGCTTGGCTCAGCTTGGTGTGTGAACAGTGCCAGCTCGAGCCGCGACTCCACAGTACAACCAAGCCGTCCCACTCCCTCAAGCCGACCTCCCAATCGGCGGCTTCAGAACAAAAAGAATGTTATATAGTATAATTAATAGGGTAAATGTTGTTCTCACTAAGTTATTTTACTATTAGTTAGTCAAACAACTCAGTAATATGTCTAAGATATAGTTTATTACTTTAACAAATATGAATGAACACTTAAAACACACAATTACAATTTTAAATGTTAAACTCTTATTAGATATGTGTTTGCGGAATAACACTTAGGATTGAATGACAAGTATGTGTGTGATCTGATCTCTAAACTTAAACACAAACTAAAGTATTAAATAAGAACTATACTAAACCAATAGATATAAAATCTAGGACTTAGTTCTATTTGGAGAAGGAAAAACGAACTCTTGAAAGTGCTTAAAACTTTTTTTAAATACAAGAGATTATTTTTTCTTCATTACAACAATCTATTTATAGGCGGGGACAAATGAATGCCCGTGGGGTAAAGGATACGTGTCATCATCTGATAGACAAAAGTATATCTTGTACTTTTGCCTCTATTCCTTGTATGCTACCAACATACTTTTGGTGGAATAATGATGATAACTGTTTTGTACATTTACCGACTAAAGTGACATTTTTAATTTGTGATAAGTACTTTTCATTTATCTTTTCAAAAATATTTCCCACCTATTTATCAGAGACTAAAACTTCCTACCAAATATAGTTTTTTAGTGAGTTAAAGAGATTTTCAGGGAGTCAGTGTCTAACTATATATTCTGAGATAACACCTAGAACTTAGGATACAAAATGTCAGGGTGTGCCTGGTAACCCTTACCCCAATTTAGTCCATTACCCACTACTACTGGGTACCCCTCTCCGACCAACACCCATTACCCACCCCCCTATCCCCCCAACCAAGCATAAGGTCAGACTTGATACCTTTGGAACTTCAATTGGAAATAATCAAAAAGGTTTGTTCTGATGTCAAGTATATTCTGCAATTAAGATCTGTTTCGAAAGAATGGAAGGCTTTCATCGACAGCTCCGAGTCCCCACACACTCAGCCGCATGGTTTTATTTTAAGGTACATTGATTCTGATTACAAGGAAAATTATATTTGTTTTGTTGATAATGACAACACTCCTTTAACCCAGAATAATGAAAATTTCGTTGTGGTTTCTGATCTCATTGAGCAACTTGCATCCCCAATAGTAATTGGTAGCTCTCATGGTTTGTTCTGCTTCTGCGGTTACGAAAACAACGTAGTAGGAGCAAAGATGGTTGTTGTTTGGAATCCTTCGATTAGAAATCAGTGGGTATTGTTTGTACCTGATGATGACCCGGTCAAAACAATAACTGTTTTTGCTTTTGGGGTTTGTCCTGTCAGTAGTGATCCAACTGTTGTCAAGATCTCATATGCGAAAGATGTTAGTATAGATATGACTTGGCACGTTGAGATTTTCACACTAAGATCCAAGTGTTGGAACATGATTCCAAGTAACAATATGCCTCGTCAATCAGTTAGACTTAATTCGTCAACTCACCTTTCTATAGGTAGGTTTTTTTATCCGTCAACTCACGTTGCTATAGATAGGTTTATATATTGGGTTGCTTATGATAACAGTCTTCCTGTCGATGACCATTTTATTCCCACAATTCATATGCTTCTGTCGTTTGATATGATCAACAACCAATTTGAAGAGGTAGTCTTTCCGGATAGTCTGGCAAACCGGTTACCTGTCACTGTATCCAAGCTAAGGGAGTCTCTTGTTGTGCTTGAATATGATAGAGAGATCGATGAAAATGTTTATGGTTTATGGATAATGCAACATGGTGATGATGGTATAAGATCTTTTACTAAGCTATACATCATCAACACACATGAGTCAATAATAGTTGATGTGTTGGGAAATAGGAAGAGTGGTGAATTCATATTTGAAACTCAACATGATGACCAAGAGCTCACCACACTTGATGTTTACGAACCCTCATCACAACTCATCAGTAAGCTTGGGATCTATGGAAGAGAGGATTCATTCTTCATGCCCCCCTACAGGGAAACGCTGCTTCTGCTTGATCACTCTGATTGTTGTATTTATTCTTCGAATTGATGTTGCTACCACATGTGTGACTGTGGGAGCTTGTGATCAAAGGTATGAATATCACTTTCATCTTATGTCGAATGTTTAACTCTGCTTTAATCATTGATTGATTATGCTGATTGGCTTTATTTTTCCAGTATCTATTTTACTTTAGTAAATAGATATCACCTCCTACTTTTCTATTGGATTCAAGTAAAGGTTTGACTGAAATGAAACAAATTGACAGTTATCAAGTTTTAGGCATTTGATTAGGATTCATTTGACGCTCATAAGCATTTTCTTTTGCAGAGGATATACGTAATGAGTTATATAGTGATGGCGGTGTATTCTCTGAACAAGAAAGTTCTAACGATCTGAGTTCTTAAAATAGAAAATAAACAACTTTGTTGTTCTTGAAGTCTCTGTGATTTGTTGGAGTAATACCTTAGTATTAAATGTACTCAGGCGATGCTGTACTTTTTCACGATAATGTTGTGCAATGCAAAAATATGTAATGATCTTGCCAATTCTTTACATGACTTTTAACTTTTTCAAAATTGAGAGCGACCAATTAGTTGTTTATTTGATTGGGTTAAGGTTACGTTGTGGTTAAGTTAATGTTGGTTAAAGGTCACTAGTTCTTAATATTGACTGTAAATATTAGTACCTAAATGCTCCACAAAATACACATCTCTACCATCTTCAGAGTTTATGTTTCATTATTTGGCTTCCCCCAAAGAAATTATCTCGTGGACTTGGCTGTCACCTCAAGGGATATTGCCTGCTCATTGATTGAAAATCAGTTGACCAGCAATTGCCCATATGGTGCTTCTAAAATCAAGCATGAACACATCATTTACTGCTTGTATGTGCCAAGCTATCACCTTTGATATCTAAGAAACTTATTTTGATGTAGCCTGCAACAGAAAGGTCTTGTACTCATTTTTAATAAGTGTTCCCAGATAGTGATCAATCTTATAACCTGTTGCAATAAAATAACTATGAATCTCATCTTTCCAAATACTTGTTAACGCACATAGGGAGTGGGTAGGCAACGCTTAACTACTTGAGGTAGGACCCATCCCATTTGACTAAAGGCCTCTGAGTTACTGATCCCTGATATTTAGTTTTCATTATGTTTCAAATTATGAGCTATTTCATGTTCGTTAAACTCCTAAGAATATGCTCTTTCTTTGTTACTAACGGAGTAACGGGTAAACTTATGATACACCCTAAATCTGAGAAAAGCATCTTATTGTCTTTTTGGGTATTTATAATTTCAAATTGTGACTTTTATGAAGCCTAGCCGCGTAGGGTTATTGTGTTGATTGGTAATTATATTAGAGCAAGTACATGACATAAATTCAACATTAAAAACAGCTATGATGGGATTTCGATGGGTCAGGTCATGTTTGCTTTAGGTGAATTGGTTATCATTTCAGTGTAATTAATATGTTGAGGGTCATAAGGTTTTGGTCTTCAGCTTACTTAAATGTATAGGATCAGCAGGGGAGTATATGGTGTTTGCATTCCAGATGTAATGGCAGTTGGGCTTGCAGCTTCATTTTTTGTCTTAATCTGAAATTGATTACTATATTTACTGTTCATGGTGATATGATGTCCTCTGTGGATCCAACTATTAATCATGTTTTTTTCGTTATTAAAGGTTACCTTTCGTTTTTTTTTTTTTTTTTTGCAGCTATGGTATGAAGGTTCTAGGATTATGCATCGACTATGTTCGGAAACGGTTTAAATTGGAAATGGCTTAAATGGGGATGAGCAACTGACGTATGGTGCCTGTTTGTTGCTATTCTACTGCTACTGAGTGCTGGTGGAACAACATAGTATTAGACTATTAGATTACTAGCTTTGTATTTTTCTTATCATGCAGTGCGGACATTAGTTTTATTCACTGCCTAGTTGGGAATCAAAGCCTGTTTTATTTTTGTTACATTATGAAAATTGGTACTGTGAAGCAATGTACAACTCCAGTTGCGTAAAGTTCTAGCCTACAACTCATGCTATCATCATTAGAATAACTTTATTATAGTATTATTGATATTGCTTTACATCTTATGTCAGTAATTTATCTAATGTCACATTACCAAAATTTATCATCCGTATTGGTGTCACATAGTTGTGTGTTAGTTTGTGTGGTTCAAAACTACACGTTACTCGTCTATAGTTTTGGGGTAGGCCTGTCAAAGGGGTAGGGGGAGCTGGTGGTGCAAGACGAGGTTGATGAAGAAGAGTTCATAGTTACAATTATTTTACATAATGCAAGGAAAATACTGTGTAGAGTGAATATGTTTAAACAATTACGGAGTATTATAAAGCTGAGTCTTTGTGCAACCTCAATAACCCTTGTGAGGGAGATAAAAGCTTTTTGTATCACGTCTCTTTCTGTTGGCAAATATTAAATGGAATTGGGAGCAATTGCAATGGCATTCTTTTAAGGGAGTTAAAAAAAGTAGGAATTTATACTTGAATGCGCCCAAACCACCAAATTTCTAGTTTGATAGCATAACAAAGTGTCAATTAGGCCAATTTCATTTGTTTTTAGTTGGCTGAAGATTGGCTTTCTTTCCTTTTATATATATATTTTTTTGCAATCCAGGTGAAACCAGTGTTAAAACTGGTTAAAGAACACGTTGGTGGCTTTTGCGGTTTAAGTATTTTATCATTTACGGGGTAGTTTCCTTTAGACTTTCTAAACAATTACTAGATATTTTTCTCGGCTTTTAGATGTTGTGATACAAATATATGTTCACACATGTTTTTATTCTTATAGTCATGTGGTCTAAGATATTCATACCCCCATAATGTCCATTAACTCATAAGGTCACCCATAGTTGCATTTTGTTTCCAAGAAAAACCTTGTTATCTATGACTGGAAGTTCAATTAAACCACTTATCATTATCATATTATGATACTAATAATTGTAGCTCAGCACAAAATTCAAAGGTTTGTCTAAATAAGGCGCGAGATCTTAAAGCATTTTATCAAACACTTGACACAGAAGTTAAATTTTGACATGACTAACTTCATACAAGTAATTAATTTTCCCAAGGGTCACTGAAAACAAGTAAACAAGATCAAGTACGAATTCAACCGCACCTCAGTTAAACCGGACATCGATTTTCGGCTCACAAACAGAGTTATAGCAGAGTAGTGTTTCAATCTTTGAAATTCATTAACTTGCTCTGCACGTCCCAATCCAAATGACTACATTATTTTTTTGTCACATATAAATCACAGTCAGTAACTGATACTCATGTTGCATGTAATGGCGAATCATTATAGATCAACTATGGAAGAATCTAATTAGTTCGATGCAAAGGTAAAAACAAAAATATATTCAAAGAACCATGTAAGGCGATCATCTTTACAATAGTCTAGCTTTGTTCAATCATAACATCAATTAAACTCAAACTGGATATATACTAATTAAAAAGAATCAATGCTAATCTACTTCCAGTATGTGAAACCCCTACAAAACATATATCCCATAAACAAATGAATCTGGATATATACTAAAACTACTTGAACAACAAGCTAGACTTGTATCACCAATATGTTGATCACGAACAACAAAACAAAACTTGTATCGCCATTTTTTTCTTAAATCCATTTGTCTCCACAACTTGATTTCAATATACCTCCAGATTAAAAGAATTAATCTTGATGTCTACCAACACTTATAACACTAACTAAATTGGTTATCTGATTATGCTACTCGAACCACACTTATCATAATTATCGATCATCTTCAGATTAAACACCGACAAGAGCAAAACACATATTTTCATCAACCCTAAACGACCAAACACGTACCAACATATTTTCCTTCAAGCCATTCGCATCCACAACTTGATTCCACCCAGATTTAAACACGTAGTTTTCATTACATGACATACTCCATATTCCCAGATTCAACGTCCATTTACGTCTTTCGGAATCAAGAACCCGTAC